>CM053325.1:63499102-63536642 GCA_028583605.1 Dastarcus helophoroides
AGATATATAAAAAATATGGCATCGAAAACTCTACATGACTAACTAATAATATTGGGATTAATGTTACACTTGAACGGTGCTGCCTATCAGCGATTGTCTCTTTTTGGGGGCCCTTCTCAGGCTGCCCAAAATATTTAAAAACTCCGAAACAGCCTTAGGATGCTCCTTCTCTTTCTTTGCGGCGTTATTTTTGGCTTTCTTCAGCGTAAACTGTCCCTCTTTAATCGCTTTAATAATATCTTCATTGACACCGACAGCGGGAACGGGTTTTTTATTTTCATTCGCTTCCACGCCGATGGTCTCGGCCAATTCCAACACATTGACTTTAGAACGACGTTTCACACGTAGTGGCACCACAGGTCTATCCGTTGGATTCGCCACCGGCGGTGGTGGTGGCGGCGGTAGCGGCGGAGCTGGCGGAATGAGAGCTTTTTCCGCTTTTTGCGCTCGTTCGAGGGCTTCTTTCAGTTGTGTCTCCAGGGCGTTTATTTTGGCTTCGGCGGCTTCCGCTCTGTTGGCTTTCAGCAATGCGATTTCTAGTTCGTTCTCGGCCAACTTCAGTCGCTCTTCCACTATCTCGATCTGGGAATTATTTTCTTGTTCTTCCAGTTTTTCCTAAATAAAAAAAAAAACACTTTTTAACACGTAGTATAATTTTGGTGGACTTGGTTATCTTCAAAAATTGAAATACAAAAATTGTCTCCTGAAACCAAGAAAGATTAAAAAACCCAACAAAGGTTGCTCTATTTTTTACTTATGTAAAGTAACCTTTGTCAAAATTTTTACATTATTCAAAGTTACGATATTTTCGAAAATTTTAAATTTTTTTTTGAAAATTCTCATTGTTTTCCAAATTTTAACCTTTTATTTTGGAAATTTAAATTTGACTTTTTGTCTTCTTTAAATTTCAACTTTTTTTGAACATTTCGTCCAATTTTCTAAGATTTAGACTTTTTAAAAAATTTCGTTTTGTCCAAAATCACAATATCTTTCGCTTCGACATAAAATTCGAAGTGTAGACCGTTTTTTGTAAATGTTAATTTAAAACTTGAATTATCCTAATAAAATTTCTATTTTCGTGAAAATATGTATTTAAAAAAAACTCTATTTTTTAAATTCAGTTTTTTAAACCACAAAATTCGAGAATTTTTTCAATAAGTTTCAAATTTATCTAAATTTCTCCTCCTTCTGAAACTTTCTAGTTCAAGTTTAAAAGTTTTATTATTCGATACCTTTCGTTTCGAGATAAAATTCGAAGTGTAGACCGTTTTTTGGAAATGTTATTTAAAAACTTAAATTATCCTAATAAATTTTCCATTTTCGTGAAAATATGTATTTAAAAAAACTCTATTTTTTAAATTCAGTTTTTTAAACCACAAAATTCGAGAATTTTTTTAATAAATTTTAACTTTATCGAAATTTCTCCTCCTTCTGAAACTTTCTAGTTCAAGTTTAAAAGTTTTATTATTTTTTAAGTCAACGATAGAGAGAGGCGCATCCAAGGGACGTCCTTCAGTTTCTCAACAAGGTTGGGTGGCTGAATGAATGACCAAGGACACCTCAATCACGGGGATAGCACAATGGGCCCGGAAAGGGTGCCCTAAGTGCTGGCCTAAACTTTAGGCAACCCACAACGAATCCAGAATCCAGAAGTCAACGATAATATGAAACGTGAAAGTTTAAATTCAAAATTTCAACTTTTTTCAAAATTACGAATTTTTTTGAAAATTTCGCCACTTTTTCCAATTTTAGAATTTTTGAAATTGTCGATTTCTTCAATGTTTGAATTTTTTTTCTAAATACCCATGTTTTTTAAAATCGCAGCTTTTTTCTGGAAATTTTTACTTTCTACGAAAATTTTGACATTTTTTTAAAATTCTGACGCATTATCTTCGATTTTTCATTATTTTTTTCTAAATCTCGGTTTTTCCAAAATTTCGACTCGTTTTCACGTAGTGCTTGGTTTTTTTTTAATAATTTTAATTTTTAAATTTCGCATTTTTTAAATTTTGGTTTTATTTCGAAAATTTTAATAGGTCCAAAATTTTAACTCTTCAAAATTTTGAGCATTTTTAAAAGCTTTCAAATTTTCTTATAAATTTGCTTTTTCTTCAATATTTAGTCTTTCAAAAAATTCTACTTTTTTAAAAATTTGGAAATTCCTAGTTTTTTTATTGAGATTTTCTTTCAAAGCTGAAAATTTGGAAAAGAGTGTCGATATTTCTAAAAACAATGCCGATTCTCATTCTTGCACTATTTTACAAATTTGGATTTTATTCGAAATCTGGAAATGTGGAAATTTTTGGGTTTTAATTTTAGAGATTGAAGTAGAAGATCTGAGAAGTTTTATTATTTTTTAAGTCAACGGTAATATGAAAACTGAAAGTTTAAATTCAAAATTTCAACTATTTTCAAAATTACGAATTTATTTTGAAAATTTCGCCACTTTATCCAACTTTAGAATATTTGAAATTGTCGATTTCTTCAATGTTTGAATTTTTTTTCAAAATACCCATGTTTTTTAAAATCGCAACTTTTTTCTGGAAATTTTTACTTTCTACGAAAATGTTGACATTTTTTATAATTCTGGCGCCTTATCTTCGATTTTTCAATATTTTTTTCCTAAATCTCGCTTTTTCCAAAATTTCGACTCGTTTTCACATAGTGCTTGGTTTTTTTTTTAATAATTTTAATTTTTAAATTTCGCATTTTTTAAATTTTGGTTTTATTTCGAAAATTTTAATAGGTCCAAAATTTTAACTCTTCAAAATTTTGAGCATTTTTAAAAGCTTTCAAATTTTCTGATAATTTTGGTTTTTCTTCAATATTTAGTCTTTCAAAAAATTCTACTTTTTTAAAAATTTGGAAATTCCTAGTTTTTTTATTGAGATTTTCTTTCAAAGCTGAAAATTTGGAAAAGAGTGTCGATATTTCTAAAAACAATGCCGATTCTCATTCTTGCACTATTTTACAAATTTGGATTTTATTCAAAATCTGGAAATGTGGAAATTTTTGGGTTTTAATTTTAGAGATTGAAGTAGAAGATCTGAGAAGTTTTATTATTTTTTAAGTCAACGGTAATATGAAAACTGAAAGTTTAAATTGAAAATTTCAACTATTTTCAAAATTACGAATTTTTTTCGAAAATTTCGTCACTTTATCCAATATTAGAATATTTGAAATTGTCGATTTCTTCAATGTTTGAATTTTTTTTCAAAATATCCATGTTTTTTAAAATCGCAGCTTTTTTCTGGAAATTTTTACTTTCTACGAAAATGTTGACATTTTTTATAATTCTGACGCCTTATCTTCGATTTTTCAATATTTTTTTCCTAAATCTCGCTTTTTCCAAAATTTCGACTCGTTTTCACATAGTGCTTGTTTTTTTTTGGATAATTTTAATTTTTAAATTTCGCATTTTTCAAATTTTGGTTTTATTTCGAAAATTTTAATAGGTCCAAAATTTTAATTCTTCAAAATTTTGAGCATTTTTAAAAGCTTTCAAATTTTCTGATAATTTTGGATTTTCTTCAATATTTAGTTTTTCAAAAAATTCTACTTTTTTAAAAGTTTGGAAATTCCAAGTCCAAAGGTAACCTTTGTTGTATTTTTTAATATTTCTTGGTTTCACTTCAAGTTTTGTATTTCAATTTAGCTTAATATAAACTATTATTACCTTATAAGTAAGATGAGAATATGAGCTGCTTTATTTTTATATTAGGAAATTAATATTATTATTATTAATTATATTTTACTCCGATTTTTTTATTTTATTAAAAATGCGACGAACTGGGAGGTTTTTACAATTTTTTGATAACTTAGGTCTAAATAATTGACATTTCCAACCCTTTCTTATACTTACTAGCATAACAACGACTAAACAAATTGATGATATGACCGCCAACAATGGCGGCTGGCGTATAGGCACTGTGGAACTGCAGCACCCCCAATTTCGCTTACGAATTTTTTTCTCAAAATTTTCTGAACACTTTTCATTACACAATTTTTTGTAGAAATTTTAAATTATCTCCAATTTCTTTTTATAGAAATCTTAGAAATCTTTCACGAAATTACGACATTTAAAAACCTATTTTATTTTTAATTTTGATCAAAATCACATTTTCAAAACTAATTTTTGTGAAAGTTTTGGGAAAGAAATCAATATTTCGAGCGGGAATTAAAATGTTAAGAAAAATATCAAATTTCTGAAAATTGAATTGAAAATTGAAAACGTCAACATTTTGAGAAAATAATTACAATTTCAAGAAAAAATCTAAATCCAACTCATCTCGCATTTTACTATTTCTCTAAAAAATAAGTTAATACGGTATCTTCGAATTTTTACCTCATTTTGTATAAAAATTTTGAATTTTTTTCAAATATTTCGGTTTTTTAGGAAATCTTAATTTTTTCTGCAACGTTTCCATTTTTCCTATATATTTTATAAAAAGAAATTTTCTCGAAATTTTTGCAGAGTGTTGTTCTTAAAATTTCTTCTAAATATTCCAACTTCTCCAGATTTTTCTTTGTGTTCCTCTAATTTGCTTTAAAAATGTCAAGTTTTTTAACGACACTTTGACAATTTAAAGTTCATTTTATTCTGGAGTTTCGACTAAAGCACTGAACTAAACACTGTGGCTTGTGATTAAGTCCAAAGAAGGTTTCACCCCTTTACCACATCGGCAATTAAATAAATAATTACGCGAATACGTATTTCGCCAGCAGAACTGGCATTTTAGTATCGATTTGAATCTCAATGCAGATCACGTCGATGCATCTTTTGCTAATCTTTTAAGATTAGTGCGCTTGAAAATGCCAGTTCTGCTGGCGAAATACGTATCGCGTAATTATTTATTTAATTGCCGATGTGGTAAAGGGGTGAAACCTTCTTTGGACTGGAGTTTTGACAAAAAATGTTTGGAAAAAACCCTGAAAGCTCTCTAAAAAATTCAACATTTTTGGGGAAAACAAAAATTTCGACTCTTGTAAATATATTTCAAATTTCGATTTTTTTCTCTAAGAAATGTTGCTTTTTTTTCTTATGCAATTTGTGGTTTTCTCTAAACATTTTATACAAAGAATTTTTTTTTGAAATTTCGGCTTTTCCTGGAGAATTTGTCCTTAAAATATTTTTTCTTGTAAAAATCTTGATTTCTCTCTAATTTGTTTTGAAAATTTAAAAGTTGTTTAACGAAATTTTAATATTTTAAAGTTCTGTTTATTTTGTAATTTTAATAAGAAACTGAAAATTAATAAGTATACATTTAGGGAAAATAAACTTTAAATCTGCATAAAAATAAAAAAACTTTGGGAAAAAATATTGAAATTTGAAGAAAAAATGCACCTTGTAAATTTCAACCTTTTTTACAATTTGATATTTCTACTACTACTACTGTAGGACTAAAGAAATTTCCAATTTTTCTAGAAATGTTCAATTTATTCTTGAAATTCCCAAGTTCGAATTTAAAATTCAAATTTCAATAGAAAAGAAGATCGAAATTTAAAGATTAAGCTTAAAATTTCAAGAGAAAGCAGATCATATTTCTATGAAAAGTATAAATTTCTTATTAGTAAAAACCATTTTTCAAAGCAAAATAATATTTTCGGAATAAAAGAAAAAAAATTTGTTTTTTTTTTCAAATAAATTGTCAAAAATATTCTTATATATTCGACTTTTAATATGGAAATTATTGTAATTTTTGAGAAAAAGAGTCGACATTTGTTGAAGAGTCTCGAAATTTCGAAATTAAAATTAATCAAAATTATGATAAAACTTCATTAACACTTAACTAACTTAATTTTTTTCTAGTAATTTTCAAGTTCCAGAGAAAATTCAAAAATCAAATATTCCAGCTTGAAGCCAATTTTTTGTGATTAAAATTCAAATTTTGCCAATTTGTTTGTATATATAAAAAATTTTGTTTGGAAATTTGTTTGAAAACTTTGCACAATTTTAAAAATAGAAATTTTTGTTATTAACTTTTTAAATCCGATTGTTATTTCAAAATTTTTCTCAAAAAATATAAATTTAAAAAGAAAAACATTATCACTTTTAAACAATAAATCTCAACTGAGATAATAAGCCTTGTATATGCGAATATGTACAAGTTTATAACGATGCAATTGAAATCTAATTTCATTAGAATCTAATGAAAATTAGCAGTGGCGGCTGGTGACTTTTTAACAGGGGGTGCGCAGATGCAAAAATATTAGTAGTTAAGAGTTTAGGTTACTCCAGTGCCATAGCAAGGTATTAAATTTAGAAGAGACAAAAGTGATGCAAAAGGCGTAATATTTAATAGTATTTTTACATCTTATAACTTCCAAAATATTTTTGGGTTGTCACCTCTAAAACATGTTCATCGAGTACAAAAAAAAAACATTATCGACATTTCTGAACCCCTTTAAAATACTCTGTACGGTTGCACGTTACGCACGTTACGGCTCTGGGTTACTTAATTAAAATTGTTTGCTTTTATAGGAATAAAATTATATCACTTTTTCTTGGAAACTGCTTGTGAAAATAGAATATATTTTATTATAAAGTTCTAATTAAACTCTACAAAAACACAAAAATAATATTTGTCAAACAAAATCAGCTCTACGATCTTTTAAAGAAATAAAGTGTTCATTACTTTCTCATCAAAATTGTTTAAATCCAAATTTACAAATTAATATTTAAACCATTAGGTCTGTAAGCGGCAAAATTAGCAATCGCAATCAGATCAGCCGGCACCTACGCATTTAGCATCATAAACCGTAAATACACACTCCAAACTCTGACTCTCACCATTTGGCAATATCGCATAAGCGCGGAGCGGCGTACCCTGGGCTAGCTTTAACGTGGTGTTCGGTAGTTTATTTCTCCGTATCCCGTGGAGGCCGTTGATAGGCATCGCACGGCAGCCACGCTAGGTGCATTATTCTGCGCGCACCAACTAATTTAAATTTTCTTATAATATTTAATATAATGGAATCAAACGTTTGCGTACATTATTCCAAGTCACTCACAAGTATTATTAATTGGTATATCATTATTTTGTGTTTAAAAATGTGATAAATCCAAGTCTTTTACATTAAACAGAAAAGAATAGATAGCTCATTTCATGAGGAGCGCGCGCTCTTGCGCTCTTTAAGACCAGCCGCCACTGAAAATTAGACTGCAATTGCAAAGTTCACGTAGATGAGGCAAAGCTTGTATCACGGGTTGCATCGCAACATCCATAGATACAAATGTCCTCGGCGTGACTTTACTTTCATCTAGTTTTGACAAATGACCAATTAAATGTTCTGTAATTAAACAGTTAAACGTGCTTAAAATTGAAAATATGTACAACCGCAACCATAGACTAGTTTCGGCCTTCCTTGGCCTCATCAGCATGGTACGGTGGTTGTATACACTTCCAATTTTAAAGCCGTTAGTCAGTCGTATAAGTATCCAAGAGAGCAAACCTTCATTGGGTGACTTGTAACTGACTGTTAACTGTTTATTACGCAAACATTTTCGCTACATGCAATTGAAGCATTACTCTCTACTGAGGTAATAAGCCTTGTATATACGAATATATACAAGTTTATTACGATACAATTGAAATCTAATTTCATTAGAATCTAATGAAAATTAGACTGCAATTGCAAAGTTCACGTAGATGAGGCAAAGCTTGTATCACGGGTTGCATCGCAACATCCAAACAAACGTCCTCGGCTGTGTTTAATTACAGAACATTTAATTGGTCATTTGTCAATAAATCTCAAGTTATCAGAAAAGTCGAACTTTAAAAAAAGTCAAATTTTTAAAAATTTTAAAATTTTCATAGAAAGGCAAATTTTCAAAAGAAAAAAAGATTTGGAAAAAAAATTTCAATTTTTAAAATGATCGACATTTCCAATAATTTTGGGAATGTGAATAAAAGACGAATTTTTGGAAAAATATCGACATTTAAAATAAATGGCAAAGTTTTTAATTGAATTTTCAAAATAGCTGAATTTTTTAAATGTTGGAGAGAACTCAAAATCATCGAACAATTCCTAATTATGAAAAAAGTTGTAATTTTGGAAAGGTAAAATTTTGGGAAAAGTCAAAATGTTCAATAGTTCAAATTTAAAAAGAATTTTTTTTCATTGAAGCCGAAGATTTAATTGGAAATGTTTAAAAAAATGTATAAGTAACATTTTTCAAAATAAATTCGAATTTTGTAAAGAAAATTCGAATTTTTAAAAGAAAATTCGAATTTTTAAAAAAAAGTCAAGTTTTGAAAAAGAGTCGAAATTTTAATAAAAAAGTCGAAGTTTTGAAATGGAGTCGAAATGTTACGAAATATTGGTTGAAAATTTCAATAAAAGGTTTTAAGAAATGTCTAATTTAAAAAAGAATTACAATTTTTAAATAAGGATCAACATTTTAAAAATACAATAGTTGAAATTAAAAAAAAATAAGCTTTCCAAAAATTTTAAATTTTCGGAAATGACTAAAGTGGGGATTAAAATAAAAAGTCTAAAATTTAAATAAGTGCAGATCTAAGACAAGGTTTAAATTTTCAATAAAGAAAGTCGAAATTTGTTGATGAGGCAAACATTTTCAAAATCTTTCAAATTTCCAAAAGAAGTTAATATTTTGCAAAAGAAGAATTTTCAATTAAAAAAGCTCGAAATTTATAGCCGCAATTACAAAAATATCAAAATTTTCAAAAGATTTGGGAATTTTTATCGAATTTACGAAATAATTCGAAATTTTAAAAACGTGTAAATGAATAGTTGGGAAATGTGCATTCAACTTTTCAATTAAAATCAAAATTTTCAAAACCGGAATATTGAAAAGAAGTGAAAATTATCACATAGATCGAGGTTTTCAAAAATTGAAATATTGAGAAGTTAAAATTTTGGAAAAAGTTTAAATTTTTGGTAGTTAAAATTTTAAATCAAAGTGGAACATTATTTTAAAAAGTTGAAATTTAAGGTCAAAAAATTTAAAATTTTGAAAAAATGTCGAACATTTCATAAAATTCGAATTCGGAAGAATTTCGAAAATTAAGAAGTAACGAAATTTTCAACAAAACCAATCGAAAAATAATCGAAACTTTGCAAAAAAAAGTCGAAATTTTGAAAAATGGGTGACATTTAAATAAAAACCAGTCGAAATTATTAAGAATTGAAATTTTCAATGAAAAAATCTTAATTTTCCAAAAAAAAATATAAACAAAGGTGAATTAAAAATTGGTACAAAGGATAAGAAAGTTTAGACAGAAGAGCAGAGCACGGTAACTCAGTTGAGTCCTTTTTGCCTCATTAACAAAACCTGTACGTACTTGTAGAGCATTTACTTCTTCCTCGTGCTTGTTCCTTTCGTCTTCTAGCGTCCTCTGTAGCTCTTCGATCTCTTGAAACAGTTTCATATAATTTTCCTCGCTATCGATGGAGAACCCTTGCAGCAGAATGTTACTCTGATGCTTCAAAACGTTCCGTTCTTTGCGATAATTTACTGCTTCCTTCCTGTGGCACACAAGAGAAATAGTCGTTTTATTTTGTAAGCATCAAACCTTACCTAAGAGAGTCCGCGTTATTTCTTTGGTTTTCTTCCGATTCCCTAAGTTGTTGTAAGTCCTGCTTCATCATTTCCGAAATCCGAATGAGTTGTTCATTCTCATTCCTGACCATTTGGAGCTCTTCCCTCAACCTGTTCGACGTTGCTTTTTCCGTTTCCAATTCCTGAAACAGAAATTTTATATATTTCCCATGTTTTGGCACTTTTTTGGTCTCTTTTTTCAAAACTCCAAATGGTACTGAAGTTTTAAAAAAAGAGATGGCGAAAGCAATCAAACAATACAGAAATGACAGAGAGGTAAAAGTAAATACTTTGTACAGAGAACACAGCATTGATAAATTTGATGTTGAGGTAATCATTTTTAAAATTTGACAATTGTAGGAACGTCGAAATGCGTTCAAGTCTGTGATTACCTCTGTCAGTC
Source organism: Dastarcus helophoroides (assembly GCA_028583605.1). Classification (NCBI taxonomy): domain Eukaryota; kingdom Metazoa; phylum Arthropoda; class Insecta; order Coleoptera; family Bothrideridae; genus Dastarcus; species Dastarcus helophoroides. The sequence goes on from CM053325.1 coordinate 63,509,068, forward strand.
TGATGTTTTGTTCGCTGGTTTGGAATTCCGTCTGTTTCAACGAGTCGACTTCGGTTTGAAGCTCAGCGACTTCGGTGCTGAGCTGCTTGATAGTTTTATTGAGATTATCGATGTCGGAATCGGGCGTTGATTCCCCAGTGTCGACACCTTCATCTACGGTATCAGTATCTCTCTCTAAGAGTAAAGTTTTCCTCTTTAAAGCTTTGTTCTCTTTGTACCACTGTGATGCGTCTTTTAATGCCCTGAAATTTAAAAGTTAACCGGATCTCGTAAAAATACAAGCACAACTTACTTTGACATGGCTCCCGTTTCTATTTCATACTGATTTTTGAGCGTTTCGTATTCTTTATACAGATTTTTTGAAGCTAACGATAGCCTGGAGAATTTTTCGTTTTGTTCGAAAAGTTCCGTCTCTAGTATCTCGTGCTTTTCCAGTAAATCCACATATTTTTTCTCCACATCGTTCAACTGTCTAGAAGCTGAAAAAATTAAGTATTTTATAAACCTTTTTTGCGACCCACTACTGATGAATTCATCTTGTTTGGTAATTGCTTTTTGTCACTTGTTGCAAAATTTTAGATTACGGAACTCAGGAACTCGCAGGAACTAATAGGATTAATTCCCCCAAAGAAAAAATTGTTGAGGTGTACTAAACAGTCGGAGGCAGCAAATTCCTGTGCGGTTCACCCTTGGCTCTCTTGGATTCAATTCAAAGAGGAGCGATTCGCCTAATTGATGACGAGAGTCCGACCGATTCTCTCGAAACACTAGAGCACGGGCGTATGATTGCTGACTTGTCTCTTTTCTAGAAGTACTATCATGGAAGACGCTCGCAGAACTAATAGAATTGATCCCCCCAAGGGCAAGATTCTTGAGGCATAGAAGACAGTGTCGGAGACAGCAAATTCTTGGTCCAGCTTGACACAGTGGGGACTTCTGTCTACGGAGACTCTTTTTTTCTATAGAACTTCCAAGTTATGGAACTTGTTACCGAAAGGGATTTTCCCCAAAAATTACAACCTATCCTTGTTTAAGAAGGCGGTTCATCGCCATCTACCCTTGTTTCCACATCCTACTCCCAGTGCTTTGAAAGCATAATGGGGTTAAACTTTGTGAACGGATTAAACTTTTTAAAAAAATATGCAACTTCGCTTTTCTAAAATCAGGGATTTAATAGTGGAAACAACAAAGATCTGGAATCTTGGTACATATTTTTAGTAACCTGTTTTCCACAGAACTTGTCCCCTGAAACCAAGAAAAATTAAAAAACACAACAAAGGTTGCTCTAACGCGTTTCGACGAGTTTCCTCTCTGAAGATGACAGCTTGACTGTCGAAACGCGTTAGAGCAACCTTTGTTGTGTTTTTTAATTTTTCTTGATTTCAGGGGACAAGTTCTGTGTTTCAATTTTTGAAGATAACCAAGGACCAGTCCGTTGTATCAAACCTGTTTTCCTCCAAAACTTCAAAAACTACATGTTATATGACTCTATCATCAATACGTCAATAAAGGATGACTAAGGAAGTAAAGCTTCTAGGTTTCTTGATGACTTACGTCTTCTTCCAAAACTTCGAAAGGAGAAATAGCTTAAATATTTGTGTTTTAGTCTCCTTCCAATTTAACCAAAAAAGTGAAATGTCCGGAGTTGTGGAAGAAGGTAACTAAAATGCATTATAAAATGAATGCAACCAAAAAAACATGATGGCAAATAATAGAAGACCTCATCTGCTGCTTTCGAGATAAAATCTTTTTCTCATCGAAAGAATGGATCCGGAGGAAGGGTGGAACAAAGGCCAGAAAGAAGGAATGGTCTTATAAACTTGTTTTTTGTATGACCAGTAAGTAGTTCGAGGGAAGCACATGCTCCAGTATTCCACTCTCGTAGAGGAACTGCGGATCCACAATTGAGGCATTTAGCTTTTTTTTTTTAATTTAATCCACTTGCAAAGGGTAATCCCATTATGCTTTCAAAGCACTGCGAAGAAGATGCGGAAACAAAGATACATGGCGATGAACCGCCTTCTTAAAAGTAGCCTAACCAACATATTTATACATTTTCTGATTTTCAATTTATTTTACTCAGAATATTGATACATGTAAGTGCAATCGCTGACATAGCAACTCAAATTCATGTTCAATACTTTTACTACTTAACAGATGGCAGCAGTAATTGATATCTGCATTATGCATTAGGCATTAGACTTTTCTTTATTAATTTTCAGTGTATATTCATGGATTTACCTGGGCTTCACTTCTGCACAAAACGCCTCAATTCACTCCACAAGAATATTCTCTTAGGACAAAATATAAAAATACAAATAATATGGAAAACGAATGTACTCTAAAGTTTTGTTGTAATGAATGAGTTATCAAAGTTGAACACGAAATCTCGTGTAAGTAGAATCTGCTAGGAATTGCACGGGATTCCTCTAACATCAGTCAAGGACTCAATCAATACAAAGTAAAAATAGTGAATCTTCCTACCTTTTTCTTTGTCGCTCAGCAACGTTTTCCTTTTTTGCTCCGATTCTTCATACTTGTGCTTCCACTTGTGCACCTCAGGATTCGTGACTGGAATTTTGCTCGGTAAAGACGAATTTGAGTTCGTTCTGGTCAAAGTTCTTCTGGGAATGTTGGATTGTGGTGTTTTATTGACTGGAGACAAACTTATCCGAGTAGTATTCATTTTTTATCGCCTGTAAAGCGAAAACTAGTCAATTCGTATCATATTGGAAGAACAATGGTGCGAATTTATGGTATTCCTAGCATTTAAATTCAGAATATCGATTAGGAAGTTTAAATGATCGAGGCACTTGATATGCATAACAAATGAGAAGGTTTTAATATTAGATATTCTTAAGCTGAGTACACTTCAATTTTACAAAAGCACAGCAATTCGTTACAATTTGGTGGTGCAGACTTTTAAAGGTTTTTTTTTAAAGTTAATATTGTTGCGCGTTATCGGTTCGAATGATTAAATACGCCGTGAATTATAACCACTTTATTTCTAAACTGAACTCTGAACACTACAATCGCAATTCACTAACACTGTTTATTGACTTCCAACGATCAGCTATCTAACTGACTGACTGACTTCTGACTGACTTCTGACTGACTGAGGGAAAGCCAACCGGACCCCCTTTATATAGATCTCTGGTTTAAGTTCTAGAAGTTTTCAGCAAATGAGGCTTACCGTTTGCCGAAATTTCTGGAACGCCTATCTGCCGTTTGCTTCATTATCGCGGCCGCTTTCCCTTATCAGATCTTTCTAGAAAATTTACTTAGATTCTAAATTCCATAATTACATTTCGTTACAATATTTTACTTTTCCGGTGATTAAATGAATTTGACTATGACATTGTTCGGTCCTATAAATCTCTCTGCTTCTTATTCCATTGTGTAGTCTAAATATTGTTGCGCGTTATCGGTTCGAATGATTAACTCTTGGTGAATTGTATCCACTTTACTTATAAACTGAACTCGGAACACTGCACTGTTTAATTAACTAACTTATTCATTGACTTCTAACTAACTTGATTGAGGGAAAAGTGACCGCCTTATATAGGTCCCGGTCCGGGTTCTAGAAGAATTCGGCAGACAAGGCTTATCGTGATAACGAAGGCTTCCACGGCCAGAGTCAGTACAGGATGTACTTCTTCCGGGATTGGACCGTGTCAAAGAACTACTAAAATTGTTCGACCTTTCGCCCACCGACAGAACAGAAGAGTTTCGCCTCTGGTATGGTGGACATACTGAGTTACCGTGCTCTGATGTTTTGAAATTGGCCTTTTCATTCTTTTATTTTTTGCATATTCCCTCATATTCCTCTTTTCAAGGCTTATCGTTTGCCGAAATTTCTGGAGCGCCGTTTGATTTATTATCGGGGCCGCTTCCCCTTATCAAATTTTCTAGAAAATTCCTAACTAAACTTTATAATTACTTTTTGTTACACTATACATTTGGGGTCTAAATACTACGTTGACCAAACGAGGCAATGTGTACTTTTGACTCGAGCAGTATCAACAGTACTACCTTAATTAAATTACCTTATCCGTTAAGTTATAATCTATATAAAACCACAGGTACCCAGCGTGGTAATTAAACTTTTACATAAAATTGATAGATGGCTCTTGTTTACATTTTTTGCTAAGGCTACATATTAGATTATTAGAATATAATAACTAGATATAAATGCGCAAAATGCTCTGCAACGAAGGACAATGTAACATTTATTTCCATTTAATTGTTATTACATTCACTCGCCGCCAAGTGCAGTAGGCTTGGAATATCTTAAAGCGCATCCGGTGTTTATCGTTTAACATTCTCAAAAATTAAATTTCACTTCCTAAGTGTGTCGCATTTGGTTCGATGAACTTGCAGGACGATGGATTATGGAACAATTGGCGTAAAAACGACTTTAGGTGGGCGTCGAAGTTATTACTAAAACGCGTGAGGATGCATAATCTGCCTCAATGGCCGCTGATGGGTCATGAGTTCATTTTATTTAAACGCAAGTTAAAAAAATCAACCGAAACACAAAATGGGTTGATTATCAACTGATATCTGAGATCGGGCGTCTATCAATTAATTTCATTAATTGAAAAACTAATAAAATCTACTTTCTAATCACAATTATTGATATAAGTATTGTAGAATACTAATAAAATGAAAATAATAAATATTTCCATTTGAGTTTTAAGATCACGAAATATGCACTAATCCAGTGTTTCCCAACTTTTTTTTGGTAGCACATATCTTTGGTATTGTGTTAAAACGGGCGGGCCACACATTAATGATCTAAGAATTTATTTGACGACGTCCTCCTGATTATCTCCCAGTTTTGGTGATTAAAAAATTCGAATCACCACACCAGTCGATGAACACTGTAGTCTATTTTAATAATCAAACAAAATTATTTATCTAATTACGATAATTCAAATGTGTCTATTGCAATTTTATTCAGACTTTTTTCAATATACGAGGTGCCCCACTACGAACCTACAAACTGAATCGACCGATTTCACAAAAAGTATAGGAAAATTCAAGACGTAATAGTACAGCAACGAGCTGTGGCAATGAGTAATGCTTCACAAATAAGACAGACATTAGCGTTTTAACGTACAGAAAACAGTTGTTTTCAACGATCGTAATTATCAATTACCTCCCAGCTAGCACTTGAAACATTTTAATAGCTTTCTCCGTCTGCCGGACTAAAAATTCCGATCTTTCAGTGGCCAATGTTTACATTTGCTTAACATTTAGTTACACCATTTTATTTGTATTTTTAACCGTACACGGCGAGCGTAATGGCAAAGAAAACAAACGATTGTAAAAACGAATGGAACAAAAGAGTTCCGTGATCGGAGTTATCTGAAAGAAGACGTCAACGCTTCCAAGAAAAAATAATATAAATGCTGGAGTTCAAGCAATAAAAAACGTTATTTACATTGTAACATTCTTCAGCTTATTTGCATAAAAACAGTTGAATGTTTAAAGGCCTGAAGTAAGTTAAATATTTGTAACGTATTTTTGTTTTTTTTTGTGGAACGAACTGGTCCTTGGTTATCAAAAATTGAAATACAAAATTTGTCCCCTGAAACCAAGAAAGATTAGAAACCACAACAAAGATTGCTCTAACGCGTTTCGACAGCCAAGCTATCATTTTCAGAGAGATACTATGTATGTATTTATGTATTTATTTATGCAAGATGTCGACATGCAAAGATAATATTCGGAGATTTTTGTTATATGCCAACATTTGCTTCATAAAAACATCTTTTTTTGATTCTAATGACAGACCAATAGTTTTGAACATTTATTAGATTCGAAGTTTGGAAACCAAATACCGGTTTCGATCTTGTTAGACCTCGTCAGTTTGGTATATCCAACGCGAATGCTAAACAAATGTTCCGACAAGTAAGTACTAAAACAATCACAGGCGTCAAGCGAGTGACTCTTTAGTACTACCACCTATTGGTCCATCGCCAACAATGTCGTATGCAAGAAGAATGCAAACCTAGACTACAAATTCATGCAGCCCTCCAGGCGTGTATCATAGTGAATCACAGGTAGCTTGAACTACCAACAGTTGAAACACTGCCACCTGACGAAGTGGTTGCTCTCTAGGAAAGTTCCCAAAAGACAAGGATTCGAATGCACAGACCAACCAATAGGTTTGAACATTTATTAAATTCGAAGATTGGAAACCAAATACCGGTTTCGATCTTGTTAGATCTCGTCAGTTTGGTATATCCAACGCGAATGCTAACAAATGTTGCGACAAGTAAGTACTAAAACATTCACAAACGTCAAGCGAGTGACTCTTAGTACTACCACCTATTGGTCCATAGAGAAACTATGACCATCGCCAACAATGTCGTATGCAAGAAGAATGCAACCTAGACTACAAATTCAAGCAGCCCTCCATTATCATTTACTCATTTTCAGTGGTGGCTGGCGTATAAGCACTGTGGAACTGCAGCACCCCCAATTTCGCTTAAGAGTTTTTTTCTTAAAATTTCTTGAACAGTTTTTATTGCACAATTTTTTGTAGAAATTTTAAATTTTCTCTGATTTCTTTTTACAGAAAATTTGGGTTTCTTTCACGAAGTTACGACATTTAAAAACATATTTTATTTTTAATTTTGATCAAAATCACATTTTTAAAAACTAATTTTTGTAAAAGTATTGGGAAAGAAATCAATATTTCGAGCAGGAACTAAAATGTTAAGAAAAAAACTCAAATTCCTTTGAAAATGTCAACATTTTGAGAAAATAATTACAATTTCAAGAAAAACCTAAATCCTACCCATCTCCCATTTTACTATTTCTCTAAAAAATAAGTTAATTTTTACAAATTTTTACCTCAAATCTCATTTTGTATGGAAATTCTAAGTTTTTTTCAGATATTTCGATTTTTTTTTGGAAATTTAGATTCTGCAGTTTCCTTTTTTCCTAAATATTTTATAAAAAGAAATGTTCTCGAAATTTCCATTTTTCCTGAAAGTGTTGTTCTCAAAATTTATTCTAGAAATTCCAACTTCTCCAGATTTTTCTTTTTGTTCCTCTAATTTCCTTTAAAAATGTCAAGTTTTTTACGACACTGACAATTTAAAGTTTATTTTATTTTGTAGTTGTGACAAAAAATGTTTGGAAAAAACCCTAAAGGCTCTACAAAAATTTCAACATTTTGGGAAAATCAAAAAATTTACACTTATTTGTAAAGATATATCATTTTTTTTCAAATTTCGGTTTTTTTCTCCAAAAAGTTTTGCTATTTTTTCCCATGAAATTTGTGTTTTTCTTTTAACATTTTATACAAAAATTTTTTTTAGAAATTTTGACTTTTTCTGGAGATTTTGTCTTTAAAATATTTTTTCTTGTAGAAATTTTGATTTCTCCCTAATTTGATTTGAAAACTTAAAAAGTTTTTTAACGTAATTTAAATATTTTAAAGTTCATTTTAGTTTATAATTTTGATGAGAAACTGAAAATGGTTAAGAATCAATTTAGGGAAAATAAACTTCAAATCTGCATAAAAATAAGAAAACTTTGGGAAAAATATTGAAATTTTAAGAAAAAATGAACCTTGAAAACTTTAACCTTTTTTACGATTTGATATTTCTCTAAAAAATTTCAACTACTGTAGGACCAAAGAAAATTCTGAATCAGAATTTCCAATTTTTCTAGAAATGTTAAATTTATTGTTGAAATTCTCAAGTTCGAATTTAAAATTAAAATTTCGATAAAAAAAAGATCGAAATTTAAAGATTGATCTCAAAATTTCAAGAAAAAGCAGATCATATTTCTAGAAAAAATTAAAATTTCTTATATGTAAACAACATTTTTCAAAAAAAAAATAACACTTTCAGAATTAAAGATACAAATTTTAAATAAATTAATTGTGAAAAATATTATTATAATTTTGACTTTTAAAGTGGGACTTATTGAAATTTTTGAGAAAAAGAGTCTGAACATTTTGAAATAAAAATTATTCAAAATTTTGAAAAAGTTCATTGACAATTTACTGTCAATTTAAATTTTTTCTAGTAATTTTGAAGTTCCAGATAAATTTCCAAAATCAAATATTGAGGGACATTGAGTAAAAAAAAATATTTTTAGAGATTTCGACATTTTTTTCGAAATTTCGATTTTTTTTCGAAAATTCCCGGTTTCTTTGTTCGAAATTTCGACTTTAATCTCAAAATTTCGACTGTAATCTCGAAATTTCAGATTTAAACGCGAAATTTCGTCTTTAAACTCGAAATTTCGACTTTACACTCAAAATTTCGACTTTTTTTCTCGAAAATTCGACTTATTTCTCGAAATTTCTACTTTTTTCTTAAAATTCCGAGAATAATGTCAAAATTTCGACTTTTATCTCGGAATTTCGACTTTAATATCAATTTTTTTCTCGAAATTTCGAGAATGAGTCCAAATTTCTATATCCTGTAGTTAAATTAGGCAGCTGACAGTTGCGTCCACCACTCCTCTTTCTCAACAATCTTGACAGTTGGTAGTAGGGTGCGTTGAATAATTGCTAATTATAATTAGCAAAGTTTGGTCTTCTTTTATAGAAATTTCGAGAAAAAAGTTAAAATTTGCGAAGAAGGTCGAAATTTTGAGAAAAAGTCGAAATTTCAACCTTATAAGGTAGAAATTTCGAGAAAAAAGTCGAAATTTCTAGAAAAAAGTCGAAATTTGCGAAAAGAGTCGAAATTTCCAGAAAAAAAGTCAAAATTTTAAGTTTAAAGTCGAAATTTTGATATTAAGGTCAAAATTTCGAGAAAAAAGTCGAAATTTCGAGTTTTAAATCGAAATTCCGTGATTAAAATCGAAATTACAGGAAAAAGAATCGAAATTTGAAAATAAAGTCGAAATTTCGACCTATAAAGTGAAAATCTCGAGAAAAAGTTCTAAATTTGAGGAAAAATTTGAAGTTCCTACAAAAAAAGTCGAAATTTTGAGAACAATGTCGAAATTTCGATATTAAGGTCAAAATTTCTAGAAAAAAGTCGATATTTGAGAAAAAAATCGAAAATTAAGAAAAAAAAAACAAAATTTCAAGATAAAAGTCAAACTTTTCAGATTAAGGTCGAAATTTCGAGAAAAAAGTCGAAATTTGATAAAAACGTCGACATTTTGAGAGAAAATTCGGAGCTACGAAAGATTTCAAGAAAAAGTTGAAATTTGAGATAAAATTCGAGATTTCGAGAAAAAAGTCGAAATTTCGAAAAAAAAAGTCGAAATTTGCGAAAAAAGTCGAAATTTCGAGAAAAAAAGTCGAAATTTGCGGAAAAAGTCGAAATTTCGAGAAAAAAAGTCGAAATTTTGAGTTTAAAGTTGAAATTTCAAGAAAAATGTCGAAATTTCGATATTAAAGACAAAATTTCAAGAAAAAAGTCAAATTTGAGAAAAAAAAACGAAATTTTAGGAAAAAATTCGAAATTTGAAAAAAACGTCAAAACTTCGAGAAAAAACTCGAAATTGCGAAATATTTCGAGAAAAAAGTCAAAATTTCGAGGAAAACGTTGAAATTTCGAGAAAAAAGTCGCAATTTCGAGAAAAAAGTAGAAATTTGCGAACAAAGTCGAAATTTCTAGAAAAAAGGTCAAAATTTTGAGTTTAAAGTCGAAATTTTGAGTTTAAAGTCGAAATTTCGAGAACAATGTCGATATTTCCATATTAAGGTCAACATTTCGAGAAAAAAAGCCGAAATTTCGAGTTTTAAATCGAAATTCCATGATTAAGATCGAAGTTTCGGGAAAAAGAATGGAAATTTGAAAAAAAAGTTGAAATTTCCACCTTAAAAGGTGAAAATTTGGAGAAAAAGGTCTAAATTTGAGGAAAAAGTCAAAATTTCTATAAAAAAAGTGAAAATTTTGAGAATAATGTCTAAATTTTGATATTAAGGTCAAAAATTTCGAGAAAAAAGTCGATATTTGAAAAAAACGGCGAAATTTCGAGAAAAAATCCGAAGTTTCGAAAGATTTCGAGAAAAAAGTTGAAATTTGAGACAAAATTCGAGATTTAAGAAAAAAGTCGAAATTTTGAGTTTAAAGTTGAAATTACGAGAATAATGTTGAAATTTCGATATTAAAGTCAAAATTTCGAGGAAAAAGTCAAAATTTGAGAAAAAAAAACGAAATTTCGAGAAAAAAGTCGAAATTTGAAAAAAACGTCGAAATTATGAAAAAATTTGGAAAATTAAAAAGTAGCGAAATTTTCAACAACAAAAAATCAAAAAATAACCGAAACGTTGCAAATAAAAAAATTTCGAGTAAAAAGTCGAAATTTTGAGTTTAAAGTCGAAATTACGAGAAAAATGTTGAAATTTAAGAAAAAAAAAGAAATTTCGAGAAAAAAGTCGAAATTTGAAAAAACGTCGAAATTTTGAAAGAATTTGGAAAATTAAGAAGTAGCGAAATTTTCAACAACAAAGAATCAAAAAATAATCGAAACGTTGCAAATAAAGTCGAAATTTTGAAAAATAGTAGACATTTAAATTAAAACCAGTCGAAATTATTAAGAATCGAAATTTTCAATAAGAAAATTATAATTTTTCAAAAAAAATTATAAACGAGGATAAAATTTAGAAAAAAGTAGAAAATTTAAAAAGTCAAAAGTTCAGTTTTGAAAAAAATTACATTTTCAGAAGAAGTAAGAATTTTCAAATAGTAAAAATTAAAAAAAAAATGTAAATAATTTTTAAAAAAAAATTACAAAATAAGATAACATCCAAAAGTCTAAATATTTACGAAAATACGGACATTTTTAAAATAGTATTCGGCGTTTTTCAGAAAAGTTAATATTTAAAAAAAAAGGTCGAAATTACAAGAAAAAATCTAAGTTTTGCAATACAGTCGAAATTTGGAAAAAAATCCAATCTTTCAAAAAACGCAACATTATCAAAAATTTTCATTGTCAAGTTTTCAAAGAAATTTGAAATTTTCGAAAGGTAACGTTCTGAAAATGTCGAAATTTTCAGTCGAAATCCTAAAAATTTTAAAACGCTAAGCAGCACCCCCATTAGTTTTGGCTACGAGCCGCCACTGGTTCCGACAAGTAAGTACTAAAACATTCACAGACGTCAAGCGAGTGACTCTTAGTGCCACCACCTATTGGTCCATAGAGAAACTATGGCCATCGCCAACAAAGTCGTATGCAAGTAGAATGCAACCCTACAAATTTATGCAGCCCTCCAGGCGGCGTGTATAGTGAATCATAGGTAGCTGAACTACCAACAGTAGAAACACTGCCACCTAGCGAAGCGGTTGCTCTCTAGGAACAATTTCCCAAAAGACAAGGATTCTAATGCACAAACCAATACGTTTGAACGCTGTACGCTGAAAGTTGTAGTCTAGGTTGCATTCTACTTGCATCTTTTTTTGAGTTTTATTCTCGAAATTCGAGATGGTTGGTTGTTGTGGATTGTAGTTTACTTCTCTTAAGATATCCATCCATCAATTGCTTTTCTATAGATTTTCTATTTTCTGTCAATTGTTACAGTGTTACCCATACACCTGCAAAATTAAAAGACGTGTCGTATAGGCGAAAGAATATTTTCGAAGAGATTTTAATTTTTAGCTATAGATTTTGATTAAAAAGTCACACATTATGTAAGGTGATATTATAAATGAATTAGTAAAATACGAGGGCCGTGTCTGCGTAGCTGAAATTTGAAATTATACATCTTACAGAATTTTGATGCTTCATTCCGCACGTTAGGGAAACATTTTGAAGTAATGGCAACATAACAGCTGCCCTACTTCTTCTAGATGCTTTGGCCCCTTTAAGATGCGGAAATCTTATCACATACGCAGTTCTACAATCTACTCAAAGAGACCTGAGGTGTATTATTGTATCCTAATGAACAGTCTATGCTAAAAATTCGGCAGTGATAGCAGTGATGCTTACGTCACTCATGTAGAGTGTTACTTTGACTTTGCCAGCGAAATTAGGTATGTGCATAATTAATTGCTTTTATTATGGTATCAAGTATTAATTTGGTGGAACGGACTGGTCTTTGGTTATCTTCAAAAAGTGTGATAGTTGGAATTGAAAATTGATAACGAAATCTTCGACGGCCAGAGTCAGTAAAGGATAAACCGTGTCAAAGAACTATTTTCTTGGTTTTTAAATATTTCATGAAAAATTTGCGAAAAAAATATTCTTTAGATTCTTTTAGAGCAAGATTTTCTTGTGGCATTTTAATATATACTACCTATCAGGACATGCCAAACTATATTCCATGGAAAGTTTATCAGTAAAGACCGGATTATATGCAACTTACAGAGCTTGAAATATGCGGGGGACAAGATTCGGGGACAAGTTCTGTATTTCATTTTATCAAGTATTAATGACAAAGTAAAATCGTGTTATATGACGCTGCAGTAATATCACACTTGGATTTGGAAAATAAACTAAATAAAAAATTGAATTGTTCGAAAGAGCTAGACTAATTCAGCAATGACATTATAGAATTCCCCTTACACAATATAATGCGAAATATAGTCGGTAATATTTAGAACGTTTTAAATTAGATCATTAATGAATAATAACCGCAAACCGGATAGATAAAGATATGATTAAGGCAAACAAACCAGACTGCTGAAATTAGGATTCAAACAAACAATTTGAAAATGATTTCTGCATATAATTAACAAGAGAATCTTGGGGAATTTTGATCCTATAATCAGGGCCGTGAGGTAGATTTTTTCAATATGATACAACTGTTCGAAATGCCCCCCATAAAAGTTTTTTCTTTAAAACAAAAACAAAATAACTGTCGATTAATACAGGATATACTTCTTTCGGGATTGAACCGTGTCAAAGAACTACTAAAAATGTTCACTTTTAGTAGTTCTTTGACAAGGTCCAATCCCGGAAGAAGTATATCCTGTACTGGTTCTGGCTGCGGAAGCCTTCGTTATCAACTTATTAGCTATCGATTAAGTTTAGAAAACAAAAAACATTAAAATCAGAAGTTAATTATTCTAAATTTAAAGCAAAACTGTCAGCACACAGCCAGCAATTATTTAAAAAGCTCCGATTAAAATAATTAATATTATGTATATCGAAATTATAACTTCCTTGAGGCAATTTCAAATTGAATTTTTTTCCTCAAATTCGTGCTTTTAATTTAAAATTTCAAATTTTTCTCTGAAATTCGAGAACGGTTTTTAAATTTAGATTATTTTCGTAACAATTTTAATTTTCAAATTACGAAAATAATAACTGAAATCGTAAAATGGGAATATTTACAACAAAAAAAAAAACTGACCAAATATTTTTGAATTTCATTTCTTTATAATCTCATGAATTTAAGAGTTTTTTCATCAAGATCTCAATTTTTCCTCGAAATGATTCGTACTTTTGGTTTTTACATTTCTTTTCAAAATCTTGATTTGAATATCAGCATTTTTTTTATTTTTTTGGTGGAACGGACTGGTCCCAGGTTATCTTCAAAAATTGAAATGCAAAACTTGTCCCCTGAAACCAAGAAAGATTAAAAAACACCAACATAGGTTGCTCTACTTTTTATTTTAACTTGTCCCCTGAATCAATAGAGATACAACAACCTTTGTTGTGTCTTTTAATCTTTCTTGGTTTCAGGGGACAAGTTTTGTATTTCAATTTTTAAATATCATCATCTCAACATGTAGATTTTGTTCTTCTCGAAATTTCGGAAACAATTTTTTGTTATGTAATTTTCAGTTCTCAGAAGAGTTTCGCCTCTGGTATGGTGGACACTCTGAGTTATCGTGCTCTTCTGTCTAAACTTTCTTATCTTTTGATAACGAAGGCTTCCACGGCCAGAGTCAATACAGGATATACTTCTTCCGGGATTGGACCGTGTCAAAGAACTACTAAAAGTGTTCGACAGTTTCCTTATCCTTTGTATCAATTTTCAATTCAGAGGAGTTTCGCTTCTGGTATGGTGGACATACTGAGTTACCGTGTTCTGATGTTTTGAAATTGGCCCCTTTTTTCATTTTTGTATATTTCCTTGTTCAAGTAGAATTCAACCTAGACTACAAATTCATGCGCATCCCTCCAGGCGTGTCTAGTGAATCCTAGATAGCTGAACTACCAACAGTTGAAACACTGCCACCCAGCGAAGCGGTTGCTCTCTAGGAAAGTTCCCAGAAGACATGGATTCTAATGCACAGACCAATAGGTTTGGTTTCCAAACTTCGAATCTAATAAATGTTCAAACCTATTGGTCTGTGCATTAGGATATTTTCTTGTATTTTATTTCTTTGATGTGCCAAACGTTGAACACTTAGTAGTTCTTTGACACGGTCTATCCTGTACTGACTCTGGCCGTCGAAGCCTTCGTTATCAATTTTCAATTCCAACTATCACACTTTTTGAAGATAACCAAAGACCAGTCCGTTCCACCAAATTAATACTTGAGAGAGAAATTTTGGATTTTTTCAAACTCTCGGCTTGTTCTGAATTCAGTAAGCTTCGTTGTTTAAATTTCGACCCCAAATTCGACCAAATTTTTAAAAACGTAAACAGGAAATAAAAATTACAAGTTTTAGCCCGAAATTAAAAGAAAACAAACTTTCCAAAACAAAATCCTCGTAAAAAAGAATTCTAAATATTTTTTCCTCAAAATAATGACTTTTCACTCAAATTTTCGTAAGATAAAAAGCAATTTTAGGAAAACGTTTCAAAAAAAATCTTGAATCTTCAAGATTAATTTTAAAATTGCGAAATTTCAAGATTAAATCCGAATATTCTCGGCTTTTCTAATGGAAGTTTTGACTTTCAGGGACGACATTCTCTAGAATTTTAAAATGATTACAAAAAACATAAATTACGCGCTTAAAATCAGCATTTTAGGGGACAAGTTCTGTGTTTCAATTTTTGAAGATAACCAAGGACCAGTCCGTTCCATCAAAACATTTTATGAAAAAGTAATGCTTAGAATTAAAATTTTGAGCAGCAAAGATTTCAGAAACAATATGAAACTTTCGGTGTTAAGGTTCGAATGTGGAATGAAATTTTGCTACCAAGGTTAGATTTTTGAATATTCCACTTAAGAACGATTTAATTTTTAAACTCGAAGTTCGCTAAAACTTTAAAATTATCAAAAAAAAAATGCAGAAACATTTGAGACATGACTTTTTTTTAGTCGCCTTTTTAATGCATTTATTAGATTTGAAGTTTGGAAACCAAATTCCGGTTTCGATCTTGTTAGATATCGTCAGTTTGGTATATCCAACTTGAACCAAACTGACGAGATCTAACAAGATCGAAACCAGTATTTGGTTTTCAAACTTCGAATCTAATAAACTTAAATAATAATAACAATAATAAATGTTCCAATTGGTCTATGTATTAGAATCCTTGTCTTCTGGGAACTTAGAGAGCAACCGCTTCGCTAGGTGGCAGTGTTTCAACTCTTGGTAGGTTCAGCTACCTATGATTCACCATGCACGCCGCCTGGAGGGCTGCATGAATTTGTACTTTAGGTTGCATTCTGCTTGCAGTTGTCTTTTTGTCAATCACAAAAATATTTAAATCGATTTTTAGGGCCTCGATTTAACCTTTAAACCTTTTAAAAGCTAGCTACGGCGCTGTAGTTAGGTGAAGTGTGTCGAGAAAATCCTTCTAACCCAAAGTTTCTTTGGGAAGATTGAACATTTAAATCAAAAAATGTCATTGACCTCTATATTTTACAGAGCTCTTTCGGATACTCCTGAGGTCCTGGGAAAGTCATTATCTACGACAATACTAACGAAAGATTAATGAACGACGTTGACATTCATACTTCTAAACGAGATTTCATGAAGGTAAATGATGATGAGGTAAAAATTCTACGAAGTACTTCCAAATAAAATCTCATTTAATTAGTGCAGACATAAAATAATTCTGGGAACCGCTGAATAGATAACGAAGAGGTTTCCAAAACACAAATTGGAATGTAAATCTAAACGCGAGAACAAATATCGCAATAATGGTGCTGCTGGTACTGGTACCACCAAAATTTATGACACAATCATAATATCAAAATTATTTACGTCCATAGGATCCTGTGTTCATGTTTAGATTGATTACTTTGAATGACTCAAACTGTATCTGGAATTTCGTTTATACAACACACGTGTAAATATTAATAAATAAATCTTGATAGCACAGATAAGAATAGGAAAGTAAATACGAGTTTATTATTAGGTTACAACACCAAAATGTCTTCTATATGAATAGAGAACATACCAGTGAACCAATGATTTCGCAATTATGTTAACCATGACTTTAAATAAATTATAAATAAATTATTCATAACTTAAACGCATATTATTGTATCGGATAAGGTAATGTTTTATTAAATTATGTATTACTAACAATGCAAATTATCTCATTCGCTTACAACATAATTTTTTTAACATTTCGACCATCCGAGTCAAAATGACCGAATCAGATGGCCTCCTGCCTCTCTTAAGAGAGCAAAATGCAAGCCAGTAGGTCTGAATAATTTAAATTCAACACGCGTCCCATTTAATCCATATAGAATCGCATCTGCAGGTGTTGCTATCCATGAAACTGTGTCAACGACGAATATGCGAGAACAAAGACAACGACAGAACAAAGGGGACCAAAAATTACTTCCCAAAGCAACTTACCGAAGACGAATAGGAAATCGTACACCACTTCTCAGTAGTAATGATAATGGTAATCGCGACGATCTCTTGGTACCGAACACAATGGAAGAGAAGGCGCGAGGTGAAAGTAACTGGTGTCCTTTTACCGGCGCGCTAAACAGAAACACATGACGGCCGTGGCCTGGGGGCAAGCAGCAACCGACGACGACGACGACGAGAAACGGGCTACGAAACAAAAGATGCGATAGAGTGAAACTCCTTCCGCTCAGCTACGATAACGACTCATGTATGACTCAGACGATAACCGAGTAAAGTAGTATTATAAGTGTATGTTGCACTGTGGTGGAATTTAAAGCGTACTCCATCGTAATATTCCGAGTTATACATACGTATGATCATATTGGATCTACGATAATCTACTACTACGATAATCTACATCGGACATACTGATACTTGCTTTACCCATTCACTGCTGATTCAAAAATGTATGAAAACTACAGGTGCTCAATATATCTACTATTAAATGAGTTACATTTATTTGCATGTATATACTATGCACATCAGGACTTTCAACTGTTTATTACGCAAACATTTTCGCCACATGCTAATTGAAGCATTCTTCTCTGCTGAGATAATAAGCCTTGTATACAAATTAGGAAAGTCAAACACAGTCCATAGGGAGAATGTTAATAAGAGATTTAACATTGAGAGCTAATAGTAAGATAGATGAGCGGTGCCTTGTATTCTCCTACACCGGTGTAAACAATTCAACGCAGAGTGCAGTGATCAGTGCTGGTGGAGATTTCAGTAGTACATCAAAGCTTCTAACGTGTTTTTTTACGGGATTACTACTGGCAGCCAACAATTTTATTAAAATTTGCGTACCACATGTTGTTTGTTCTTTTAGTCCGTTGATTTAATCAACGTCTGAGGTAAAATAAAACTGATATTCTTTGATAACCAAAATAAATAAACGAGATTTCTTAAACAAATTAAATAATAATTTTAAAGAAGAAAATAATAAATAAACTCTGCAAACATTACAATATAAGGAGCTCAAATAGGCCGCCAGACTGCGCTAAACAATATTCCAGTCTGTTGTAAAACTCTCGACGAGTTTTTTCTAACATCTAAAGTGGAAGATACGAGCATGTTGCGTCAAAGTAGGGGAATACGTTCAGCGGCCGTAGACAACTATGGAAGGGACAATTCTTAGCGTTTTACATGGACAATGAAAAGTTTTCCTTATCTGTATACATTTTTCGGTAAAACGACTATCGGTTTTAATAAAATCGTTAACTAGGGATTTTTTGAGCCGAAAAAATGATCCAGATAGGTGTCTTGGTAAAAATTTGGAATCAACAGTTCTTGAGAAGATTTTAATTCTTCAGGAACAAATTTTTTATCTCCTAAACAGCTCTATCGATTTCGATGAAACTTGGTAATTAAAGTTGTTTTTGATTAAAAAAAATTTGATATCGCCATTTTTAGGGATATATTGCTCCTTGAGGAAGAAATTTTTATCTCTCTTGTATCGATTTCGATGCAATTCGGTAAATAAGAATGTTTTGGATTAAGAAAACGATAAGTATATAAATTTGGGATCGCATTTTGTCAAGGACATCATTGGCCTCCAAGAACAATTTTTATTTCCGGAAGGGTTTTATCGATTCCGACAAAATTTAATAAACGGAGGGTTTTTCTGTCAACAAAATGATCTAGACCAGGAATGAGTTACCTTTTTTACCTTTTTTTACCAGGGGGTGCGCTTGCACCCCCTGGTTCATGCAGCAAACTAAAAATTTGTATGTATTCAATTGGAGGACTTTCCAATTCTTCAGAATTCATCCTAACCTTGAAACATGTTTTCGAAATTTCCACCTTTTTCTCAAATTTTGTATATTTTTTTTACAAAATTTGACTTTTTCTTTTAAAATTTTGCATTTATTCATAAATTTGCCTTCTTTTATCAAACAAGACTGTCGAAATTTTGAATTTAAAAGTTCCTCGTTTTTTTTTCTGAAATTTCGTCATTTCTCGAAATTCGACTTTTTTGAAAATTTCGCCTTTTTCTGATTTTGAAAATTTCCGCTTGTTTATTAAAATTTGCCTTTTTTCGAAATCTGGTCGATCTTTTAGACAGAAAGGTATATTTTTTAGAAATTTAAAATTTTTGCTAAAAAACAAAAATGTTTTTGTAAACTTCAACCCTTTTTTAATCCAAATTTCTGGTAGTTTCAACTTGTTTGTCAAAATTTCGATGTGTTATCACAATATTTGTCATTTTCTGACAGGTCTGTTGAGGCAAGGTAGGAAGCCTGTCTTCCTTTGACTCGTCCAAAGAGTCAAGAGAAAATAAATATTCGATTTTTCTTTTAAAATTTATTCTTTTTCTGAATTTCGAAGTGTTACTAAGATTAAATGCTTTTTCTCAAAATTTAGATCTTTTTTGCAAAATTTCTCTTACAATATCGTCTTTTTTCTCGAGGTTTTGACTATTTTTTTTTACTTTACCTTAATTTGACTTTCATTAGACAATTTTTTGTCCATTTCAAAATTTTCTCGAATTTTTTTTTAAATTCCGATATTTTACTGAACATTTACTAAAAATTTCCATCTTTAAGATTTTCACTTTTTTAGAAATTCTGACTGGTTTACTGAAATTTGTATTTTTCAGGAAATCTTGATTTTTATCTCAATATCCGATATTTAATATTTCAATAATTTTTTTCTTTTTTGATAAATTCGTCTTTCGAATTTCGAATTTTTCTAAGATAGTCTTTTACCTAAAATTCGCCTGTTCCTTAAAATTGGTCTTTTTCGAAATTTTGATTTTGTTTTCAAAATTCTACCTTTTGGACTTTTTCAAAAAAATTTCTGAAAATGTTCACTTTTCTGATGTTGCCAAAAATATATTTGGGGATTTCGAGAAAAAGATTTTTTTGTAAATTCAACATCTTTACTGAATTTTAAATTTTGAGAACAATGTTTTTGAATTTTGCGATTTTTCTTTCTCAGGATTGGATTTTTTTTTTGAAAATTGCGTCTTTTCACAAAATCAGATCTTTGAAAATTTTGATTTTTTTTTTGAATTTTGCACATTTCTCGAGTTTTTGATAAAAGTTGGGTTTTTATTTTCAATATGATTTATTGAAAATTTCAACTTTTTAAATTTTCCTCCTAAAATTAGACCTTCTTCTGAAAATTTGGAATGTTTCCTAGAAAATTCAACATTTTTTTGTAACTTGTATCGTAATTTTGAAAAATCCTGAATTTTTTTTCGAAGTCTTTGTTTTTTCTGATTTTTCAAAAATTTTATTCCCGATAATTTCAACTTGACTTTTAACTCAAAATTCAATTTTATCTGTTTCTGGACATTTCCATTTAAAATGAAATTTTTTCCAAAGATTTAGAATTTTTCACAAAATTCGTTTATTTTTTTTAATTGGATTGAAATTTTAATAGAAATCTAAACAATCTGAGAAGAATATTTTTAGAAAATCTTGAAAAAAAGATTCCTTGACAGATTTCAAAAATATGACAAAATTGTAATAAAATAAAAATTCTGAAATCATTGTTTTTAAAGTTGCATTTTTTTACCTGAATTCGACTCGTTCTGGAAATTACAACTCTCTTTATAAAATTTCTTTTTGCCAATTTCGTCTCTTTTACATTTCCACTTTTTCAAAATTTCGACATTTCTTAAAGTTCTCCAAAAGGTTTTATCTTAAGATTGTACTTTTTTCAAAATTTTGACTTTAATTTGAAAATGCGATGTTCCCAATTCTGTAGTTTTTAAGTAAAGATAGACAGAAGGTTTTTTTTTACCCATGAGTTTTTTAAAATGATTGTTATTGCTCCCTTCCCCTTTAAGAAAATCTTGCCTGAGTTTATGTCCAATTATTTCATGAATCGTGGAAATTTATTTTCTCTTTTTTTTTTCATCAAATTGTTTGACATTTTCTTTTCTAAAATTTTTACGTAAAACAGTAGAGCTTAGGCGGCTGCAGAAAAATGTTAAGCGGGCCGCATGTGGTCCGCGGGCCACGTCTTGCTCATCCTTGATCTAGACGGATTCAATTTTAGTAAAATTTAGTTATCGCCATTTTTCAGGAATTTTTTTTGGGGAAACAAATATTATTTATATCTGAAACGATTCTACGTATGTTCTATCACTTTTGACCTTTTGACTTTTTGAAGTCGGTAACCAAGTCCTAATGCACAGACCTATATCTGTTCAAGCCTATTGATCCGTGCATTTATATGATAGTCTTCTGGGGCTTCCCTATAGAGCAACCGCTTTGCTAAGTGTTTGCGGCTCAACTGTTGATAGTTCATTTATTTATGATTTACTATACACTCTTAGGGGCTGCATACTGTAGTCTAGGTTGCATTCTATTTGCATTGCTAAGCAAAATTTTTTTGAATTGGAAAAATTATCTGTAAAAATTTAAGATGACAATTTTTTTAGGGACTTTTTATCCTTCAGGAACAATTTTTGTCTCCGCAACGACTCTTATCAGTTTCGATGAAACTTGGTGACCAGGAAATCTTTGGGTCAAGAAGATGATCTAGGTAGATGCAATTTAGCAATTTTAGTAAAAATTGGGGGTCACCATTATTAGGAACATCTTCCTGATTGAAAAACAAACGTTTACCTCCAAAAACTTTCTATCGATTTCCATGAAACTCTTGTAACTAAGGGTTTTTTGGTTCAAGAAAACGATTTATATAAATTCAGGATCGCCATTTTTTAGGGGCATCTTCCTCCTTCAGGAATAATTTTTATGTCCGAAACGACTCTATCAATGTCGATAAGCTAGGTAACTAGGACATCTTTAGGTCAGAAAAATGATCTAGATATCGAAGCAATTTTAGTAAAAATTCGGATCTTTACTTATTAGGAGCATCTTTCTCCTTGAGAAACAATTTCTTCTCTCTGAAACGGTTCTGTCGATTTCCAGAGAGAGGATTACTATTTTTAGGGATGTTTTTCTCCCTCAGGAAAAAATCAATCTCAAACTTTAATGAAACTTGATAACTAGAAGATTTTTGGGTAATAAGTGCTAATTTCGATGTCACCATCTTTTAGGGACATTTTCTCAACGAGTAAGGTGTGACATCTTACTCGTTGAGGACAGGATAAAGATAAGAAATCTTTAGCGTAAGAAAAATAGACTTATTGAGATTTTTGGAACAAAATGACACTTCGAGAAAAATTACATTTATAAAATGAAGAGAAAGAAATACATATCAGTTAGGCGAGCGAATCACAGCAAATCCATTTTACTACTCCCCCCCTTGAGGCTCTCTATTTTGGACGATTGCAAGATTCCAAAAAAAATTAAATTTGTGGCTATTTTATCTTTCCTGCGCTATAGCAACTATAATATATTTTTCAAAATGCATTTCACTTTACTCACAATCCAGTTTGTTATCTTTTCGAACATAAAAATAACAAAGCAAAGATAAACAAAGTAGATCTGGCAATAAATGCTCCCACTTAGCCTAATCCTTTTAAAAAATTGCACTAGAAATATTCTAAAAGTAATAAATAGCTAAAGAATTAGGGTTCCTGGGTTTCTAACAGCAAAACGAGATATTGATCAAAGGGTGGGAGATGAGGGGCTGTGCCGATAACAATAAAAATGCCCCAAAATAATTTTTAACGACCAAAAATGAAAAACGGGTATTTGGCAATAATTTTTTTAAGATTAAAAAACAGTTATTCCCCAAAAAAATCGTCGACTAAAAAAAGATGTCATGCCCTTGAATTCTCAATAATTGGCATCCTCCTGGGCATAAGGCTAGGCAAATATTGTAAAATTGTGAAATTTGACAGAACATACTATATATGATAACAAATTGAACAAAACTTTTAAAAAATATAGGTTATTATTGTACGTGTAAATTTAACTTTAGAATGCGATGCAACGTTAATATGAAAAAAAAAGTTAACAAAAACAAGTGCTGATGTTAATATGAACCATTTTGTAACATTATTTATATTAAGCCCAATTTTTGAGGCCTAGACACGCTGCATGTGTTTTGAGCATGAAGCGATTGTTCCTATGGACATGCTAAGCGTGTTCTTAGCATGGAATGTGTTAAAACTGATTCACATTTTGCAAAGAAGAAAAAGAGGAACAAATGGAAGTTGCTCACCAGCTTGTTGCTGTTGCTCCAACGGTTACTGTAACAGCGGCAGATGGGTACCCATTGTCATGCAGGGGCTTCTAGGTAATTCCTTAAAAGATAAGGGTAGGTAAGGCTAAGTAACATTTAAACCTTATTCTTAAACCAACAAAATTTCCAAATACGATTCGCGATCGCAACGCAATGACTGAACAAAATGAAATGATTCTTAACAATTCAACGCCATAGGGAAATCCCCGAGTATTCCTTTTCATAAAAAAACAAGCCTAATATACCTCAAGGCACTCAGAAAATTACTAAAACAAGGCTACTGTCTACAGTGGTTTCCCAATTAGTGAAAAATTATAATTAATGAATATTTGGAAAACCATCGTAGCCCCCAATTCAGTGGCGTGTTGTGACTTTTGCGACTAATGAGTAGACTTTTAGGAATAAAAAAGCTGACCGGAAACTCTTCTAAAAGATCAATTATAATTTTGCTTTCATTAACCTTCAAAGAATAATATTCCTTTCTGGCGAGTTTCATTTAACTGAAATATCGATATAAATTCAAGATTTCAAAAGAAAATTCAAATTTCGAAAAGGTATTGAAAAATTTTCGAAAAAAATTACAAGTTTTAAGTAGACGAAATTTATTTTAAAAAATCCAGATCAAATTAAACTTTGAATATGAAGTATTTCTTTAATTCTAATGCACAGACCAACATTTACTAGATTCGAAGTTTGGAAACCAAAGGCCGGTTTCGATCTTGTTAGTTCGTTGGTTTCCAAACTTCTAATAAATGTTCAAGTTTATTGGTTTGTGCATTAGAATCCTTGCCTTCTGGGAACTTTCCCAGAGAGAACCGCTTCGCTAGGTGGCAGTGTTTCAACTGTTGGTGGTTCAGCTACCTATGATTCACTATAAACGCCTGGAGGGCGCAGTCTAGGTTATATTTTACTTGCATACGACATTGCTGGCGATGACCAGAGTTTCTCTATGGACCAATAGGTGGCGATAGTCTGAGAGTCACACGCTTAACCTCCTTTGATTCTTTACTACTTACTTGTCGGAACATTTGTTAGCATTCGAGTTCGATGTACCAAACTGACGAAATCTAACAAGATAGAAACCGGTCTTTGATTTTTAAACTTTGAATCTAATAAATGTTTAAACCTATTGGTCTATGCATTAGAACCCTTGTCTTCTGGGAACGTTCCTAGAGAGCAATCACTCCGCTAGGTGGCAGTGTTTCAACTATTGGTAGTTCAGCTACCTATGATTCACTATATACGCTGCCTGAAGGGCATGAATTTGCAGTCTAGGTTGTATTCTACTTGCATATTTCTTTAATGTTTAGTTTTCAGTTTAAATTTGGATCCTTATTCAAAGTTTCGAATTAAAATTCTAAATTATAAAATCATTTTATTCACAAAATGGGACTTAAGCAAAAATATATCGTTCCCTGAGATATTTAAAACTCCAACATTTAAAAAAAATCGAAATTTAAAAAAAAAATGTAAATTTATTATTCGAAAAAAGTCGAAATTTTTGAAAAAGTTCAGATTATCAAAAGTTGGAATTTCAAAATAAAAAAATCGAAATTTCGAAAGAAGTCAAAATAATTAAAAAATTCTAAAACAAGTTCAAGTTTTTAAAAATTCAAATTTTTTAACAGAGTTCAACAATTACAGAAAAAAATGAAATTTTTAAATAACGTCGAAACTTTCAAATCACAATTCTGAAAAGTCAAAATTTTTAAAAAAGTGGCAATCTTTAAAAAAATTATAAAAATGGAAGTTTTGAGAAAAAGTTGAAATTTGGAAAAATTCAAATTTTTCGAAAAAAAGTTTAAATTTTCAAAAAGATCAAAATTTTTTGGTCAATATTTCAAAAAGATCGAAATTTTTAAGTCAATATTTCAAAAAAGTAGAAATTTTTACAAAAGCTGAAATCTCTAAAAAATTGACATTTCTCGAAAATAGTCAAAATTTTGGGAAAAAGATCTAAACTGTAGAAATAATAAAATTTTTAAAAAAGTCGAAATTTTCAACATAATCTTATTATTTTTTTATTTCTTGGTGGAACGGACTGGTCCTTGGTTATCTTCAAAAATTGAAAAACAAAACTTCTTCCCTTTATTATTCTGTTTTTAAATTAAAATAATATAAAAAAGTGGCTAAATTTTGAAGGAAGATATTTCTTGGACATCTCAACTCTTTCTTGAGATTTCAAACGTATGTCAAAATTTAAAAAAAAAGTAGAAATACCCGAAAGTGTATTTTTGGAAATTCCGACTTATTTTTAATGTTATGACTTTTTTAAAAATTTAATTATTATGTTGAGCTTTTATATTCTAAGATTAGGTTGAAAAACAAGTTTTGTCCCCTGAAACCAAGAAAGATTAAAAACAAACACAACAAAGGTTGCTCTAACGCGTTTCGACAGCCAAGCTATCATCTTCAGAGAAATACTTAAATATCCATCAAGTATCTCTATCATCTTCAGAGAGATACTTAAATATCTATCAAGTATCTCTCTGAAGATGATAGCTTGGCTGTCGAAACGCGTTACAGCAACCTTTGTTGTGTTTTTTAATCTTTCTTGGTTTCAGGGGACAAGATTTGTATTTCAATATTTTTTTAAATCAAATTTTGTAAAAAAAAGTCGGAATTTCCAAAAATACATTTTCGGGTATCTAAACTTTTTTTTTAATTTGATTTTGGTAAAAATTGAAATACAAATCTTGTCCCCTGAAACCAAGAATGATTAAAAAACGCAACAAAGGTTGCTCTAACCCGTTTCAACAACCAAGCTATCATCTTCAGAGAG
This sequence comes from Dastarcus helophoroides, assembly GCA_028583605.1. Classification (NCBI taxonomy): domain Eukaryota; kingdom Metazoa; phylum Arthropoda; class Insecta; order Coleoptera; family Bothrideridae; genus Dastarcus; species Dastarcus helophoroides. The sequence continues at coordinate 63,534,652 of CM053325.1, forward strand.
ATACTCAAATATATATAAAGTATCTCTCTGAAGATGATAGCTTGGATGTCGAAACGCGTTAGAGCAACCTTTGTTGTGTTTTTTTTAATCTTTCTTGGTTTCAGGAGACAAGTTTTGTTTTTCAACACATAATGTTAGAATATAAAACCTCAACGTAATAATTAAATTTTTAAAAAAGTCATCACATCAAAAAAAAAATCGAAATTTCCAATCAAAATGTCGACATTACGAGAAAAAGTTAAAATGTTGAAATAATGAAAGTTCTGAAAAGTTAATATGTTGAAATGTCTAGTGTGAAAATAGTCCAAATTTTCAATAATGAAACTAAATTTAAAAAATCGAATTTTTAAAATAAGTTTGAATTGTTAACAAATGTAAAATTTTTCAAAGAATTTTGACAATTTCGAGAAAAATTTGAAATTTTGAGAAAAAAATTGGAATTTTTAGAAAATCGAAATTTTAACAAAAATCTAATATTTCGAAAAAGAGTCCACTTTTCAAAGAAATTCGAAATTATAAATCAGTATTTTTGAAAAAATTCATAATTTCAGAAAAAGCTGAATTTTCGAAAAACTTGGACATTTTCAAAAAGTGGTCAAAATGTCACGACCAAAAACTAGATTTTAGTTTCTTTCTGAAGATAACAGCTTGGCTGTCGAAACGCATTAGAGCAACCTTTGTTGTGTCTTTTAATCTTTCTTGATTTCAGGGGACAAGTTCTGTATTTCAATTTTTAGAAAAGATTAAATTTTCAAAAAAGTCTAAATTTTTAGTGAAAGTTAAAACTTCGAGAAGTAACCAAAATTTTGAAAAGCAGTCGAAATTTTTAAAATACTCATTATTTAAAAAACAAAGTCGAAATTTTCAATAAAAAAAGTCGACGTTACGAGAAAACGTCACCATGTTAAAAAAAGACAGTTTTGAAAAGTTAATACGTTGAAATGTCCAAATTGTCAAAAAATTCGAAATTTTCATCATAAATCTAAATTTGAAAAATAGAATTTTTAAAATAAATTAAAATTTTTAACAAATGTAAAATTTCTCAAAGAATTTTAAAAATTACGAAGAAAGTCGAAATTTCGAGAAAACTATGAAATTTTGAGAAAAAAATTGAAATTTTGGGAAAAAAATTGAAATTTTGAGAACATCGAAATTTCAACAAAGGTCTAATATTTCGAAAAAAAGCCCACTTTTCAAAGAAATTCGAAATTTTAAATCAAAACTTTCAAAAGAATTCATAATTCCAGAAAATGTTGAATTTTCGAAAAACTTGGACATTTTCAAAAAGTGGTCAAAATGTCACGACCAAAAACTAGATTTTAGGAAAAATTAAATTTTCAAAAAAGTCTTAATAAAAGTTGAAACTTCGAGAAATAGCCAAAGTTTTGAGAAACAGTCCAAATTTTTAAAATAGTCATAATTTAAAAGTACAGTCCAAATTTCCACTAAAAAAAGTCGACGTTGCCAGAAAAGGTTACCATGTTAATACGTTGAGATGTCTAAATTGTCAAAAAAATCAAAATTTTTAATAATATAAATTTAAGAAATCGAATTTTAAAAATAAAATAAAATTTTTAACAAATGTAAAATTTTTCAAAGAATTTTAAAAATTACGAAAAAAGTCGAAACTTCGAAAAAAATTTGAAATTTTGAGAAAAAAATTGAAATTTTGAGAAAGTCGAAATTTCAACAAAAGTTCAATATTTCGAAATAAAGCCCACTTTTCAAAGAAATTCGAAATTTTAAATCAAAATTTTCGAAAAAAATCATAATTCCAGAAAACGTTGAATTTTCGAAATACGTAGACATTTTTAAAAAGTGGTCAAAATGTCACGAGAAAAAACTATATTTTAGGAAAAACCAAATTTTCAAAAATGTCGAAATTTTAAACACGGGTAAAAATTTCAAGCAATAATCCAAATTTTATTTAAAAAAGGTCGAGTTATTTTAAATAATTGAAATTCTCGCAAATAGTCGAAATTTAAAAAAAA
>CM053325.1:63544281-63615248 GCA_028583605.1 Dastarcus helophoroides
TTCTCTTCTCTTCCTCTTCTCTTCTCTTCTCTTCTCTTCTCTTCTCTTCTCTTCTCTTCTCTTCTCTCTCTCTTCTCTTCTCTTCTCTTCTCTTCTCTTCTATTCTCTTCTCTTCTCTTCTCTCTTCTCTTCTCTTCTCTTCTCTTCTCTTCTCTTCTCTTCTCTTCTCTTCTCTTCCTCTTCTCTTCTCTTCTCTTCTCTTCTCTCTCTTCTCTTCTCTTCTCTTCTCTTCTCTTCTCTGTCTTGTCTTGTCTTGTCTTCTCTTGTCTTCTCTTATCTTCTCTTCGCTTCTCTTCTATTATCTTCTTTTCTCTCTTCTCTTCTTTTCCTCTCTTCTCTTCTCTTTTTTCCTCTCTTCTCTTCTATTATCTTCTTTTCTTCTCTTCTTTTCTCTTCTTTTCCTCTGTTCTCTTCTCTTCCCTTCCTTTTCCTTCTCATCCCATCCCCTCCTTTCTCTTCTCTCTTTTTTTCTCCATTTTTTATCAATCAAATAGAGGCCATTCTGGATAATAGAGTAGCCTGGTTCATGAAAACTTGTCTAGAAGGTAATTGTTTGTATTTTCTTCTCTTCTCTTCGCTTCTCTTCGCATCTCTTCTCTTTTCTTCTTCTCCTCTCTTCTATTATCTTCTCTTCTCTTCTTCTCCTCTCTTCTATTATCTTCTCTTCTCTTCTGAATACTAGAGTAGCCTAGTTCATGAAAACTTGTCTAGAAGATAACTTTTTGTATCCTCTTCTCTTCTCTTCGTTTCTCTTCGCTTCTCTTCTCTTCGCTTTTCTTTTCTTCTATTATCTTCTCTTCTCTTCTTCTCCTCTCTTGTATTATCTTCTCTTCTCTTCTCTTCTCTTCTCTTCTCTTCTCTTCTCTTCTCTTCTCTTCTCTTCTCTTCTCTTCTCTTCTCTTCTCTTCTCTTCTCTTCTCTTCTCTTCTCTTCTCTTCTCTTCTCTTCTCTTCTCTTCTCTTCTATTCTCTTCTCTTCTTTCTTCCTTCCTTCCTTCTCTTTTTTTGTTTTCTCTTCTATTTTCTTTTATCGTCTCTTCTCTTTTTTCTCCGCTCTTCCCTTCTCTTCTCTTCCCTTCCTTTCCCTTCTCATCCCATCCCCTCCTTTCCCTTCTCCTCTCTTTTTTTCTCTATTTTTTTTATCAATTAAATAGAGGCCATTCTGGATACTAGAGTAGCCTGGTTCATGAAAACTTGTCTAGAAAGTAATTGTTTGCATTCTCTTCTCTTCTCTTCTCTTCTCTTCTCTTTTCTTCTCTCTTCTCTTCTCTTCTCTTCTCTTCTCTTCTCTTCTCTTCTCTTCTCTTCTCTTCTCTTCTCTTCTCGTCTCTCCTCTTCTCTTCTCTTCTCTTCTCTTCTCTTCTCGTCTCTCCTCTTCTCGTCTTTCCTCTTCTCTTCTCTTCTCCTCTCTTCTCTTCTCCTCCCTTCTATTATCTTCTCTTCTCTTCTCTTCTCTTCTCTTCTCTTCTCTTCTCTTCTCTTCTCTTCTCTTCTCTTTCTCTTCTCTTCTCTTCTCTTCTCTTCTCTTCTCTTCTCTTCTCTTCTCTTCTCTTCTCTTCTCTTCTCTTCTCTCTCTTCTCTTCTCTTCTCTTCTCTTCTCTTCTCTTGTCTTGTCTTCTCTTGTCTTCTCTTGTCTTGTCTTCTCTTGTCTTCTCTTCTCTTCTTTTCTCTTCTCTTCCCTCTCTTTTCTTCTCTTCACTTCACTTCTCTTCTCTTCGCTTCTCTTCTATTATCTTCTCTTCTCTTCCCTCTTTTCTCTTCTCTTCTATTCTATTCTCTTCGCTTCTCTTCTCTTCTCTTTTCTTCTCTTCTATTCTCTTCTCTCTTCCTTCCTTCTCTTTTTTTTGTTTTCTCTTCCATTCTCTTTTATCGTCTCTTCTCTTTTTTCTCCGCTCTTCCCTTCTCTTCCCTTCCTTTTCCTTCTCATCCCATCCCCTCCTTTTTTTATCAATCAAATAGAGTCCATGTTGGATACTAGAGTAGCCTGGTTCATGAAAACTTGTCTAGAAAGTAATTGTTTGCATTCTCTTCTCTTCTCTTCGCTTCTCTTCGCTTCTCTTCGCTTCTATTCTCTTCTATAATCTTCTCTTCTTTTCCCTCTTCCTTCCTTCTCTTCTTTTGTTTTTTTCTTCCATTCTCTTTTATCGTCTCTTCTCTTTTTTCTCTGCTCTTCCTCGCTCTTCTCTTCCCTTCCTTTTCCTTCTTATCCCATCCCATCTCCTCCTTTCTTCTTTTCTCTATTTTTTTATTCTGTTACTTAATGTCGATTGACCCACTTTCAGATTGCATTGTGACTGCAGACTGCAGCCCTGCTTATCCACATGGCACATCCTATAGCAGAAATTTATTTATGTTGTAGTAAATTCGAACTGTTCGAGACTGTGGGTGTTCGAGAGGGTTCCGGGTGCGATACTTATTGGCAACGATACGAAGCAACTGCCAGAGGCCTTGTCGAGGGCCGAATGTCAACAGTACTGCCTAAACCAGTCAGATTTTACATGTAGATCCTTCAAATATAAAATTATTCAGGCGAATTACGGTCCTAATGGGGGAGTGACCGGAGTTTGCACTTTGAGTGATGCCGATAGACATCTGCTGCCTAATTCCTATAGGGTATCCGGCTACGACGAGGAGTATTTCGAAAATCAATGCGTCCCAGAATATCGCACAGGTAAAGTTAAATGTAAGTCGAAAGCTAATGATGTAGATAAACATGTATTCTACTTCAATGGTCGAAGCTGGACAAATTAATTTACCTTCTTCAATTATATTATTATTATATTATTTATTATATTGGTCATCCAGCTTTACCACATCCATTTGTCGCTGTAATTATGATTAACTATGACTAACTGCCAATGGCAAAGGGGTAAAACCTCCTTTTGGACTTTACAAGAAGCCACAATGTTTAGTTCAGTGCGTCTTAGTTCAGTAATTTCACAAAATGGCTAATTAGATTGTAAAAATAATGCACTCAAGGAAGTTACGACTGCTAGGGCATCCTTTTCAAACTGAAGAATATAAATCAGAAGAGTTTACCAGACCATGGTAAAGCTCACGAGGGCGGTTCAATAAGTACCCGTGTTAGAAATGAAGACACCATTTTTTTTTAAATGTTTTTTATTTTTCAACATAGTCCCCTTTTAAAAAGATACACTTCTCCCAACGTTCCGGCCATTTTTTTAACCCCTTCAAAAAATAGGATTTGTCGACCTCTCCAAAATACGCCTCTGTCTCGGCGATAACTTCCTCGTTTGAGCTAAATTTTTTTCCCGCGAGCCATTTCTTTATGTTAGGGAACAAGAAAGAGTCGCAGGGAGCCAGATCGGATAAATACGGGGGGTGCGGCAGCAATTCATAACGCAATTCACGCAGTTTGACGGCGACAACACCACATGAATGTGCTGGTGCGTTACTCTGATGAAACAACACCTTTTTTTTCGCCAAATGCGGCCATGTCTCCTTTAATTTTTTGTCGAAGCGGTCCAACAACTCACTCTAGTATTGTCCAGTGATCTTTCTTACTTTCTCTAAAAAATCCACGCCATCCCAAAAAATCGTCGCCATGACCTACATGCTTGTAGGACACGAACAAAAACAAAGAGCAAGATCGGCCAAAAAGTACATTAAAGCAGAATTCTTAAGCTTCAAAATCATATATCTATTTTTCCACATGGCCACTATTAAGCCTAACATATTTCTACCAAAGTGTAACAACTTGTCTCATTCCGTCATTCAAAAATTCTTCAGACTTTTCTCAAATCCAGAGCTCTCATTGTATCATCGAAGGTGAAATGGTTACTCTTGAGGTCTCTTTTGAGTGGGAAAAAAATAAAATAAAAATCTACAGGTATCTAGAGAGGTGTGGACGATGTTGCAAAAATTATTGGCTCTAGGTTGCCTCTCACATGACGATGATGAATTTCAGTAAGAGTCCACTGTTTCAGCAGTTAAAAAATTCGTTAAGAGCCCACTATTTCAGCAGTTAAAAGTCGTTAAGAGCGCGATTTTTAACTCGCGTTGACATATCGTAGACGTACTTCCGCTTCTTAAAATGCACTAAATTTCGCTAGCGCTGTATAGACATGAGTGCATTACTTTTCAGCCTGCTCTCGAATTTTAAGATGTTTATCTAATTTTGGTGAAACTTAATTATCTTCAAAATCTTCAAAAAAAAATTATCTTCAAAAATTAAAACACAAATCACAAGAGAGGTGGTTCCAACGCGTTTCGATAGCCAGTTATCATCTTCAGAGATATACTAACACCTAATTCTAAAATTAACCCGAAATGCGTTAGAGCAACCTCTGTGTTTTTTAATCTTTCTTGGTTTTATGGGACAAGATTAGTATTTCAATGTTTATCTAAAAGTGGAATAACCTCAGATTAATTAATTAATTAGGCTTGAAAATTTACCTGGTTAAAGTGTGGTTAATTAGAAAGTCTTTTAGGGTAAATAACTTTGGGGAATTTCAACTAATACCTCCAAGAATCAAAAGAAATTAAATTTTTTAACTTTGAATTTATTTAAAAGCCGCCGTGGAGGCCTTTTGTGCATACGAAGAGTACGACGGGGTGATTTTGTCACACACAGACGTCTTGTATGGGAAAAAAACTAAGGAGGAATGTCAGCAATTGTGCGAAGATATAATGATCTTCAACTGCAGAGGGTACAGCATTGAAGGGATCCGCGATGAAGATGGATACAGATGCCACCTTCATAGCGAAGACAGCAAAGTCCACGGACCAAAGCTTTTGATGCAAACGAAGAACGCAAAATACTACGAGAGAGCCAGGTGCCTCAACGGTAAGACCTGATCAGGGCTGAGCGATGTTGACAACACCGTTGGTTGAACATTGCTGGTAGTAATCCAACTCGGAATATTGTTGTTTTTTTTACATCGATGTTGTCAAATAGCGACCAATGGCGTAAATACATACTTCTTGACCTAAATCAATAAGATTTTTTGTGTATTTTTCCATTTCTTTCGATATAGTTCGATTTTTGCCTCAAAATTTATTGAAACTTTCAAAAATTTCAAACAGTGTTTCAGCTCTAAGAAAAATAATACGAAATTTTAATATTACAATTGAAATTTTAATTAAAAAATAAGAGGCAAAACGTCTACAAAAATGTCTAAATTTCTAAAGAAGAAAGTTTATAAATAATCATAATAATAATTGCGATCTAAACTCGGACTTTTGAGAAAAAATAACAACCTCGAAAAAATTTGAAATTACAATTATTAAGTTTTCTCGAAATTTTGACTTTCATGTCGGAAGCTCCAATTTTTAAGTGGGAATTTCAATGTTAAAAAAGAACATTTTGAAAAGTAGACAAATAATTTTAGATTTAATCCAAATTCTAGACTTTTTTAAAGCTTCGACTTTATCACTAAAATTACGATATTAATTTAAAAATTCCAACTCATTTTTTTCTTTAAATGTTTGAAATTTCTTGTCAAAATGTCGATGTTCTTCACAACTCTTTTATTTAGAATTTCGGCTTTTTTTTAAGATAATAATAATATAAAAGGTTTTGAATAAATGAGCTCACTACCACCCTTACTGAAATTTTGAATCTGCCACTTGGTTATTATTATTATTGCTATCGTGCCTAACCATTCCACTACCCCTATCAGCATATGATTACCTTATCTTTCAGTTTCTGTTACTTGTACAAAGACTGATATGACTGTTACCTATGTCCCTGAATTTAATTTTTCCGGGAAAATATACATGCAAGGTTACGTTGATAATCCGGAGTGTTTCGCCATTGGAAAAAAGCGACAACCTCTTGAACTCAAGATCCCGCTCCAAGGTGATAAATGTGGTGTTATCGAAGCTAATGGTCCTAACAACAGGTAACATCCTCAATTTTGAACTAACATCCTCATTTACTAAACTAACATCCTCATTTACTAAACTAACATCCTCATTTATTAAACTAACATGCGCATTTACTAACTGACATCCTCATTTACTAAACTAACATCCTCATTTACTAAACTAACATCCTCATTTATTAATAAACTAACATGCTCATCTACTAACTAACATGCTCATTTACTAACTGACATCCTCATTTACTAAACTAACATCTTCATTTACTAAATTAACATCTTCATTTACTAAACTAACATCCTCATTTACTAAACTAACATCCTCATTTACTAAACTAACATTTCCCTTTACTAAACAAATACGAATGCCTCTTTCAGAACTTTAAAATCCGGGACGATGATCCTCCAGTATAACACATACATCCAGACGCAAGGTGATAGAGTTATAAGGGTTGGGTGCATCTTTGGAAATAGCTCAAAGACGGTAGTGGCTTCCGGGATAACTATTTCGCCGTAAGTTACAATTGAAACTGTAATGTAGTAATCAGGCCATTAGATCGCCATTTTCCCCAGAGATCGTACTAATCATAGTAGTGCCATACTTAATTCTACTTCAGAAGGAGGAGGTCCGATGGTAATGATGAAAATTGTGGATCTTCAAACCCAGAAAGAAGTCAGCGAGACCCAAGTCGGCCAAGAACTTCAGCTCATTATCGAAGTTATACCTGCAGACAGTAAGTAGCGGGTTGTTAAAATGGGATTTATCACATGCTGACGGAGGTCAGGTGACACATGCTGACAGAGGTTAGCATGTGTCACCTGACCGCCAGTATGTGATAAATCCCGGAAAACTTACCAGAGGTAAGCATGTACGCAGGGGAGAGCCCCTGCGGATTTTCAGCCACATAGTGATAGCCTTGCAAATCAACGTCCGACCTTAAAGAGAGCCACGTTCCCGCAATTTTAGGTCGCTTCACTCTATTTGTCATTTTCAAATAACAAACATATTGTCTAATGCATAGGCCGATAGGCTGACGCATTTATTAGATTCATTTTGGGAACCAGAAACCAATTTCGATCTTATTAGATCTGTTCAGTTCAGTATCTGGTACACCTAATCCAAATGAACCACTACCTGCAGCCATATCCTCTAAAAACCATTTATTTGATGGTGCGAAAACCGGTAATAGTTTCCACATGGTCAAAAATTTGCAAATAGAATGACCTAGATTGCATAGTGCATCCTCCCTCTATGAAGGCCAAGTAGTAGCAGATCATTGCTAGCAGCAGCTGCTCACGCTTGCCAGCAAAATGCTAACTCTAACAAAGCTCAGAGCATGTTTATAACTCATATTGTCAATGAACTTGTAACATCGCCTAAGTCAGGAGGAAATAACTATAAATTCCCCGTTGGACTCCGCTTTCTTAACTTAATTTTCCATTTCAGCGTTGTTTTAACTTTATTTGCTATTTCAAATCAAAACATTTTTTCCCTAGTATTTCGGCAATACAGATCACCGACGATCACTAGACTTAATACACTGCATTAAACGATTTCATATTTCGTAGGTCCATTTGATCTTTGGGCTGGACACTTGGTAGCAATGACTGAAAAAACTGATACTTCCATTCTTCTTCTTGACGACAGGGGTTGCCCAGTAAATTTAAAAATATTTCCACCGTTGAAGAAAATTGAATCGGAAAATTCCAAGCGTTTGGAGGCGACCTTCCAAGCCTTCAAATTTTATAATTCGCCAGTTGTAAGGTTTAGCGTTATAGTGCAGTTTTGCCCGGACAGGTGCCCAACTGTAAGTAATTCTTACTTCAGCCAACCATGTTGCAAAGACGGAGAACCTAGTTAGGTTCAGAGCTGGAAAGATATTCAAATAACTAGTGAGAAGGGAAAATGATAAATTAAAAATATGACGCTTCACTTTTACCTTGTTTTCTAGTTGAAGAAACAGATAGCATATTACAGATTCATGTGGTTCTATGATAACGAAACAGTCTTCATTGGTAGGATTGATTTATTATTGTAACGCAATGTAAATAGATGAAATATGATTTAGAATAGAATTGTAGAATTTAGTAAATAAAAAAATTTTCTAGAAGATTCTGATAAGGGGAAAGCGGCCGCGATAACGAAACAAACGGCAGATAAGCGTTCCAGAAATTTCGGCATTCGATAAGCCTTATCTGCCGAAAATTCTGGAATTCAGTCAGTTTGAATCAGTGTAATTATTGAATTAGTAGAAGTCAATAATAAGTGAGTTAATTGTCAATTATGGTGATCAAAGTTGAGTTCAGTAATAAAGTGGGAATAATCCATCACATGTATCAATTCGAACCGATAAAGCCCGTAACATTATGTACCACATTTATTGCACAACCATTATCACAAAAAGCAAAAATAGTTCACTTTGATTTAAAATAGTCTTGGGAAGCTCTCTACTTTGTAATACCTAATAAGAAATGATAATTAGAATTTGCCTCTGAATTTTGACTTGATTTCTTTGTGATATATTTAAGTTTTTAGGTGGACTGTGGTAACAACGTAAGATCGTATGGTAGGAGAAGGCGAAGCATCGCTACCAGATCCGTTGAAACCATCAACGCTACTAAAATTCATAAAATTGACAGAAGCCAGTTCGAAACCAAGATGTTAGCTCCTTTACAATATGAGATGCCATTGCAGTTCACCATGTTCGTTCGTGATTCAGAAGTCAATTCTGACAGATTATTATATGGTGATGACTCTAATAGAGTTCTAGTGGCTGGCTATAGTAAGTATCCCACAGGGGTGCCTATTAGTTTGACTAAATGTGACATTTTTAGAGTACAGCACAAATGAAGTTTGTCTTGACTACTCACTTTTTGTGGGACTGATAATTACATGGATTTTGATACAAGTTATCTTTCTTATTTGTTGCATTGTTCTTGTTAAGCGTTACAAACGTTATTATCGTCACGAAAGCATGAGGCAATCCCTCGAAGAATTGCACAAAAATTTCGGAATAGGATTCAGTAATCTAGACAACAGAAGAGTTCATTGGGCTGATAATCCGGATTTTAATTAATATAAACGGTCATTAGGTACTAATTATATACAAACTATTTACATAAGTTGTAATAAAGAGTCAAAGTTTTGTTGAATCTCGTTCCCTCTCTTTTAAATCCTTGGTCAAGTCGATCTGTTTTTGAAGCAAGTACAAGTTCTCAGCTTTCCTCCTTTGCCTCCTTTCGACATCCTTTAACACTCCTTGATGCAACTGTTCCCTACAAAATTCCAACAAAATAATTGATTTTAATATGTACGACAACACTCCTTAATGCAACTATTCCCTAAAATATTCCAACAAAATAATTGATTTTAATATGTACGACCAAGTAAGCATTTTCAGTAGTTATAATTTCAACCATTAAGAAGTCTTTTAGCAGTCCTTTGACAGAGTCCAATCTCGGAAGAAGTATATCTTGTACGTTAAGAAGAAATTTGAAAAAGTCAAAATTTTGGTCAATTGCTTGAAAAGAATACAATAAGATCGGAATTATTTATATTGTATGAGGGTTTCCCGTCTAATTTTCTATGACATAACTTATGTGCACAAAATATGTTCATAAAATGAAAGTTAAATAATCTTGTAACATTTACCTGTCTAAATGTTGCTTATAATGTACATAACCGATGGTTCCCAAAGAAAAAGTGCAAGCCAAACCTAAAATCACTTTCGCTTGTACTGACATTTCAATTCCGGTACTTATGTAAAAATTCAAACAAAATGAGCAACAAAAAAGTTTCAGTAAAATTTAAATCGATTTTATAACGAAGAAAATTCCATAGTAATAAAATATTGCTAAATTATAAAAATATTCCTCTTGACTTCCGTTGGAACTACATTAATGTAACAGAACTACTTATAGACTATTGGAACTACAACAAATCTTAAACTAAACTATTAAACAGTAGAACTAATGAACAAAAAAACATTAACGAATATAATTACAGTAAAACCATCTGATATGTTATGAAATATAATACAAATTAAATGCCAATAATGTTTTTTGAAAATATATAATATTAGTAAAAAGGGCAAGTAGACCCACAAAACATATACAGGGTGATTCAGTCATAATGTCATTAATTTTAACAGAAGGTAGAGAAAAATAAGTATGATACGAATCCGCTATTAAAAATATATGTTTATAATACATTTTCGCCGAAAAAAAAATCATTTCAAATCATAATTAAAACCCCTTTTCAGGCTGCCACTGGCGGTCATGTAGCTTCGTATGATACATATACTTATTAAGTATATGGTATGACATATCCAAATTGACCTCTGTCAGCTTGGATGCGACGTTGCCAAAATTTTAAAATATTTTCGTTATACTGTTAATGTTGATTAAATCAACGTTGTTAGACATGATAAATAGATTTAAAATCATTTAACATATCTAATGCGAATTGCAGGAATGCATAATAATCATAATAGATAAAAGAATTTAATGTTTGATGTAATACGAACAAAATCCGGGTGGCGGCTGCAGAATGAACTATTCAGTGTTTATGTAAAAAAGTCATCCAGTGTGCTTTGATTGTCTAATGACTTGTTAGAAGAGGTTATAGCGAACGAAAGCAAGAGCAAGTAACGAAAAACAAAAAGGCAGGCGATTTCTTATTACATATTGTTATCTATGAACTAAAAGTAGTTCAATGGTCACCTGCCATTGTCAACTGTCAATAGTGTAAATTTTTGTGGTTTTGTTTATCATGCTCAGCTTTTCATTACGGAGGTTTCCTACCTTCTTTTTAAATGAATACCGTGGTGAAATAGTTCTGCCGTTGTTTGTTCTTTCTTTACGATGGTTTTGATTTGAAACAAAAAATGTTTGTAGCAGTGGTTTTTATGGAACGATCTCGAACTGATCAAAAGGTGCATGGTGATCGAAAGTGGGTTTATTTCGTGTGGAATTGCATCGAGGACTTTGGGACTAAATGCCATAACTTTTTTGTCGATTTTGTGCACTATTTGGGAACTATGGATAGTTACAAATTTGTTTAGTGAAGCAGGTTGTGCCGCAAAAAGTTGGTAGATTGGGGCACAGAGGAAACTACTGCACAAGGTCGCTTGAGCATGAGATATTTGCAGAGTGATTTTCTTAATTTTGTTGGAGATTTCCTGCACTTTAGGAAAACTGAGAGTCTGCTGGAGCACAAGGAAAATGCACAAACAATGCTAATTGCAGGGGCTGAAGCAATAATGGAAAGTTCACCAAGAACATTCATGTGATAAGTTCAGCAGCAACTTAGTATTTTAGTTGCATCTACTTGTACATCCCTGAACACAATTAAAGTCATCTCAGTTGAACACTGGTTTGAATCAGCAGGATACATAATTCGCAAAATGTGGGAGTAAAAAGCATTATATCCAGAAAAAATAGGACATATGTAAATCGAAATCTCATAGGACCAATCATTTTTCAAGGTAACACATAAATCATAAAATCAAGACAATTTTTAATATATTTTTAAACTAGGTATTGTAAATTTGCAAAGATATCACACTGAAATTCTTCAGTAATTTACCAACTTCAGAATAATGAAATTAGAGAAGGATATTTTCAACAAAATGTGCAACTTTACACCACAGACCAGAAATATTGAAGTTTTTAAGGAACTATGTTGTTCATTGATTAACAGGGCTGTAGAGAGGCAGGTGCAAATGCACAGGGTGCAGGATAAGAATAGGACACAAAAGTGTTTATGACGATGATGACCTATTTTTAATTGTCAAAATTATGTTCAGGTGGTATGTATGAAATTTTTGTTTTTTGCGAGGCCTAAATTTAATATTTTTCACAGGGCCCATTGAAAACCAGGTACAGTACTACTGACTAATGAGTAAAATAAAATTGCTGGCTACACCTAAAAGTTAAAATCTTTCGAACACCACATTACAGCAAAGCATTAAAGAAGGATTTGTGGAAATTAGCAACAATCAAAATGGACTGAATGAGGTGTCAACATTTGAAGCATTTTTGATCTTTCTAAATGTTAACCTATTTCCTCTCATTCATTTTTTATGTTACATTTTATTATATGAAATAATGTAACCATGTAAAAAGCTGCTTTAAAATAAAATAGAAAACAGATGCAGTTCTTTTTTATGTCTTTTTTATTTATTTATTTATTTTCATTTTAATGCTAAGAAAGAGCTTGAAATAAAAAAAAGCATGAAATTTATCTTTAAAGTGTACATTATGAGGAGAATTAAAAATAAAATGGTTCAAATTTTGGAAAAAACAAACTTTTGAAAAGGTCAAATTTTTGAAAAACATCGAAATTTTCATAGGAAATGTAAAATTTTCAAAAATTTTGAGATTGCGAAATTTTAGAAAGTTGAAATTTTGCAAAATAGTCTGAAATTAAAAAAACAAACATTTTAAGAAATATCTAGATTTGAAAAATGATGGAAATTTTCAAAAAAAGGCGAACATTCTAAAGTAGCGCTAATTAAAAAAAATGAAAATCAAAACTTTTAAAAAAGTCAAAATGTCAAAAAATATCCAAACATGCATAAAAAAATTGTAATTCAAAAAGTTAATTTTTAAAACATCGAAATTTTCAAAAGAAAAATAGAATTTTTTTTGATGGAACGGACTGGTCCTTGGTTATCTTCAAAAACTGAAACACAGAACTTGTCCCCTGAAACCAAGAAAAAATTAAAAAACACAACAAAGGTTGCTCTAACGCGTTTCGACAGCCAAGCTGTCATCTTCAGAGAGAAACTAACATCTAATCTTGAAATTAACCCTTATATACTAAGAATATTCACTTCGTGCGTGATCGGCCGCACCCGAACGCGCATCCAATCATACACGTCGTTGTGTCACAATTTCTTATCTATCAACCTTAACTATTTTTAACAGGGATGAATGGCTTAAAGGTCCAGCGCAACCATTCATAAGGTTGTTTCCAGCCTTATGGATGGCTAAGCTCTCACATGCATTTAACATATAATTCTTATTAACTACTCTTAACAATTTAATATCATTATCTATCCTATGATCTAATTCAAAAGCATGTCGAGCCACACTTGACTTCTCAGTTCTTCCGTACTTCAAATGAGCCAAATGTTCTTTGAGTCGGATTTTAAGAGATCGTCTAGTTTGTCCAACATACTTTTGAGGACAATCCCTACATGAAATTTGGTAAATACCAGACTTATCTGTTTGCTCTACTTTATCCTTTAAACTACCTAAAAGCGAATTTAATTTTCCATTAGAAGTATAAATAACCCGAAAACCCTGATTTCGTAAAATTCCACCCAAACCCTGCGTGAGCGAGGGTTCAAATGGAAGTGAGACGAATTTAAAGTTTTTGTTTTCATCAGCTCGGAAAGTTGTAGTATTCACCAATTCACATTTAAATTTTTTCTTATTAATAATTTTATAAATAATATTTGGATCGAATCCATTAACTTCAGCTATATGTTTTATTGTCTTTAACTCCTTTCTGAATCTTTCCTTACTAAGAGGAAGACTCAGAAGGCGATGGGCAAGGAAGTTGAAGCTTGCGATTCTAACCATTGCATACAGCACAAAATGGCAAGCTTCAACTTCCTTGCCCATCGCCTTCTGAGTCTTCCTCTTAGTAAGGAAAGATTCAGAAAGGAGTTAAAGACAATAAAACATATAGCTGAAGTTAATGGATTCGATCCAAATATTATTTATAAAATTATTAATAAGAAAAAATTTAAATGTGAATTGGTGAATACTACAACTTTCCGAGCTGATGAAAACAAAAACTTTAAATTCGTCTCACTTCCATTTGAACCCTCGCTCACGCAGGGTTTGGGTGGAATTTTACGAAATCAGGGTTTTCGGGTTATTTATACTTCTAATGGAAAATTAAATTCGCTTTTAGGTAGTTTAAAGGATAAAGTAGAGCAAACAGATAAGTCTGGTATTTACCAAATTTCATGTAGGGATTGTCCTCAAAAGTATGTTGGACAAACTAGACGATCTCTTAAAATCCGACTCAAAGAACATTTGGCTCATTTGAAGTACGGAAGAACTGAGAAGTCAAGTGTGGCTCGACATGCTTTTGAATTAGATCATAGGATAGATAATGATATTAAATTGTTAAGAGTAGTTAATAAGAATTATATGTTAAATGCATGTGAGAGCTTAGCCATCCATAAGGCTGGAAACAACCTTATGAATGGTTGCGCTGGACCTTTAAGCCATTCATCCCTGTTAAAAATAGTTAAGGTTGATAGATAAGAAATTGTGACACAACGACGTGTATGATTGGATGCGCGTTCGGGTGCGGCCGATCACGCACGAAGTGAATATTCTTAGTATATAAGGGTTAATTTCAAGATTAGATGTTAGTTTCTCTCTGAAGATGACAGCTTGGCTGTCGAAACGCGTTAGAGCAACCTTTGTTGTGTTTTTTAATTTTTTCTTGGTTTCAGGGGACAAGTTCTGTGTTTCAGTTTTTGAAGATAACCAAGGACCAGTCCGTTCCATCAAAAAAAATTCTATTTTTCTTTTGAAAATTTCGATGTTTTAAAAATTAACTTTTTGAATTACAATTTTTTTATGCATGTTTGGATATTTTTTGACATTTTGACTTTTTTAAAAGTTTTGATTTTCATTTTTTTTAATTAGCGCTACTTTAGAATGTTCGCCTTTTTTTGAAAATTTCCATCATTTTTCAAATCTAGATATTTCTTAAAATGTTTGTTTTTTTAATTTCAGACTATTTTGCAAAATTTCAACTTTCTAAAATTTCGCAATCTCAAAATTTTTGAAAATTTTACATTTCCTATGAAAATTTCGATGTTTTTCAAAAATTTGACCTTTTCAAAAGTTTGTTTTTTCCAAAATTTGAACCATTTTATTTTTAATTCTCCTCATAATGTACACTTTAAAGATAAATTTCATGCTTTTTTTTATTTCAAGCTCTTTCTTAGCATTAAAATGAAAATAAATAAATAAATAAAAAAGACATAAAAAAGAACTGCATCTGTTTTCTATTTTATTTTAAAGCAGCTTTTTACATGGTTACATTATTTCATATAATAAAATGTAACATAAAAAATGAATGAGAGGAAATAGGTTAACATTTAGAAAGATCAAAAATGCTTCAAATGTTGACACCTCATTCAGTCCATTTTGATTGTTGCTAATTTCCACAAATCCTTCTTTAATGCTTTGCTGTAATGTGGTGTTCGAAAGATTTTAACTTTTAGGTGTAGCCAGCAATTTTATTTTACTCATTAGTCAGTAGTACTGTACCTGGTTTTCAATGGGCCCTGTGAAAAATATTAAATTTAGGCCTCGCAAAAAACAAAAATTTCATACATACCACCTGAACATAATTTTGACAATTAAAAATAGGTCATCATCGTCATAAACACTTTTGTGTCCTATTCTTATCCTGCACCCTGTGCATTTGCACCTGCCTCTCTACAGCCCTGTTAATCAATGAACAACATAGTTCCTTAAAAACTTCAATATTTCTGGTCTGTGGTGTAAAGTTGCACATTTTGTTGAAAATATCCTTCTCTAATTTCATTATTCTGAAGTTGGTAAATTACTGAAGAATTTCAGTGTGATATCTTTGCAAATTTACAATACCTAGTTTAAAAATATATTAAAAATTGTCTTGATTTTATGATTTATGTGTTACCTTGAAAAATGATTGGTCCTATGAGATTTCGATTTACATATGTCCTATTTTTTCTGGATATAATGCTTTTTACTCCCACATTTTGCGAATTATGTATCCTGCTGATTCAAACCAGTGTTCAACTGAGATGACTTTAATTGTGTTCAGGGATGTACAAGTAGATGCAACTAAAATACTAAGTTGCTGCTGAACTTATCACATGAATGTTCTTGGTGAACTTTCCATTATTGCTTCAGCCCCTGCAATTAGCATTGTTTGTGCATTTTCCTTGTGCTCCAGCAGACTCTCAGTTTTCCTAAAGTGCAGGAAATCTCCAACAAAATTAAGAAAATCACTCTGCAAATATCTCATGCTCAAGCGACCTTGTGCAGTAGTTTCCTCTGTGCCCCAATCTACCAACTTTTTGCGGCACAACCTGCTTCACTAAACAAATTTGTAACTATCCATAGTTCCCAAATAGTGCACAAAATCGACAAAAAAGTTATGGCATTTAGTCCCAAAGTCCTCGATGCAATTCCACACGAAATAAACCCACTTTCGATCACCATGCACCTTTTGATCAGTTCGAGATCGTTCCATAAAAACCACTGCTACAAACATTTTTTGTTTCAAATCAAAACCATCGTAAAGAAAGAACAAACAACGGCAGAACTATTTCACCACGGTATTCATTTAAAAAGAAGGTAGGAAACCTCCGTAATGAAAAGCTGAGCATGATAAACAAAACCACAAAAATTTACACTATTGACAGTTGACAATGGCAGGTGACCATTGAACTACTTTTAGTTCATAGATAACAATATGTAATAAGAAATCGCCTGCCTTTTTGTTTTTCGTTACTTGCTCTTGCTTTCGTTCGCTATAACCTCTTCTAACAAGTCATTAGACAATCAAAGCACACTGGATGACTTTTTTACATAAACACTGAATAGTTCATTCTGCAGCCGCCACCCGGATTTTGTTCGTATTACATCAAACATTAAATTCTTTTATCTATTATGATTATTATGCATTCCTGCAATTCGCATTAGATATGTTAAATGATTTTAAATCTATTTATCATGTCTAACAACGTTGATTTAATCAACATTAACAGTATAACGAAAATATTTTAAAATTTTGGCAACGTCGCATCCAAGCTGACAGAGGTCAATTTGGATATGTCATACCATATACTTAATAAGTATATGTATCATACGAAGCTACATGACCGCCAGTGGCAGCCTGAAAAGGGGTTTTAATTATGATTTGAAATGATTTTTTTTTCGGCGAAAATGTATTATAAACATATATTTTTAATAGCGGATTCGTATCATACTTATTTTTCTCTACCTTCTGTTAAAATTAATGACATTATGACTGAATCACCCTGTATAATAGACAGATGTTTTATTGGTTCAAGATAAAAAACATTGTAAAAAACTTAGCAATATGTATTAAAATACAACTTACATAATAAACGGAATATTAAAATATGAATTACAACATGCTATGCACAATAAGTATGTAACAAATGTAACAAAGCTTCTCATGAACTAATGACAACTAGAACTAATTCTTTCTAATGTACCGTAAAAGTCCCAGGAGCAAAACATGAAAAATAAATAAATAAATCAATAAATAATAAAGGGAATAAAACGCAATTAGAAATTTCGACACAAGAAAATTAACACTTAATGGGCAGCTTAAATAAATACTGTATTTTACTTTTTTATGAACCAATTTACAAACAAGTTTAATGTTTTTATTAATAAATTTGGTATGAAGAGGATTACTTACCGCAAAATTGTTGTTTACATCAATAACACACGCCATAACCATATATGGTCATAATTTCCTTCGTTAAATCGTTCAACTGACAGACGACCGAAAGCAGATCTTAAACGACAGACTTCCAACCTAATCTATATGTATCTCACTTGCACATTAATGAATTATAAACACCTTTCTCATTTTGATACTGCGTAGCTACAATTTTACAATCAAAAACTGCCGGCAGGCACTTTGACATAAGTGGATGGCATGACAATTCGGCTTGTTTCGCCCCCACTCCTATTAGTTTCACCCCCATGAGTAGACCTAATGGTTGATTAATATCAAAAGCCGTTAAAAACCATCTACTCAGGGACAACTGTCATTTGCAGTGTTGCCAGTGGTTCAATGCCAAATGTCGCTATATATGTTTTGTGAGGACTCCCTCTAGTGCCAACATTTATTTGCATAACGAATTTTGATAAGAAATCAAAATGTTAAGGTGGCAACGCTGACGACTAACTACATGAAAAACATATATGTAATACTTCTATATGGTCAGCTCCCTATTCTCTTCACGAGTTTGTTCCTACCAAATTCGACAAAGATGGAACATGAATTAATGGCGAGTATTGCGCATGAATTGAACAAAATGAACCAATCGCTACGCGCGGGTTAAACGGGTGTTTATGTTTGGCCGTGCACAGCTGACTTTGGCCACACACAGATGATTTGTAGCACCTGCGCATTGCGACTCATTAATTCGTGTGAAGGTCAGCGAAAAAAAGAAGTCTTTCCCATAAGAAACGAGAAACTGGCTATATAGAAGTATTACATATATGATGAAAAACCACACCAGTCGTCAGCGTTGCCACTCTAATTTTTTGGTTTCTTACCAAAATTCGGTGCGAAAATGAACATTGGCATCCATCGTTGTCATCCGTAATGTCATGTAAAATTATGACACATTATCTGGTCTCATGACACTATAACTAAAGAAGATAAACTCACCTGCTGGTCGAATCTCATACCCGTTGTGCGCATCGTAAACCTGACGTCAGCTGGTGACAGAAATGCTGCCAGCCGGCATGGAATAGTAGTTTGTGCAACAAGAGCGGATATGATGTCCATATCGCACGAGAACGAAGTTTGAGCACGACGCCGAAGGCGGAGTGCCTCAATCGTTCGAGTGCGATATGGACAATCCGCTCGAGTTGTACAGCGTATTTTTCCCATGACTACGATCTATCAAAGACTAAAATACGATTTAGCACATTAATAATTTTTCATGTGACATTTGCAGTTTCTAATATATTTTATATTGTGTCCATGTGTCAATGAAATGTCATAAATTTATCGCAACAAAATTCATATTTACTATTTGATTTTTAAGGTAATCATGTCTTGAATATTTCACTTGCAGCCTTAGAAATGTCCGCTAGGATAAAGTTTACTGATTCTGCACTAAAAGCACTCATTTTAAATATTTTCTTTGGTAAATACCGAAGTCAGTTTAACAGATTCTATGGTATAATTCTGAATCTAAAAATGACATCCGTCTTTATCGCATGCCGTGATTGGTCAATTTCATATCCACACTAGTGTGGATATGAAATTGACCAATCACGGTGCGACTTTCATTATATCCGTTCACTAGACTGATATGGTCTATCTATCCTGCTCGTAAGGTATAAAGAAAACAGTGAATATACGGGTGGGAGTGGGAAAAAGCATTATTTAGAGTTGTTTTTATTAATATTCGGTATCTTCTAGCCATCTTTTAGTGTGCTTTAATCCCTAATTATATTTTTCATTAATATAATAATATATACATATTCTCTTTATGAGTTAATTTCCGTTTTAGAATCCATAATAAGGTAATAACTGATAAGCTGAATTCTTTTTTAGTTTGTTATTGCTTAAAATATAAATAATTATTTTGAAAACTAAATATTTAAATTCAAAATTGAAAAGAGAAGACTGACTTACATATACATGTAACAAATAGAAAAAAAACTAAGGTTTCTTCATTATCAATAATTATTGTTTTAAACCTGAGCGCAAATAAACCAATCTTGTTAATTTAAAAACAACTAATATATAAATACTTTCTTCGCCAAAAAAGTTAAATAAGGAATAGGGACATAAAAATTACCTTTTGGTGTAATAACGGGAATTTATTTTTTTATTAACCACATTAACTATATTTTCAATGTGGAAGTTTATTTCGCGTTATCATGTCAATAATCAATAAATAAAAATTATTTTTACAATTTAAAGTACTTTTTATTTTATTTTGGGAAAAAGAAATTGACAATATTTTTTTTTGAAATTTAAAATCTAAATAAATATTTTGAAAAAATTAACGCTAAAATTTTAATATCTTGCTTTAAAGTTATATTTATAAAAACTACAAATATTATTTTGAAATTATAAATAAATCATTAAAATTTATGTCATTACGTAAACACGAAAAATTAAAAGTATTTCATAGTAAATGTAATTTCATAAATAAATGTGCTGAAATCGGCTACATTACCTCTATAATTATTTCTTCACAGATTCTTTACACAAAACTTATGGTTAAAAATATTGTCGGATAATTGATCAAATAGTTCAAATTTTATTAAAGAAAAACCTATCGTTTTTTAAAGAAAAATTAGACCTAGGAATCTCGAATCCTTTTAACTTTTATACATATTGCAGGTCGAGTTTCTCTTTAGTTCAGTGTAAAAGAGTAAGACATAATTCGTTTTCGTTTTCGAGAAAAATTAATTTAACGACAAGTTTCTTCTTTTTGTTCATAGGAATTGTTTTATACTCTTCGTTCAAACAATTATATATAGCTATATTTTTAAGAGTGGAAAAAATAGGGTATTTGAAACTGAGTCTATATTAAAAATAATTTGATGTAAAAAGCATTAACTCGGAATAATAAAAAAGGAAATAATCGCAGATCTCTAGTTCGAGAGTCCTGTTGTTGATTATTGCGTAAACCCGTAAACTATAACTGGTTAAAAACATATATTACTATTTTTAAAGCTATATTTAGGTTTGCTTAAAGTTTATTGATTAAGAACTGCATAGTTCAATTAACTGCATTTGTAGTTGCTAATTTTTGTTACAGATAAGTATATGAAACAATGTGTACTGGTTTCCCTTCTGCACAAACAAGATTCAAAATTATGTTTAATGACTAAAATCCCTGAGAATCAAAATAATCTATTTCTTGATCAAATGTGAATTTAATTGAATTGTATTTTCAGTTTAGTTTGTAAATAAATTCGTATAATTCATTTACTCGTCTAGTTTTCGTATCTAATACAGATTCAAAGAAAATACTACATTTTATTTTATTTCTAAAATGTTTCTAAAAAGGTTGCCTAAGAGTAAACTTAATAGACTTCGCAAGTTGTACCGTTTATTTGCTTATAAAAATTATAGAATTCAAATAAGATCGCTTAACGCCATATGCCGCTGTGTTCTGATGCAGAAATTTGTCTCCCTGTGACGTCAGACGTGCGAGAAAGAGATGCCCTTATCTCATGCGCGTGAGTTTATCTTCTTTAGTTATAGTGTCATGATCTGGTCTTGTCTCTTGTCTTTGATCTGTTTGTGTTTGCAGGCGACACATTTTTTACTATAGCAGAGTTTTACGATAGTTTGACTTTTGGAAAACACATGCTAACAATGAAAGGAATTAAGAAGAAGCAGATATTTGTCAACCGTGAAGGAAATGATACTAGTCGAAAAACGGCAGGTTGCAGTACTTGTGAATTAAATTATAAAAGATGCAGGAAAAATTAAAATGCCACAACTTGAAACATTGATTTGGTTATGGAATGAAATTGTAGTTTAGGAAACACTATGTGGAATTGCATTTTGAAATCTTTAAAATGGTTGATTATAAAAATGAAGAGGGGCCCGTGTAATAAGACTAACACTATACAACTTTAAGGTGACATTCAGTAATTGCATTTATGGTTGTAATTATTTGGTTTAAGAATAAAAAACTCAATATAATTTAAATTCTATTCTACAGGTTCAATTACTGCCCATAAGAACCTGCAAGAAACTTATGGGAGTTTTAAATGCATAAAAGCAATAATAAAAATTACAATTTATGTTATAATATACAGATGGTACTTTTTTACACTCTTTATATCAATTTGTTCTTTCCCCGTTTCAATGTTGATGTTCTCTCTGAGCATATCAAAATATCCATTTGTCTGAATTTAATTTTAAACTCGTATAAATCGTAATCTGAAAGAAATTTATAAATAGTTAATTTAAAACACAACCTCCTTTATTAATGCACACCTAGTTCACCCTGCCTTTTCTTTGGAAAATATTCCTGCTTTTCCATTTTTCTTTTATAAGTTTCTGGTTTATTTTTTCTATGATCATCCTTTCTCACTCTCGCTTTAAAATCGTTTATAAAATCATTGAAAGCTTCATCAGCATCATCTATCCAATTATTTATATGGGTCTTCCAAATATCTCGTCTTGTCTTATCTACTGGGTCTGTTTCTTGTTTCATTATCTTCGTCTTCACAAACTGAGCAATTTCTTCTTCTCGATTAATTTTTATTTAAGAATGTTACTCTAAAGCTTCTGCAGTATTGTCCAGGACAGAGTTAGTACCCTTTCCATTAGCTCCCTTAGCTGAAGTATATATTAATAAAAAAAGGTAATATTAAAAAACATGAAAGAACCAGGACATATATTTGATACAATTACAAACTTTATCTAATGTATGAAAGACCAGTGTGATCAGAACCTAATGTGAAGTAAATAAAAATGAAGGTAGGTAAGTAAGTTTACCTTCCTGCAAAATTCTTGCCATTTGCATTCTATTCTTTAATTTTCAGTGCTGCAGCTATCATCTCATCCTTATCTAATTTCTTTTCAATATTATGTTTTTTTTTTGGTTATAAATATGCAACATCTTTTCTACTTGGCAAATTGATTCTTTCAAGTTGTGGTGTTTCCATTTTTCGTGCATCTTCCAAAATTTGATTCAGTGGTACACCAATCTGTAATTTCTCGACCATTATATTTTTCTCCATCATTGACAAAAGTCCACAGAAATCCACTCTTATTTAAAATATAATATTAAATCACACTGTAAAGAATCTAGTTTGTTTTACCGAATAGATTTATAGAAACCAGTATCACTAAAAATATTACAAAATTTTGCGATGTTATAAAAGCGGGAATTAACCTAAATACACAAATTTAAACAAACACACTGTTATTTAAAATATAACATAAATGACACTGTGAAAAGTACCTTTCACCTGTGGTAGTTTTGTTCTAACGAACAGATTTATAGACATGTTTAGTGAATATCACTAAAAGTATTAAAATACTCTGCAATGTTTTGAAGTTTGAAATTTCAAACACAGAATGTTGCAAGAATTAACATTTCGGTTGACATGGGTGCCAACCATGACACTATAACCAAAGTCATTTATAGTGTCATGGGTGCCAACTATGGTTATCTAGAAGGTAAGATTGCGTTACGCCGTACTTTGAAAATGGGATTGAAAATCTTCCACTGTTCGCAACGCTACCTATTAATCCGAAAATACATACACCACAGAATTCTATTTTATCGTAGGTCAAACATTGTCAAACGAGTAGTTAAAACGTACACCTAATAGATTGAAGTAGTTTTAACTTCAGCGGTGGACGCTCCTTCCTGACTAAAAGAGGAAAAAAGAATGTTCTAGGTACGCTTTCAAAGGAAAAGCCTAAAAAAAGGGTTACACGACAGTGATGTGATGATTGGATACATTGTACCTACGACTACCACCATCCATTGACATCAGTAGATTCAATTTAAGCTCTCATTTTACAGTTTTCGCACAATACTTGCTGTAATACACAACAGAGGCCCTGATGTCAGTGAGTGGAAATCAATCCCATTTTCATTCGATAAATTACTTTACCGATTTATCTCCTTCTTATAGGACTCCCTAAGTGCCAACATTTATTTGCATAACGAATTTTGATAAGAAATCAAAATGTCAGGGTGGCAACGCTGACGACTGATGTGGATTTACATGTAGTCACAAATATATGTTCTGTGGTTTGTGTGCACTGTGTCACGAACGGTGAACGAGTAAGAATGCAAATGCAAGGTGCATTGTTTATTGTTTAAAGCGATGCGAGTTGGGTAGTCACTAAATAAAATTTAAGTTTCATAAATTAATCTACAAATGAAGTTCAAGTAGCAAGTGCGAGGGTTCTAAAAGGGTTTACGTTCGACAATGTGCGACCATTTAATTTAAAAGGTGAGTCCTTTCTAGTTAATAGGGTAAGAGGTTAGGAAAGTTGATTGTTGACATTTTAAAGAATTTTGGGGCCACTAGTCGTAACTTCTGTAACGTGTTATTGGTATTGTAATCTTCTGAAGCTGAAAGCTGAAATGATCTCTGATAATATAAAGTGAATTGTATTAGGTTTCTATAGGTTCTCGATTTTTATTTCACGCAAGCTCTGTGGCCAGAATTATTTTTACAAATAATTACTAAGTTTTCTAGATGTTTTTTTTGTTGCATTATCGTTTACTGTTGATTTGAAAGCAACTCGGTTTTTATCGACCCTGTTGAAAATTTGCAGATTTGGAGCGACCCTTAGAACTTAGTTTAGTTTTAACTAGGGATGCAACGGTATATCGGTCGACCGATATTATCGATAATATCGAAGCAAAAATATCGATATTATAATCTCGTCGATATTGCCCGATAGTCGATAACAATTGTCCAATCGTCGTCAGTGATGGATAGAAATATGGAGATTGAGAATCTTATTTTTTTTTTGTAAGGTCACCAACAATAATTTGCCCGAAATATGTAGAAATTTCTAACACTGGAACCTGTTTATAAATTTTTTTGATCCATTTCCATCGATTATCGATAAAAAAATGTTCGATATTATCGATTATCGATAAAAAAATGTTCGATATTATCGATTATCGATAAAAAAAATGTTCGATATTATCGATTGTCTACTGTAAAAATTTATATCGATATTACAATTAACTTGCATCCCTAGTTTTAACTGTCTTTTGCTCATTTTTTCTAGTGTCACTGAATTAAAATAGCATTTTGCATAATTTGTGAAGTGAAAACTTTATGGGCGTTGAGTAATTTTTGGTATGAGGAAAGTTATAAGTTTGCGTCACCAACATGCTGTCGCGTCACTTGAAAGAAATTGATAATTTGGAACAAACATGGTCTCTTAAGGGATATTATGTACTAAGAATTATTGTGGGGGCAACAAAGTTGATTAAATCACCTTCAACATGATGTCCCAAACCACAAAATAAATACTTGATTTGTGGCCCAAACTCCGAATTGGAGGAGTAGGTAAAAGAATAAATTTGGTTATTTTATGCTAAGCATTACGCAATATTTGTTTGGAACGTTCGCCCAATCTACTTTTTCAACCGAATAACGCGACTCGCCGCTATCGTTACTTTGTATTAGTTTCTAATCTGGTATGCCCACTTCTTTATTATTACCAAGGTTATCACACCTGTTACAGCTACAGCTCACCGAATTAGTAATCTTAAGATGTCGCGACCGTTTCAAGAAACAGTCGGAAACAAAAGGTGTCAAAATTAACGAGTATTTGTACTTTAAATTTCATCTCGCACGTTCCGATTGCGCCACAACAATTATGCATCGGCGGTTATCCAAGTTGTAAGAGTAAGTTTACGTAAATTTCTATTCATTCTCAGTCTGAATTTCCGATAAATCTTAAATAGAGCGGAGGATTGCTTTTGAAATCATGGCTGCATCATGCTAGGTGAGTTGGGGCGTAAAACTATTTTAAAATCGTCGAAATCGATCTCCACACTTCCTTACTAGTTACGTTGATTTACTTCGGGGACGCTAGTTGTAACATGACTATAAGAGCGCGTTGTATATCGGGTATTCAATTGGAAAAGTCGTCACGTGTGCTGTGAAGAAGACGAAGCGAAATAGGTGCGATTTTTTTAAAATGAAAACTTTAGGCGCGTTTAGCCATTTTGGATAGAGGGTGATGGTTTGGCGTTACCATCACGCGTTACCAACACGCTCTTAAAAGTTTATTGGCTATTGTTAACATTAGAGCATATTCAAGAGTATTTTATTATAAATTTCAGTTTTCACGCCCCTGTAAGCATCCACCAATCATAAATATAAAAAGGTAGTTCAGTTTGAGAGAGAACTCATTTTGAAATTATCTCCAATATTGACTGACTTGTTTACTGGTGTTGGTTCGAATTGCCACACTTCAGATTTCCTAGTTTCACGTTTTAACTTCACGACTGCCATTTCTTTTTAATTAACCATTTTTATCAGAAAGTTGAAAAATTTCCAACTTTTATTATTGGAAAATTTCCAACTTTTAGTAAATAATATTTTTTCGTAAATCTTGGGTTTCTAAAATTTGGATTTCTTTCTTCAAAAATTTCAAGTTTAAACTTGGTAAAATCTGGGTGGAAAGTCAATTTTCGATTATTTATTTGCGAGTTACTTTTTGCGAAATTTCGAGGTTGAGATTACAATTGTTCGAATTTAAACTGGAATTTTAAGCTAGAAATCTGGGTCAATTTTAAACTAGAAATCTGGGCGATTTTTTAAATAATCCCACATAAATACGAATATTCTTACTTTTATTCTAAAATTTTAAGTTCAACTGCCAGCGAGCTTTCGACCTTTTTATGGAAGTTACCAATGAAATCGTGATTTTTTTATGAATTTACTTTAAAATTGTCACTTTTTCTTAGAATTTAGAACTAAAATGTTTATTACTTTTTCTAAATATTCTACTTTTTGAAATTTGAAGAAATTTATTTTTTTATATATTAGACAAATGCCAGCGTAAAATTTGTTAAATACTAAATAAGAACTTGATGTAATTGAAAGTCTTTGATTTGTAATTGCGGTCAATAATTGTCTGTTCTGTTAAATACATAACTGTAATTCATTCTCTTGTTGCAGCCTGCTCGACTAGTTTGCAGGCTAATGAAATAATTCTCTGGTGACGTTCGAGAGACATTTCTATTGATAAAAAAACTACATTGCTTATGTGGGTGTGTATGTGCGTTGACGCGGAAGAACAAGCTTTATGAGTGAATTTTCAATGCCATTGTATTTAAAAATGTCATTCATCCTCGTCATAGTTCTGTTCTATAAAGGGTGCCTCTACTTTTCTACCCTCATAATTAGTATGTCGCTTATTAACGGCGAGAATTATGCAAAAGAAACTGAATTAAAGTAACCACTTTAACTATTTGACAAAAGAAAAACAAAGAAAATAACAATTAAACAACCTAAAATGTACAAAGATTAATATGAGCTAACTTTAATTTTCGTATACAGCTTGACATTAATTTTGTTAGTTGTTGGAAATCATTTTACTTGTTTTTTATGCAAGTAGAATGCAATCTAGACTACAAATTCATGCAGCCCTTCATGTATGTGAATCATGGTGAATCAGAATAGTGAATCACTAGGTAGCTGAACTACCAACAGTTGGAATACTGCCACCTAGCGAAGCGGTTGCTCTCTAGGAAAGTTTCCAGAAGACAAGAATTCTAATGCACAGACCGATAGGTTTGAACATTTATTAGATTCTAAGTTTGAAAACCAAAGACCGGTTTCGATCTTCTTAATAAATGTTCACACCTATTGCTCTGTGCATTAGAATTACTTGCTTTTGTTGAATAATTTGATAAAGATTTTAAAATCGATTCACACTAATGGTATTATTACTTAATGCGAGACGTTTATTAAAATCCAATTAAATCGTATTTCTCTAATGAATTATCATTCAATTTCACCGACCGCAAGTATACTTAATAACTATTTATCAGGGCGATTAACTTTCACAAAAGAAATAGCATTATTTATTGATTGCAAATCTAGTTTTTAATAATAACGTGTTTACAATCTAATTATTGGTCTGCATATGTATTAAAAACGACACCAGCTGTCTGTATTTTCTCCCGCAGATTTCCAATATTTAAATTTTTTTATTGTTGAAGTAAATTTTCCTTCCCCAATGGTTATATTTAACAAATAAGAAATATGTCATTGTTTACATTAAGGGTGGCCCTCCTAGAACAATTTTGCATCGCGTTTTTAAAAGTTTCTATTTGTCGTATTACTCTGGCCAAACATTTTCTGTCGTTCCTAGTTTTGCTTCTTTTAATACTTCTGTTCAACATTTTTTATCGACCAAAAAAAAAAGTCCTCAAATGGCCGGCTCTTGGCTAAAATAAATGGGGCTGCTGCTCTAGAAAATATTCAGCTTTTGTAAAAATTGAAACACAGAACTTGTCCCCTGAAACCAAGAAAAATTAAAAAACACAACAAAGGTTGCTCTAACGCGTTTCGACAGCCAAGCTGTCATCTTCAGTTTCTCTCTCAGTTTCTTAACCAATCATCCAATCATACACGTCGTTGTTTGGATGCGCGTTCGGGTGCGGCCGATCACGCACGAAGTGAATATTCTTAGTATATAAGGGTTAATTTTAAGATTAGATGTTAGTTTCTCTCTGAAGATGACAGCTTGGCTGTCGAAACGCGTTAGAGCAACCTTTGTTGTGTTTTTTAATTTTTCTTGGTTTCAGGGGACAAGTTCTGTGTTTCAATTTTTGAAGATAACCAAGGACCAGTCCGTTCCATCAAAAATTCAGCTTTTGTGTCAAATTCAGGCTGATTCCATTTTTAAAAGTTTTTATTTAAAGTGTAAATTTATTTTCTACATAATTTGGCAAACTTTGGGAAAACAGTCGAAATTACAAAATTAAAATTGTAATTTCTATAAAAAAAGGTTTTTGGTAAAAAAATTAAAAATTTGAAATTATATTTTTGCATTTTTGAAGATAGCTTGAAATTTGCAACAAAGGTTTTAACAATATTTCAATAAAAATTATGCAACTTCAGGATTAAAGTCAGAAAAAGCGGTAAAACATCGAAATTTAAAGATAAATAACCAAATTTCGGGAAAAAGTCGAAATTTATATAAAAAAAATTCAACGTTGGAAAAAACTCTCGAAATAACTCTGGTATTAAAACTGAAACTTAAATTTCAAAAAATAGAATTAAAATCTAAAATGGAGCTTTCAAAATAGCGTCAATATTTTTTCGAAAATGTAAAAATTGTTAATTTATAATTTTACATTAAAAAAATATAAATTGAATGTGTAAAATGGAAATATTTTAAAAAAAGTAATCACAATTTACAATAATATTGAAAACATTTTAGTCAACAAAAATAGGAAAATTTTTAAAAATACAAACATTTTGGAAGAAAATCCATATACAGGGTGTTACAAAAGTCCGGGCCGCTACTTCAGGAGCATATTCTACACATTAAAATATGAAAAATGTTGAAATACATTTTTTTCTTTAAATTGCCTCCTAACGGAGATATGACCATTTAAAGATGGCGCCCCTAAAGTGGTTTTTTTACTACAAAAAGTTAACGGTTAGTAGCAAAGTCATGAAATTTGGCAAGCAGTTAAAGAATTGGATTAGGCATATTCTCATGTAACATATTTTTTAAATAAGCAGTAGCGTGGTGTGTAGGGGGTTGCCCGCGATTATTTTTTGCCGTAACTTTTTTGTATTGCAATATTTCGACACAAAAGTGCCATAATCGTAAAAAGCAACATTTTTTATACAAAAAAGGTACTTTTTCTCAAAGTCGCTAAAAGTAACCGTTTCCGAGAAAAAAGCGTTTAAACAAAATTGTTGCATTTATTAGAATTCGTTTTGCAAATTTCTAATTTATCCACTACTAACTGCATTGATATAAAAATAGTACAAAATTAAGAAAAAAAAAATCAAAGCAAGTGTTCGAAATTACTGCCCCCTGCAGCAATACATTGCTCGGCTCGTCTCCTAAGGGAACTCCTTACTCTTTCGCAAATGCCTGGTGTATTGTGAATCTGGTTGAACCCATTTTCAATTCGTTCACGAAGATCATTGATATTGTCAACTGGTGTGGAGTAGACGATCTGCTTTAGATGTCCCCATAAGTAGAAATCGAGTGGGTTGAGGTCAGGAGACCTAGCTGGCCATGGTATCGGACCTCCTCGACCTATCCATCGTTGATGATAGTTGTTATTCAAAAATTCCCTAGCAACTGCACTAAAATGGGCAGGTGTCCCATCGTGCATTATCCACATTCGCTGTCTTGTTATGAGTGGAACATTTTCAAATAACACGGGTAACTCTGTTTGCAAAAAATGTCTATATGATGCTCCTGTTAACCTATGAGGTAAAAAAAAAACGGTCCAATTATAGAGTCCCATATTATTCCTCCCCAAATGTTAAGTGAAAAATGTTGCTGATGTCTCGACTGAATAACTGCATTGGGATTTTCAACTTGCCACTGATGCATGTTGTGAAAGTTAAGTATCCCGTTTCTGGTAAAACCCGCTTCGTCCGTAAATAATATGAGCGATGGAAAGTTCTCATTTTCAGCGATCTTATGCAATAGCCAGTTGCAAAATTCTATTCTTGGAGGATAATCAGCAGCAAGTATAAATGATAGGGGTAAAATTGATAAAATTTTAAAATTCGCCAGATAGTTACGTGATTTACTCCTTCGGCTAAAGCAAGTTGTCTAGTGCTGACACATGGATCTTCTTCAACTCGCTGAAGCACACGCTCCTCTAAATTAGCAACTTCTGCGTTTGGCCTTCCAACACGTTCGCCTTTGAAAACAAAATCTCCTGTTTCACATAAACGAGCATGAATTTTCTGGAACAATTTTTCTCCTGGTAGGTGTCTATTAGGAAAACGTTCAGCATAAAGCCGTCTTGCTTCAGCACGATTACAATTTGCAAGCCCGTACATTAAATGCATATCGGCCATTTCTTGATTTGAATAGTCCATTTTATCAAAATAATGAAAAGTTAAAAAACTACTACACTTACTATTGACATCAAAAAAGTTTACAGCTTACGACCAAATTTTATCAGTGACACAACGTCAATCTCTGGCAGATATTGTCAAGTACAATTGTTTTCTTTACGATCAGTTTGCATGACCAACTTATTTTTTCTTATACAAATTAGTTAGAATTTCGAAGACGGGATAGGATTATTTAAACGCCTTTTTCTCGGAAACGGTTACTTTTAGCGACTTTGAGAAAGAGTACCTTTTTTTGTATAAAAAATGTTGCTTTTTACGATTATGGCACTTTTGTGTCGAAATATTGCAATACAAAAAAGTTACGGCAAAAAATAATCGCGAGCAACCCCCTACACACCACGCTACTGCTTATTTAAAAAATATGTTACATGAGAATATGCCTAATCCAATTCTTTAACTGCTTGCCCAATTTCATGACTTTGCTACTAACCGTTAACTTTTTGTAGTAAAAAAACCACTTTAGGGGCGCCATCTTTAAATGGTCATATCTCCGTTAGGAGGCAATTTAAAGAAAAAAAATGTATTTCAACATTTTTCATATTTTAATGTGTAGAATATGCTCCTGAAGTAGCGGCCCGGACTTTTGTAACACCCTGTATAAAAAGCAATGTTTGTCAAAAATTAAAATTTTTTGAAAAATATCCGAATCTTTAAAACCATTTAATTTTTTTTTAATCGGAAAAAGGTGAAACTTTGATAAAAGTCGAAAATTTCAGGACTCCAAATTTTACCAATACTCGACATTTAAAAAAATTTAGAAAAAATTCAATTTTTAAAAAGTCAAGAAGTTGAAAAAATTTCGACAATTTAACAGTCAAAATTCAACAAAAAAATGAAAATTTAAAAAATATCGAATTCTAAAAAATTGTCAGCGAAAACAGTAATGAATTTTTGCCAAAAATTAAAAATTTTGAAAAATATCCGAATCTTTAAACTAAAGCACTGTGGCTTGTGATTAAGTCCAAAGAAGTTTTCACCCCTTTACCACATCGGCAATTAAATAAATAATTACGCGACACGTATTTCGCCAGCAGAACTGGCATTTTCAAGCGCACTAATCTAAAAAGATTAGCAAAAGATACATCGACGTCATCCGCATTGAGATTCAAATCTATACTAAAATGCCAGTTCTGCTGGCGAAATACGTATCGCGTAATTATTTACTTAATTGCCGATGTGGTAAAGGGGTGAAACCTTCTTTGGACCGAATCTTTAAAACCATTTAATTTTTTTTTAATCGGAATAAGGTGGAGCTTTGATAAAAGTCGAAAATTTCAGGACTCAAAATTTTACAAATACTCGACATTTAAAAAAATTAAAAAAAATCAGTTTTTAAAAAAGTCAAAATTCAAAAAAAATTGTCAGCGAAAACAGTCATGAATTTGAAAAATTTTTTTTTTCAAAATGTCGACATTTTTAAATTTGCAGAAAAAATAGGAATGTTAACGAAGATCGAAATTTTACAAAAAAATTGAAAACGGGAAAGAAGTGAAGAGCAGAATTCTAAAAAGGTAATATTTGAATAAAAGGAAAAATTTCAAAAAAGTGAAATTTTGGAAAAAGTCCAGCTTTTAAAAGCTCCATATTTTCAAAGAAATAAGAAATTTCGAAGAGTTAAATGTTTGAAAAATTGCCAAAATTAAAAAAAAATTAAAATTTCCAAAAAAACGCTGACAATTTCGAAAACACCCAAACAAAAAAAAAACTAGGCGAAGAAAATATTAATTATAAAAACGTTTAAGAAAACTCGACATTTTCAACAAACGTAAAAATTTTCAAAAAGTGGATATTTTGAAAAAAAGTTGCAATTTTCAAAAATATGTTCAAAAAGTCAAATAATTTTCAAAAAAGTCAAAATTTTAAAGAAAATCAAAATTTTCAAGAAAATCCAAATTTTCAAAAGAAACTGAAAATTAGAAAAAAATGAAGGATGGCATCCGGACGAAGGATGGGATTTGAAAAAAAAAACAGAAATTTTAAAAAATCCAGCTTTTAATAAAATCGACATTTTCAAAAAAATACGAGTGCAGAGTTTGAAAAACTGCCAAAATGTTCAAAAAAGTCAAAATTTGTAAAAAAGCCTAAATATTCAAATATTCAATCTTAATATAAAGTCGATGAAAATGGTGGAAAATTTCAAGAAGGTAAAGAAAAATCTAAATTTTGTACAAAAAGTCGAAATTAAAAAAATCAAACATTTTAAAATATACCCGAAATTTTTGAAATACTTAAAATTTTTAAAAACAACCGACGAAAAAAATCGAAGACTGCAAAAAATGTCAAAATTTAAAAAAGCCAACATCTAAAAATAGCGAAATTTTCAAATAAATTGAAAATTTAATAAAATGGCGACATTTTTGGAACCAGAAATGATTGAAATTGAAATTTTTGAAAAAAAAATCAGCTTTCAAAGAATTGGACTTTTTCAAACGACGTAGGAACTTTCAAAGAATGGAATTTTTGAAGAAAATTTCGAAAATTTCAAAATGTCGAGATTTAAAAAAATCAACATTTAAAACTATATAAATGTTCATAAAAATTAAAGATTTGATAAAATGACAACATTTTTAGGACCAGAATTATTTGAAATTTAAAATGTTGAAAAAAAATCAGCTTTCAAAGAATTGGACTTTTTCAAACGACGTAGAAACTTTCAAAAAATGAAATTTTTGAAGAAAATTTCGAACATTTCAAAATATGTCGAGATTTAAAAAAGTCAACATTTAAAACTATATAAATGTTCATAAAAATTAAAAATTTGATAAAATGACAACATTTCTAGGACCAGAATTATTTGAAATTAAAAATGTTGAAAAAAAATCAGCTTTCAAAGAATTGGACTTTTTCAAACGACGTAGGAACTTTCAAAGAATGGAATTTTTGAAGAAAATTTCGAAAATTTCAAAATATGTCGAGATTTAAAAAAGTCAACATTTAAAACTATATAAATGTTCATAAAAATTAAAAATTTGATAAAATGACAACATTTTTAAGACCAGAATTATTTGAAATTTAAAATGTTGAAAAAAATCAGCTTTCAAAGAATTGGACTTTTTCAAACGACGTAGGAACTTTCAAAGAATGGAATTTTTGAAGAAAATTTCGAAAATTTCAAAATATGTCGAGATTTAAAAAAGTCAACATTTAAAACTATATAAATGTTCATAAAAATTAAAAATTTGATAAAATGACAACATTTTTAGGACCACAATTATTTGAAGTTTAAAATTTTGAAAAAAAATCAGCTTTCAAAGAATTGGACTTTTTCAAACGACGTAGAAACTTTCAAAGAATGGAATTTTTGAAGAAAATTTCGAAAATTTCAAAATATGTCGAGATTTAAAAAAGTCAACATTTAAAACTATGTAAATGTTCATAAAAATTAAAAATTTGATAAAATGACAACATTTTTGGGACCAGAAATATTTGAAATTCAAAATTTTGAAAAAAAATCAGCTTTCAAAGAATTCGATTTTTCCAACGACGTAGGAACTTTCAAAGAGTGGAATTTTTGAAGAAAATTTCGAAAATTTCAAAATATGTCGAGATTTAAAAAAGTCAACATTTAAAACTATATAAATGTTCATAAAAATTAAAAATTTGATAAAATGACAACATTTTTAGGACCAGAATTATTTGAAATTTAAAATTTTGAAAAAAAATCAGCTTTCAAAAATTCGACTTTTCAAACGACGTAGGAATTTTCAATGAGTGGAATTTTTAATAAAATATTCATTTTAAAAAATCCAGAGGGTCGAAAAATGGAAATTATGACCAATTGCAAGTCGATATTTTCAAAAGTGTCTCAATATTTGAAATAAATAGCGATTTTCTAAATAGTTCACGAAATGTTTGGAAATTTCAAAAAATGTTGAGATTTAATAAAAATCGACATTTTCAAAAAGAAAGTAAAAATTGTGAACTAAATCGAAATTTTCGACAACTAAATTCAATGTCGGAGAAAAGCCGGAATGGGGTACAATTTGAAAAATGAATATAGCTGAGTTTTTAAAAAACTCGATATTTTTCAAATGCGGTAAAGAATTTTCAAAGAACGGAGTTTTGAGAAAATTAAAAAAAAACGGAATCTTTCGTAAAAATCTTAAATTTAAAAGTTCGAAATTTTTAATCGCCATAATCAAAAAAGAAGAATTTTCGAAGAAGTCAAAGCTTTCAAAAATCGGAATTAAAAACAAAACATCTTGAAAAATGCCCAAAATTTTTAAGTAAAATTCCAAATTTCAAAAAAAGTCAACTTTCGAAAAGAAGCTAAAATTTTGAAAACAAAAAATTAATAAAAAAACTCGATGTTATCAAAAACAGTTCAAGTAGAGATTAAATTTGAAAAAAAAGGTAAATTTTCAAAAGCAAATCAAAATTTTCTACAGGAAAGCCAAAATTTTGAAAAAAGTCACTACATTAAATGTTGTCAATAATTTCAAGTGGAAACTGGGGGTGCTGCAGTTCCATAGTGCCTAAGTGCGAGCCGCCACTGCCCGTAAGATCATTTGGGTTGGCCATCCTTGATTTACAGAGTGTAGCTCTACCTCTGTCCTCTCCTGAACCAGGTACTTATCACACAGTCCTCACAGTTGAAAGTTTCCAGTACTTTACAGAACCGTTACATATTCTAAGCTTCAAAATGTAGCTTCGTAATTCACTAAAAATTGGTACTAGAGTTTAATTGTGATTTAATGGCGCCATCATAAATCGTCCACTGAATCTCAGTTCATTGGTCTGTTGTATTGAAATACTTTGATTCCTTCTATTTCCTCAGTAGCAGTAATTATAATACATTTGATTTTAGGTTAGCCACGTTTCGTAAAATGAGAGAGTGCCTACACGAGAATCCGCTCTATTCCATCAGCTATGAATATCCTAGACACCAAGGCACCGTACTGGATGGACTCAATTCTCTCCGACAGAAAGGCGAGCTCATCGACGTCACCCTCATAGTAGAAGGCCAAACCTTTCAAGCGCACAAAGCCGTACTGTCGGCTTGCAGCGACTACTTCAGAGCGATGTTTACCGACAATATGTTGGAGGCCCGACGCAGCGAAATATGCCTGAACGGCATAACGGCCAAAGGTTTCCTCCTAGTCCTCGAATACGCCTACACGTGCAAGATAACTCTGAATTTGGGCAACGTACAAGACGTTTTAGAATCCGCCTCGCACGTCCAAATGCTCGCACTGATCCAGACTTGTTCTAATTACCTGAAAACTGAACTAGAT
Organism: Dastarcus helophoroides; assembly: GCA_028583605.1. Taxonomy (NCBI): domain Eukaryota; kingdom Metazoa; phylum Arthropoda; class Insecta; order Coleoptera; family Bothrideridae; genus Dastarcus; species Dastarcus helophoroides. Next base: position 63,579,757 of record CM053325.1, read on the forward strand.
ATAGATAATTGCGTCGATATCGCGACGATAGCCGAAACTTATTCATTGGATATGTTGAAATTGGAAGTGTATCGATTCATGAGTGGTTACTTGACGGCGTTTTCTAACACCAAGGAGTTCTACAGGTTGACCCCTCAGCAGCTAGAGACGTTGCTTTCTTATGATTTTCCGGTAGATTGCTCAGAAGCTGACGTGTTGAGAATCGTGCTTAGCTGGTTCTTCCACATGGATGATCAAGAGTAAGTATTTGCGTCGCATTTGCCCCTTCTCATTTCGTTTCATTTCTACTCTTTTCATCTCGTTTCTTTTCTTCTTGCCATTGCTCGTCTCTGGTGTTCTCTTCTCGCGTAGTCTTCCCTCCTCTTCTCTTCTCGCGTAGTCTTCCCTCCTCTTCTCTTCTCGCGTAGTCTTCCCTCCTCTTCTCTTCTCGCGTAGTCTTCCCTCCTCTTCTCTTCTCGCGTAGTCTTCCCTCCTCTTCTCTTCTCGCGTTGTCTCTTCCCTCCCCTTCTCGTTTCTTTCCTTACGGCTTTAATCCTGAAATGTCGGTAGAAAACTCATAATTTTGGACACTTACATTTGGTAGATGTACCCTAGGTATGCTATCTGTTAATATAGATAGGCAAGGTGTAATCAAAGTAGTTTCACTGTTCCTCTTGAAGGAACTAAAGAAAGCATTTGATAACAAATTACAGTCATTGGTAACGTTTTTACATACGTATCTCCCTTAAGATGGATAGCTTGGCCATCGAAACGCCCTAGAGCAACTTCTGTTGTGTTTTTTAATCTTTTTTGGTTTCAGGGGACCAGATTTGTTAGTCAGTTTTTGTAATTAAGAAAGACAAACTGTTTTTCAATAAAAAAAGTTTAAAGTAATGGAATTAAAGTCGACTTTCGAGGTTTAACTCAATACTTTGAAATTAAACCAGATTTTCAAGACTAAAATTAAAATTTCGACTTTGATCTAAAAATTTTAAATTGAAACCCCAATTCGATTTTAACCTCGAGATATCGACTTTATACTCTCAACTTTAATTATTAGACCTCGTTTAACCCTAATGATCATTTCAGAACGAAAATCCGGCTTTCTCACGCCCCTAGGGTATTATCCTACATCCATTTCAAAGAAATTTCCGGAAGGAAACTAAACAGCATTCTTGCGAACATTCTCGATGATCACAAATATGAATTGGAGCTGTACAAAGCGGTGATATCGGAAGCTTACATACAAATGAACTCGGGCAAAACAAAAATCAAGTCCGATTTGCTGAACTCCAGAGGTATGGAATTGGCTGTTCTCAAAATAGGCGGCTTCGGCAGTAACGGAATAACGAACGAAATCACGTACTCTTTCGCATCCAAACCGAAATGGAAGCACCTCACTTCGATACCTCACGTGGAACAGTGCAATTTCGGCACCGCCGTTCTAAACAACGAACTGTACATTGTCGGCGGTTGCTTCAATCAGTCCCTCCAGGAGAATATTCACCCGTTCGGGTTCAAATACAGCCCTCAGCATAACAAGTGGTCTACAATGGCACCTATGCACATCGAGCGGTGTCGTTTCTCGTTGAACGTAGTCGGGAATATGCTGTACGCGGTAGGTGGCGCTAGTGAAGTTGACGAGTACGACACCAGCACTTGCGAGTGTTACAACCCAATGACGGACACCTGGTATATGTTTCAGTCGCTTCCTAGTTATGTAACGCAACACGCCGGTGCCACTTACGAGGACGACGTCTCTTGTAAGCTGTTTATAAGCGGTGGAATGGACAGAGAGACCGTCCAATCGAGCATGTACTGTTACGATGTAAGATTGGCCAAATGGCAAAGTTGTGCGGCTATGTTGAGCCCTAGGGCCGATCATGTTATGTTATGTATAGGCAATCTGTTGTACGTTTGCGGTGGTTGGATGGAGGATTTTGAAAATAGAACTAGATTGTTGGTGGACTCAATAGACGTGTATAATATTAAGCGAGATCAGTGGGAGGTTCTCACTAGGGTACCGACGCCTAGATACCACGCGGGTATAGTCAGCGTTAATAAAAAAATCTATTTTATTGGAGGGTTCCACAGCGACGCCATGTTTGATAAAGATACGGCAGCCATAGAATGTTACGATATTGAGAGAGACGCTTGGTCCACGGAAGATAAGTATCCTCAGGACATTTGGGAACATACTTGCGTCACATTGTACATTCCTAAATGCAGAGACGACATGGAAGTTATATGGACCTCAGATAATGCCCTTTAGATGTATATTTCAGAACAAATTTTGTATTTTTATATTATATTTATTCTTAATAATTACACTTTATTTATCCCATTCTTACCTCAAATGAGAAATAGAAATTTTACTTTTTTAAAAAAGTGACACTTGAAAATTGAACATTTCAGAATTGTGACTGAAAGTTTCGACGTTTTTCAAAATTTTAACTTCTTTCGGAATTTTGACTTTTTTTTCAGAAATTCCGACTTTTTGATAATTGGATTTTTTTGCTAATATCGACTGAGAAAAATCATTTCCCAAAATTTCAATTTTTTCCTAAAATTTCAATTTTTATGACTTCTTTAAAAAGGAACACTTTTTTTGACCTTTTTGAAAACTTGGACTTTTTTTTTGAAGAATTCGAATTACTCGAAACTTTAACCGTTTCTCAAAATTTCAGCTTTATGACTTTTTTTCAAATTTCTACTTTTTTAATAAAGTGACACTTGAAAATTGGACATTTCAGAATTGTGACTGAAAGTTTCGACGTTTTTCAAAATTTCAACTTTCTGGAAGTTTTGATTTTTTTTAAAGTTTGAATTTTTTAAGTTTAATTTCTTTCGGAATTTCGACTTTTTGATAATTGGATTTTTATGCTAATATCGACTAGATTTTTAATGTTAAAATTTCAAAGAAAATCTCTGAAAAAGAGCATTCTTGTCCAAGTTCTATTATGGATTAAAATTGTAATTTTTAAACTTAAATTTTGAGTTTATTCTTGGATTTTTTGGAGTTTTAATTCGTAATATTGAGTAAAGATCCAAAATTAAAAAAATAAGAGGGGTAAGAAATCAAACTAAACAATTTATATTGTTAGATACGAATCCCTCCTCCACAATTTAAATAGTAATTAATAACGGCAGCCACACTTGTTATTACGATAATAACAAACTTCAAATATTAATTATTGAGTGAACCAATTCGGCCAGGCCCGAGTAACGTTGGAAGAGTATCCCCTCAACCGGGACAAGCCGTAGTTTATCTTCTTTCATGGTCGATTAGCGCCACGAAACATAAACAATGTGGGTCAACTCTGGTTGCTTACAATGAATATTGAAATACAAATCTGATCCCCTGAAACCAAGAAAGATTAAAAAACAACAATATTGACGTTCCAAATATGTTGAACTGTATCGAAAATCTGCCTTCGATTTTTATTGAAAACTCTGTTTTTTGGTCGCAGGGGACAAGATTTGTATTTCAATTTTTGAAGATAACCAAAGACCAGTCCGTTCCACCAAAAAAAATTCAATAAATTTAAAACAAAGTCATGTTAGTTACACCGTTTATAACTCGAGAACGGATGGACGGATTTTTATGATTTTTGCTTTGTTGGATTAGCCACGGCTTCAAATAACATAATAAAGACTAAAATGTTGAAGAAATTCACGAAACAGTGTTTTATAAGGAATCCGCGTACAGCGCCATCTCTGATTCATAATAGAAACATCACAGAAACGTATTGCAACCTAGATCGGCAGATGGCGCTGTATCTTCTTTAATTAAGTCCCGTTTTTCGCCTAGGATTCACTCTGAAACGGACACAGGGCTTTGTAGCGAAGCGACAAAACGTGTGCGAGCGTATTAAATATTTTAATGTAAACTTTAATTCAGTTAATAAGGCAACACAATATTTATTAATTCTAAGGCAATACGAAGTTTGCCAGGGCCATCTATTAACGAAATCATATTCAAAGTTTAACTTTCAGTTTAAATAACTAGATTTCTTTAAATTAAATTTGGACAAACGTGGATTTAGACAGTATTTTTAATTTTTTTTCCAACATTTCCTGATTGAGGCTATAATGATAAATTTACCTTTTAACAATTATTCCATACAGAAGTTGAGCTGTAAAAACAAGATTAAGATGCTTATGCACTGCAATATATCTCGCCCCTATTCCAAAACACAAAAGCTTTTTCCCTGATTCCATTATAATTTGTATAAACAGTCGGCTTGTTTTAATTACCCTAGTTATTGTCCTCTTAATTAACATATAATTACATGAAAATTATAAAAACTGCTTGGCAAAATAAGAAAATATTCATAGGAGATGTCTAATCTTTACATACATATTATAGCCTTAAAGATAGGTTATAAGCAGTATTGCCAATCCGAAAATATGAATTTCGAACAAAAAATCCTGCTATTTGTCCGCCAAACCTGCTTCCCACCCTTGAATTTTTTATAAACAAAGTTGTTACACATATGGTACGCACCGCGGATCTTCTCCCTTACGACACAACAATAGTTGTTTGATTACCATACCAACGGAACATTGTCAATCAAGTGAGACATTTGTTTGTCTGGATTTGCAGAATGAAACTAACTGCTTAACAAAAATAAATTATATGTTGTGAAATGCCAAATCAATATTTGAACTATTTACTCTCTTTAGGTTGGCATTGCTCTGTTCTATGTTTGCTAAAAATGTCAATTGTCAATTTTTATAAAACAGTCAGTCATGCACTTAGATAATATAAATAAATGGATGGAGCATTCGGTCCAAAATAAGGGCCGAGAAAATAGAGACAGACAATCGACGTGCCATCGGGATCGACCATTTGCGCATGCTTGAAAGTATGATATTGTCGACACTAACGCTAAATCTCTTAAAGTATGTTTCATATTAACGACAAAATGGAAGTAATCTTTATTAGAAAAATTGTCCGAAAAATATTTATACATCCATTATTTTCGGATCTAACATAAATGTTTAACCGCTGCATAAAGTATTTTTATGACTATTTAAATAAACTGATCTGTAAAATATTACAAAAGTATTAATGATGTACAAATATAGCGAAAGATAAAAACTTTTTCTTTTAATTGAAATAAAACAGAAATATAGAAAAAATAATATATTACTAAAAAAAAACTTACAATTAGAAATGAATTTTACATTTACCATGTCGTAATTTCAAGAAATGCACCCTTACATTTGAGGGCAAAGATGGTACATTTAAGGTGATAATTCTTGGGTTTTTAGTTATACCTAAAAGAACCTCGAAATGGAATGCAGAATAGGCACATCTGGTTATTAAGTTGTAGACATTAAAAAACTCAACATTGTCCCAAGGTCCCAAATACTGAAAATAATTTTACTATCTCCTAGAGCCTCCCGTTCGATAACGAATGTGGCTGATTAATATGTTTGTATTTGCATCTTTATTAAAATCGTTTTTCTAAAAAAAATCATAAAAAACTTTCTATTTTATGAAGATGAATAGCTAACCTTTTGTGTTCTCATAAATGAAATGTTGAAACGCCTCTTTTCCCTAAGGAATTTCGGCGGAACCCATTAACCTAAAAGTCAGGAATCTGGGTAAGATCAACCTCATTATTAAGACACCAACAGGACGAAATACTTATTACTAGCGAACTTCCTACTTTCCCGAAATCATTTAAACCTAATAAATTATCTAAATTGATTAACTGTAACCAAACAAAACAAGAAACTTATTAAAAGTAGAACGCATAAAAAGGTAAACAAACGCCATTCGACACAAATGACATTTAAGCGACAAAAACGACGACAAATTCAATATTATGAACGTGATTGGTTAGTTCTGGACATGACGATTGCATCGAACCCGATGGCAAAACGTACTCTTTCTAGCTTGTTCTTTTTCAGAGTTCATCCTTATTCCACAATTACCGGCCCAAGTTAATACTCTTCTAACACATTGAATGCTCCGTCCATTTATATGTATAGTCAAAGGTCATGCAGTAAGAAGTTTCTCTATGCAATATATTAAAAGAATCCAGCATCCTGCCTAAAAGTTATTCGATTAATCAAAATTGACAACAATATACAATTTATAGCTTAAGATAAAAGAACTGCACTACGTTATTTGGGTTTATGTTGATTGTACAGGTACTGAAATATTCAAATTAGATATACATGCATATTATGTCCGAATTAGAGATTTTTGCAAAATCCCGCTACAAACTTATTCATTTAAAAACCTTCCGACTACATGCTACTAGCATCAAAATTCTGCTACTGCAGCAGAATTCTGCTACGGTTGGCAACACTGGTTATAAGCAAGCGACCTACTTGCGATCAGCTGATAGTTAGCGCGAACTTTTAATTTGAATCGCCAATCTTTTCGAAATTTGAATTTTGTTTTGAAATTATGAATTGAAATCCATTTTAGACTAATTCAAATAGCTCATAACTAATAATAATAATAACTTATAACTTATAAACTTTATTAACGATAAAAACGCAACGAAATTCCACAAAAAAATTACGATTTGAATGATAATGCAATTAAAATGTAATCAGTTGAAAGCAAAATTGTAATTAATCTTTTAAAATGGTGTCAGGTCGGTTTTCAAATTTATAACGACACACCACTGCAAAGGATAACTTTTTTGTTGTTGTCATTGACAATTTACTTTTTTCTATTGTTTTTAATAGTTTTTTGGAAAATTAAAATACAAATATTGTCCCCTGAAACCAAGAAAGATTAAAAAACAGTAAAGGTTCCTCGATTCTATAGCTAAGCCGTTGATTGAATACAATTGTATTCAATCAACGGCCAAGCTATCATCTTCAGAGAGAGCTTTTTGGATTACATACTAGTATTAAAGGCCGCTGCTAGCCGTTCCTCGTTGGCCTGTTTTAAGTTTTGTCGTTGAATGATATTTTTCATTCAACCGGTTTGTTAAAGACGAGGAATTTTAACTTAACAGAACGTTTCTATAGAGAAAGTATAGGCCAAGAAGGTTTTACCCCTTTACCACATTGGCAATTAAATAAATAATTATTTACTTAATTGCCGATGTGGTAAAGGGGTAAAACCTTCTTTGGACTTAATCACAAGCCACAGTGTTTAGTTCAGTGCTTTAGAGAGTATAGGCCAGCATAGGCTAACAGCATAAAAAAGTTTTTGACGTAAGCGCCATCTAGTGTGTAATAAGTACTCTATTACTTTCCCGGTGCGGCCACTATTGCATAGATGGCGCTAGCGTAGAAACGTCATCGTTCGTTTGACGAACTCCGAGACAGTGGGAACGTCAAGCGCAAGCGTTTTCTGGCATATTGCATCGTCAAACGAAAACGATGAAGTATCCGGATCTCAAAGTGCGAGAACAGTCGCCGAGTGCCAGTTAACGAAAACATTGAATGTGCTCAAGTGCAGCTGTTATAAACTTTAGATTATCGCCGTTGCCATCGTTGGGAAACATGTCGGTCGTGGAGGTTTAGCGGTCGAAGACCCATTTCGCGATTTAATAAAACATCGATAACAATAACAAGTTTGCGGATCGTTAGTGCCGTTAACCGAGTGATGGTGTGAACCGTTCGTACTTATTCCTGTTGGTGTAAAGTGACGAATTCGCAAAATTTCCAGGATTAATTCCTGTTGGTGAACGTGTACGTTTCGAAATTGTGATGTGCTGATGGAATGCGACTGTTGTCGGTGCATCGCCCCGTTAAACGCACAATTCGTGCGCTTTTGGGATAGTTTGTTTAGTTTATAATGTCGGGAAATCCTATGAATAACGAACAAGAACACCACAAGTCGCCAAGGGAAAGTGGCGAAGATTCGGAGGACGAAAGCGAAATTTTGGAGGAGAGTCCTTGCGGCAGATGGCTGAAACGTCGAGAAGAGGTGAGTTTATTTTTCAGTTGTTTGATTTTTCTTATCGGTCGGAGGGGGTCCTCTCGGACACCTTACCTAACCTAACACCGGCGACCATTTTGCACGATCTACAGTCCGTGCGAAACCGCATGTCTGGCGTGACGTAGAGAAATCGATTGGGCGCCGGTATATTTTCCTTTCTCGGTCGAAAGGGGAACGTTTCCAACGGCTACAAAGACCGAAGCATGTGTTCTTGTCGATAGATAGGTTTCTTTTCGTTTGTATATTTAAGAAGCGCGAACAAGTTTTAGTTTATCTTATCGATGGGCGTTTAAAATGTATACTAATTTAATTCATTAAACATATCTTGGAATGTATGAGTTATTTATAGAAATAGAAGAACTGTGACCTTCTGATAGTATACGTTAAATATGTAACCGGTTTCAAAAAAAGATCTAATTGTTCTATTTTAATAAATATAATATCCTGATATATAATGTATTTAATTGTCCAATTTCCAATAGTTTGGAACATGCTTTGATTTTAATAAGGTATGTTATGTGTTGCCAGCTACTTCCTGTTGTAGTTGTGGGATATATTTAACGATATTGCTGAAATTGGCGCCTCCTTTTGCAAACATCGCTCGTTATCGCACAGTTAGTTGATTATACTTATTCTGATCACCATATTCCCCGCGCCATGTAATTCCCTTTTACTTAAAAACGTAGCAGTAACATTTAGAATTCCTCAAGTTCATTAGGAAGCCATAAAATTTCAGGTTTTTTAATGAGAGGACCGTTATAAACAGATAACATATTTTGGTCGGATGTTTCGCCTCGAGGACTCGCGATTTTTTTTTTTTTTGATAATAATGATCGTACGCGTTTTTTACTTGAGCCTGCGATGATTTTCTCTAAAACTTGGAATTCTGCTCGGTATTTCTGAAGCGTTGTACTTTTTTTTCGAAACGTAATTTTTTATTTTGAAATTTCTGTTCTTCAAAGTTTCGAAGTTTTGAAGTGACAACTTTTTTAGGCGCGTTGAGCACTTTGGGATGGAGGGGTAAACGTATGGTTTCGTGTTATCAGCACGCGTGACCATCACGCGTTACCGTCACGCGTTACCATCACGCGTTACCGTCACGCGTTACTATCACGCGTGACCATCACGCGTTACCATCACGTTACTATTACACATTAGCATCACACGTTACCAACATGCTCTACTGTTAATATAAGAACATGTTGGTAACGAAATTAGTGCGATGGTAACGCGAAACGATACGTTTACCACCTATTTCGCTTTGAACTCGAAACAATTTAAGATTCCGATTTTTTTTCGAAAGTTTCAATATTTTTCTCAAAAGTTTCAATTTTTTTTCAAAATTTCGTTTTTTTTTTCTCAAAATTACATGGTTGCACTTTCCCTTTTTTGAAGCTAAAGTTGAAACTTAAAATTTCGTTGTTTTTTTTGTTGAGATTTAATCTTTTTCGACATTTACAAATCATTTCGAAATTTAATACTTAAACTTTATAACTTTCGATTTTTTTTCTCCAAATTTGATTTTTTTTCTGAATTTGAACTTATAATGTTTATTTTTTGTTTTACTATTTCGTCGACGTTTCAAGAAATTGAGTTATTCCAACATTTTTTCTGAGCGATTTTGGATAGGGTTGTAGTTTCGCGTGACCATCACGCGTCACCGTTACGCCTTATCAACGGGTCCTAATGTTAAAAGTATATTGGTTACTGTTAATATTGCAGCATATTTAAGTTTTGTAGTTTCGCGTGACCATCACGCGTGACCGTCGCGCCTTATCGACGCGCCTTATCGACGGGCCCTAATGTTAAAAGTATATTGGTTACTGTTAACATTGCAGCATATTTAAGTGTATTTTATCATTGATAAATGTTAGATTCGTTTCCCTACGATACAAGAATTCAGAGTACACAAAAAGGTAGGTAGGTAGGTATTTACAAATATTTCCAATATTCTGACTTGTTCGGTAGTGTGGGTTCGAACTGCAACACTACATATTTCCTAGTTTTGAGTTCTCACTTCTGTCGGCCGTTTCCAAAACAAAACAGTTCAAAATTCTCAGTTTATTTAAATTTATTTAGCGATTGAATTTAGATATAACATTTTTCTTTTCTTTTTGTTGCTTTAGAATAATTTTTTTTTGTTATAAATGACAATGATTGTACGAATTATTATTTATGAAATAAATTTTTAATAAATGCAGTTCGGAAGTATATTTCTAATACGTATTTCGTTCACAAGGCCATGCGTCGTCCAGTGATCCGTGGCGTTTCGAAAATTCGACATCCTTGACCTAATTATCGCACCCCTTTGAAAATTTTACCATCAGTGGCGTTTTTCCCCCCTTCGGTTGTGTGCGTGGTCCCCCAGGAACTCTAACATACGACCAGTCTCAACAAGTGTTCGGCTAGACTGTCGTTAGCCGGCGATCGAGGTCGGAGCGCCCCTTTAATACGGCCCGACGTCCCTGAAACCTTGCCCGTCCAAGGGAACGAACACGCCCTCTGGCGGAAATTTTCATTCCAGACGACGTGGGGCTTCATCCACGGACACGTTATCGCCCACGCCGCCGTCGCTCCCACGACGTGGAAGTTGAAGGTTGACAGTTAACGCGATTAGGTGGAGTTCGTATTGTCTCTCGATTTAGTTATTTGCGTAAAGTGGGAGGGTGGGTGGGAATCAAAGGAACACATTTTCTTGATCTTGCGATGAATCGTGGAAATATCAAACTGCTTTGAAAATCTTTATATGAATTCCATTGAATTATGTGGATCTGGCTCGATATAACGTTGTTCTTTACCATTGTATTCAAACGGATTATTCAAAGAATATATAATTACGATGCGTTATGTTTCCAATTTGCCACGAGCCAGATAAAAGTCTTAAGTGAGTCAGAAAAAGCCTCAAATGAGTCAGATCTGGACCTCTGGACTTAGAACATATATATTGTGATTTACCAAAGCCTCGTCTTGACGTTTTAATAAATAAATAAATACCCTTGTATTGTTGCTTTTCAATAGTGCACTAATTTTCTTTGTGATTTGTGGGTAGTATGGTAATTTAACAGTTGTCGTAGGAGTGCTAATCTTTTGATTGCTCATTGCGTCGTCTCGCATTCGTTCATTTATTATTTCCATTTGAAACCATGAATACTACATAGCAACACAAAATTAGCACAAACATTTTATCACTCTTAAAAATAAGTTACTCATTTTATGTCGAAGGTTCAAGAACCCCTGGAAGAATAAGGTAGATTTACAAGGTTGCATTATTTCTTTTAAAAAATACCTTGAACGCCCAACGTTCCTTTCAGTGATTTTTACATAATAATGACCCCCTAAGGAAGAATTCATGGAGCCCCTGGCGATTATACTGAATAATGAGTGGTGCGCAATAACTAAATAAATTTTTATCACCTTGAAGTTGACAGACAGAGTGATTTGTTTAAAGTGTAACTATTTAATAACGTGGAAGTGGAAGCATAATCTCAACTGTTGTCAATCCTACGAATCAGTGGCGGCTGGTGACTTTTTGACAGGGGGTGCGCAGATGCAAAAAATATTAATAGTTAAAGTTTAGGTGACTTCAATGCCGCAGCAAGGTATTAAATTTAGGAGAAACAAACGCTTTTTATAAGGCGTCGTATTTAATAGTATTTTATTTATTTATTTTTACATTTTTATTCCAATTTTAACACTGGCAAACGCCTACCTAGTTCTTTTATTTTCACTTTCCCTTCTAGTGGAAGTATACCAAAATCGTTTTTTAACATAAAAATGCTATAATGCACAGACCAATAGGTTTGAACATTTATTAGATTCGAAGTTTGGAAACCAAATACCGGTTTCGATCTTGTATTTGGTATTTGGTTTCCAAACTTCGAATCTAATAAATGTTCAAACCATTGGTCTGTGCATTAGAATCCTTGTCTTCTGGGAACTTTTTCCTAGAGAGCAACCGCTTCGCTAGATGGCAGTGTTTCAACTGTTGGTAGTTCAGCTACCTATGATTCACTATACCCGCCTGGAGGGCTGCATGAATTTGTAGTCTAGGTTGCATTCTTCTTGCATAAAAATGCTGTTCATTTTAAAAATACAATTAAATCTTCTAAAACCTGAAGCAGAATACTGACACTGACATACTAAAAAGCATCGATGTTTGAACATCGATATTTTTTTCAATAAAACATCGATGTCTTAAACATCGGTATTCGGTATCTCTTTTAAACTCAAACTATTAGCCCAAAACATCGAGGGCCTAAATGTTGAACTTATTCTCATGAAAATGTTTTATTTTCTTTGTAAGATTGGATTTGTTATTGGTGATTTATAAAATGAAAGCAAACACGAAATATTTTATTTATTTTGGTGGAACGGACTGGTCCTTGATTATCTTCAGTTTTATTTTCATTATAAGATTGGATTTGTTCTTGGTGATTTATAAAATTAAAACAAACGCGAAATATATTCCTTTTGGTGGAACGGACCGGTCCTTGGTTATCTTCTGTGTTTCAATTTTTGAAGATAACCAAGGACCAGTCCGTTGCATCAAACTTGGTTATCTTCAAAAATTGAAATACAAATCTTGCTCCTGGAAACACGAAATAAATATCTACAACTTTCTAATGCACAGACCAATAGGTTTGAACATTTATTATTAGATTCAAAGTTTGAAAACCAAATACCGGTTTCGATCTTGTTAGATCTCGTCAGTTTGGTATATCCAACTCGAATGCTAACAAATGTTCTGACAACTCGAATGCTAACGAATGTTCTGACAACTCGAATGCTAACAAATTTTCTGACAAGTAAGTACTAAAGAATTCACGGACGTCAAGCATGTGACTTCTTTGTGCTACCACCTATTGGTCCATAGAGAGAGACTAGGGCCATCGCCAACAATGTCGTATGCAACCTAAACTACAGTAGTCTAGGTCGCATTCTACTTGCATCTACAACTTTGTCAATCCATTAAACAATTCGAGTTTGTTTAATATGTGATTCAAAAAAAAGTAAGAATCTTAGAGTATGTTGAGAAATTCCAAAGTTTTTTTTAGCAGCATCGCATCAATCAGAGACCAGTTGCCTTTTATTAATCTGATAGTTCTGTTTGTTTTCTTTCGCTATTTTCATTCGCCCGTCTGTCGTACGTATGTCATTTTCAGTTAAAAGATCGTCTTAAAACGTTAAAGAATGTCTTAAAACGAAACCGAGTTATTTATACTAACGGGTGCATTATGAATCTACCCAATGACGGATCTTTTCCACAACCGAGGAGTGTTTCATTGCGCGCCCAAGACGACGAAGATAACCATCATCAATCAATTAAAATAATATTGCCAACAGAACGCCATATTTTCAGCCTAATAAAAGCACAGATATGTGAGGAATGTTTCAGTTGAAGGCATCTAATCTTAGTTTTACTCATCGAGAAGCTGCAATGAAATTTAAATGAATCGCTGAGTTTTTTTAGCATTTTAACGACCACCTAGGCGAAGCAACTAGGCAAAACGACGCTTCGCTCGAAATTTAAAAAAAAATAAAATAAACTGATGAATTAAACTTAATGAATTACATATCGGATAAAAACGTTAAGAAATAAAGTTATCTTCGTTTCGATTTTCAATTTTATTAGCACAGTCCAGAACAACAGTTTGGTCAGTTAGTGATAAAAAGCTGGATTTTAATCATCACTAGCAATGATGGCGAACTTCGTGCCGCCTCAGAATCAATAAATATTGCGTTAACACCTGAATTCCGAGTGAAACCTGCGCAAAAAGCCACTAATAATCAAAAAAAGATACAGCGCCATCTATTGGAAACTGATCACAACACATGGTTGTGTAGGTTGCGATACATTTCTGTCATGTTTCCTGTTATAAATCAGAGAGGGCGCTGTACACGAATTCCTTATAAAACATTGTTTCGTGAATTTTTTCAATATTTCAGTCTTTATTGTGGTATTCGAGGCCGAGACAAATACAACAAAACAAAGATCATAAAAATCCGTCCAGCCGTTCTGGAGTTATACGACTTTGTTTTATACATGTACATTGCTAATTATGGATGAGAGCCACAGACTAAATAGACTGAACCTAACTCGGTAAGCAGTGAAGCCAGTTGAAAGCCTGGCGAAAGCCTAGCTCCATCTAGCTCGCAACGCCCTCTTATTATTTGACAGACCTTTGCGAAGATAACATCGGTTTTTTTTTTAAAGAAAATGGGCTGTAAATATGGGGAAGTGTATTGTGGATCATTGTTGAAACCTCAGTGAACACATTAGTGAAGGAAAATCAAGAGTTTCATTCTTTGGGTAGGTAAAAATAAAATATATAAATATTCAATTATCGGCGTGCGCGCGTCGCCATTTCACTGCAATCATGACGTATTTACAGCACCGGCTTAACAATATTGTACACAGGCGTCGCGTATTGAAAGAAAATTATTTTACTATTAAACCAAGATGTCTTTGAAAATAGTTCTCCTGAACTTTTACCAAAAAGCACTTATAAAAATTATCCTGTTGGTCCAAAAGCCCCTAATTCTAAAGTTTCATCTAAATCTTTAGAACCGTTACGCGGCAAGTTTCGTATTTATAAATTTTACTTAATCCGACCATATCAAAGAGTAGTGAAATGCACCTCGCCACTTCCCCGGATTTTAGCTTCAAATGTACGCATGAGACAACATTGAAACGTTCAGTCTATTTAGTCTCTGTGTACATTGCTAATTATGGATGAGAGCTTATTAAAACAATCCATAGGAATTATTTCTGCTTTAATGGCGATAATATTTAAATTTAAATATCTATTGTAGAATTTGCCAACCTTTTTTTAAGTGACACAGTTTGGAATTGATATTATCGATTATCGATATTTGCCTGCTGTCAATATTTATATCGATATTAAAATTATCTTGCATCCCTAAAATGAGGGGGAGCTGCCGGTGACAGTCAGGCTGCGATCTGTCATTGCGATTGACCGCCAAATTTAAATTTTATGTCCTACATTGCATGCATTTTTAAATTTTTCACATGTCATATCTTGGCGACATACCTGAGAACTTCCGACATGTCGGGAACCACCTGTCTGTTGTAATCGCATTTTGGACCCCTATTTCCACAAAATGGGAAACCTAGAAACTTGGACAACGCCCGTAGAGTCCTTACAAATCCGAAATCCGTCGTCCCGAACCCCACTCTTGACATTTTCATTAAGCTACTCGCTTATATTTAATTTTTAGCTCCACCGATACATTTTAAAGTAATTTTAGGAATGCTGCCAACATAAAAATCTATTTCCTGTATGTTACTTACAACTTGGGGTCCATTCATTTCAGCTGATTATCTCGAGGTCAGTGTCAGGTATTTACGGATATGATTCGAATAATTAATTATTTAGTCATGGTGGCTATGATTCATAAGCAACGCCATTAAAAGACAAATTATATCTCGCTCGCCAATTAATTTGTTTGTCTTTTATTTAGACTGAAACTTTTTAATAATCGAAGGAATTATATGTCGCTAATTGGTGGTCCCTGACCTTTGGCTTAACAACCAGATGCGACGCAGAGGGTCGTCGGTTCGAATTCCGTCACCAGGGGCAGGTGATCAAAGTTTTTTTTTTTATATATAAACTTCTAAACATTTTTTAAAGTTTAATCCACTCGCAAATGGTAACCCCATTATGCCTTCAAAGCACTGCGAGTAGGATGCGGAAACAAGGATAGATGGCGATGAACCGCCTTCTTAAACAGGGATGTAATTATTGGTACTTCCAATGTTTAACTTGAAATGTTCAGGTTTTTTTTAAACATTTTGAAGTTTCTTTTCGAAATTTCGATATCATTTCTCCAAATTTCCATTTTTTTCCCTCAAAATGTTGGCTCTTTTTCAAAATTTTATTTATACTGAGAATTTCTATATTTATTTTAAAATTTTGATTTTTTCTCAAAATTTTAACGTATTTTGAAAATTTCTCAAATTTCGAGTTTGTTTAAACGTTTTATTTATTTTGAAAATTTCGACCCAAAATTTTAATTTTTTTCGAAAATTCCACTTTATTTTTGAAAAAATTCAAAGTGTTTTTTTTTTAATTTTTTGTTTTCTCTTAAAATTTCAAATTTTGTGTATTTTTTAAAAGCTATTTGAAATTTGTTCGATGAAAACTTTCAAAACGTGGACTTTATTAAAATAATTCTAATTTTTCTAGACTTTCTCACACTATTTTTTCTCTTTTCTAGACTTTCTCACACTATTTTTCCCCTTTTCTAAAGAATTCGATTTTGTTGAAAAGTTCGACTTTTTTTTTTTAAAATTTTAACATTCTAAAAACTTTGACCTTTTAAAAATGTCGACATTTCAAAATTTCCACTCTTTCTAAATTTTAACTTTTCTGTGAAATTTCAGCTCCAAATTTTTGCCTTTTTATCGAAATTTTGATCCTCTTATAAATATCGATTTATCAAAAAAGTTCGACATTTTAAAATTTTGTTTATTTTCAATTTCTCCTCCCTTTTTCTCAAAATTTTGACACTTTTTTTTTATTTTTTTTTCGAAGTTTTGATTTTTTTGTAATAACTTAAAAAATCTGCATTTTAAAATTTTCAGATTTTAATTATCAAAATTTCAATTTTTATTCAAGATTTTCATTTTGAAAGTTTAGACCGAGAATTTTGACTTTTTGTACATTTTGGCTTTCTAGAAATTTACTTTTTGCAAATTTTGACTTCTACTTATTTAATTTCGACCTTTTTGTATATTATTAATATTTTTTGGAAATTTCAGCTTGTTTGAAGAGTTAGACTCTCAAAATTTCGACTTTTTATGAAAATTTTGACCTTTTTAAAGATTCTAGCATTTTAAAATATCAACTTTTATTTTCAAAATGACACTTTTTCATTTCTACTCTTTCAAAATTGTGACTTATTTTTAAAGTTTCGATTTTTTCGTCGAAATTACATGTTTTTTAAAAGTATGATTTGATTAAGAAGCTACCACTTATTTCGAAATTTTGACTTCCTACAAAAAGCATAAATTTTTAAAAAATTTCAGATTTTAAATTTTTTTAAAAATTGGTAGCTTAAACTCATAGAAACTTAAATTTGGAATATTGATAAGGTAAGATTCTCAATAGAACAATTAAAATTTCAGGTTTAAGCTAGTATTTTATTTTAAAATTTCCATTTTTAACTAGAAATCAACTTTTTTGATTAAAATGGAAATTGGAAAATGGTGAAAAATTCTAAAAAAATACCCAAGTATAACTTCTGATTTTTAAATTTCACATAAATACTCATCCATATCTTAAGAACAAAGTGTAAAGGATTTTCAATTTCCACTAAAATTATGTAAAAATTTATTACCAATCAATTTCAATGTTGACAAAAATTCCATCTGAAATTGGCTTTAGGAAAAAAACGAGTTTGTAGGACGATAAAATTCAAATTTGAATTTGGCGGTCAATCTCGATGACAGATGGCAGCCCCGACTGGCACTAGCAGCTCCCGCGTTTTACATAGAGTAGTCAGACAAGTCTATGCGAGTGGTTGTTATAAGATGTGTGTGTTCGAGTTAATAAATCTTAATAAAAATCTTAAGTATTATTCACGGGTTTAGTAGCTCCCCCTTACAAGTTTAATTTTAGAGCAAAAATTTCGAAAAAAAAAAACAAAATTGTTTGGATAGAAATAAAATAAAAAAAAAATGACTTCTAAGGTCGAAATTTTTAGAAAAAAGTTTAAATGAAAAAAATAGGTTAAATATCAAAAATTGGAAGTTAAAATTAAAAATGTTTTGAAAAGTTTTCATTTCATTTGACCTTTTTATCAGAATTTTGATTTTAAGCTAAAATATTAGCGCATTCTACTTTTTTTTTGAAATTTTGACATTGAAATCCAAAATAGCAAGAATTCAACCGAAATTTTGAAAAAAAAATTCTATTTTAACTCGACTGATATAGAATTAAATGAATTTAAAAAAAAAATCAGAAAAGTACCCAAATTTTAAGAGAAACTCGGCATTCGGATTTAATATTTAAAAGAGAAATAGTTTCAACTTAAAAAAAAACTTCAAACGGGATTTCCAGGAGGAGAAGTTTTCGGATCAATGTTGAAATTTTGAGACGAGAAAGTCATAAAATCCTAGAAAAAAGAAACGAAAGTTTTACTTCTAACCTCAAAATATGGTTGACATTTCGAGAAGTAAAACGAAGTATTAAAATAGGTAAAAAATCTTTTAATGGGTCACAAAGCGCAAGTACAAAAATAATAGGACTATGGCAAAAACATTTTGGGAAACGCTGTTATATGTAATGCAGTACTTCAAATTTTTTTGGAAAAAGTCAAAATATCGAGATTATAACATGAATTAAAATTAAATGTTAAGATAATTTTTTTTATTTTACTTTTCTGTTTCAAATTAAAATTCGGAATAAAAAATAACAATTTCAAGTTTGAATCCAGAGATTTCAAAAAATTGTCAAAATTTCGAATTTATTTGGATTAATCTCAAAATGTTCATTTCAGTCACAAAATCTAAGTTCTAAGCCATTTTTCTAAATTTTATGCAAAACTGAAACATTTCTGGAAAAAGTCTAGTTGTTATGGGAATCATAAACGACCCGAGCTGCAGAGGGTGCTTAGAAGAAGATGAGAGTGTCGAGCACGTGATGTGTCACTGCCCGGCACTAGCATCAATCAGAGGATCCACGCTGGGGGACTTCTGGCGCCTAGTGTGGCCAGTTTGAGAGAGGCGCATCCAAGGGACGTTCTTCAGTTTCTCAACAAGGTTGGGTGGCTGAATGAATGACCAAGGACACCTCAATCACGGGGATAGCACAATGGGCCCGGAAAGGGTGGCCTAAGTGCTGGCCTAAATTTTTAGGCAACCCACAACGAATCCAGAATCCAGAAGTCTAGTTGTTTACTTCTAAAAATTTGTTTTGTCATGCAGAGACAAGTTTACTGTTTTTTGATTTTTACTTTTAAAGCAAAAAATAGTTTGTTGTGTGGAAGATGTGTTGCCTGGCTTCCATGCCGTCACGCTATCGACGTACAACTTTAAAAATTAAATAATTTTCGAGAAAATGTTATTTCTCTGTAAAACGGGGTTTTTCTATGTGTAACATGTTTCATCGACATGAAAACATGTTTCCTTTGTGTTACCTTTTTTTATTTCTACACACGTTTTTTATGACAAGAAACATAATTCGACAAATTGACCTAGATATTGCCACCTTTGGTCTCTGTGCCTGTGTGAACAAGTCTTATTGATTTTTAAAGTTAATTTGATTTCGATATATTTAAAATAATATCGATATATTTCCAATATATCGATACCAAAATATCGATTGTTTTGGCTAATTTATCGATATAAAATATATATCGATATATCATTGCCATCCCTAGCCAAAACTATACAGGGTGTTACAAAAGTCCGGGCCGCTACTTCAGGAGCATATTCTACACATTAAAATATGAAAAATGTTGAAATACATTTTTTTCTTTAAATTGCCTCCTAACGGAGATATGACCATTTAAAGATGGCGCCCCTAAAGTGGTTTTTTTTACTACAAAAAGTTAACGGTTAGTAGCAAAGTCATGAAATTGGGCAAGCAGTTAAAGAATTGGATTAGGCATATTCTCATGTAACATATTTTTTAAATAAGCAGTAGCGTGGTGTGTAGGGGGTTGTCCGCGATTATTTTTTGCCGTAACTTTTTTGTATTGCAATATTTCGACACAAAAGTGCCATAATCGTAAAAAGCAACATTTTTTATACAAAAAAGGTACTCTTTCTCAAAGTCGCTAAAAGTAACCGTTTCCGAGAAAAAAGCGTTTAAACAAAATTGTTGCATTTATTAGAATTCGTTTTGCAAATTTCTAATTTATCCACTACTAACTGCATTGCTATAAAAATAGTACAAAATTAAGAAAAAAAAAATCAAAGCAAGTGTTTGAAATTACTGCCCCCTGCAGCAATACATTGCTCGGCTCGTCTTCTAAGGGAACTCCTTACTCTTTCGCAAATGCCTGGTGTATTGTGAATCTGGTTGAACCCATTTTCAATTCGTTCACGAAGATCATTGATATTGTCAACTGGTGTGGAGTAGACAATCTGCTTTAGATGTCCCCATAAGTAGAAATCGAGTGGGTTGAAGTCAGGAGACCTAGTTGGCCATGGTATCAGACCTCCTCGACCTATCCATCGTTGATGATAGTTGTTATTCAAAAATTCCTTAGCAACGGCACTAAAATGGGCAGATGCCCCATCGTGCATTATCCACATTCGCTGTCTTGTTATGAGTGGAACATTTTCAAGTAACACGGGTAACTCTGTTGCAAAAAATGTCTATATGATGCTCCTGTTAACCTATGAGATAAAAAAAAACGGTCCAATTATAGAGTCCCCTATTATTCCTCCCCAAATGTTAAGTGAAAAATGTTGCTGATGTCTCGACTGAATAACTGCATTGGGATTTTCAACTTGCCACTGATGCATGTTGTGAAAGTTAAGTATCCCGTTTCTGGTAAAACCCGCTTCGTCCGTAAATAATATGAGCGATGGAAAGTTCTCATTTTCAGCGATCTTATGCAATAGCCAGTTGCAAAATTCTATTCTTGGAGGATAATCAGCAGCAAGTGACCCTTGCACTCTTTGAAAATGATAGGGGTAAAATTGGTAAAGTTTCAAAATTCGCCAGATAGTTACGTGATTTACTCCTTCGGCTAAAGCAAGTTGTCTAGTGCTGACACATGGATCTTCTTCAACTCGCTGAAGCACACGCTCCTCTAAATTAGCAACTTCTGCGTTTGGCCTTCCAACACGTTCGCCTTTGAAAACAAAATCTCCTGTTTCACATAAACGAGCATGAATTTTCTGGAACAATTTTTCTCCTGGTAGGTGTCTATTAGGAAAACGTTCAGCATAAAGCCGTCTTGCTTCAGCACGATTACAATTTGCAAGCCCGTACATTAAATGCATATCGGCCATTTCTTGATTTGAATAGTCCATTTTATCAAAATAATGAAAAGTTAAAAAACTACTACACTTACTATTGACAACAAAAACTGCTAAAGTTTACAGCTTACGACCAAATTTTATCAGTCACACAACGTCAATCTCTGGCAGATATTGTCAAGTACAATTGTTTTCTTTACGATCAGTTTGCATGACCAACTTATTTTTTCTTAAACAAATTAGTTAGAATTTCGAAGAGGGGATAGGATTATTTATTATTTTCTCGGAAACGGTTATTTTTAGCGACTTTGACAAAGAGTACCTTTTTTGTATAAAAAATGTTGCTTTTTACGATTATGGCACTTTTGTGTCGAAATATTGCAATACAAAAAAGTTACGGCAAAAAATAATCGCGGGCAACCCCCTACACACCACGCTACTGCTTATTTAAAAAATATGTTACATGAGAATATGCCTAATCCAATTCTTTAACTGCTTGCCCAATTTCATGACTTTGCTACTAACCGTTAACTTTTTGTAGTAAAAAAACCACTTTAGGGGCGCCACCTTTAAATGGTCATATCTCCGTTAGGAGGCAATTTAAAGAAAAAAATGTATTTCAACATTTTTCATATTTTAATGTGTAGAATATGCTCCTGAAGTAGCGGCCCGGACTTTTGTAACACCCTGTATAAGGCGGTCGTCTTTCTCTCAAGTCAGTTAGAGTCACTCAGTGTAATTAGTGAGCTAGTAGATGAAAGTCAATAAGTGAGTTAATTATTTAGTTGAAGTGTTCCGAGTTTAGTTTGAAAATAAACTGGGTATTATTCAACAAGTGTTTAATAATCATTTCGAACCGATAGGCCTGCAACAATATAATGGGTGGCAGTGGATTTCGCAGTTCTCATAAGGATTGTTTCAATAATTCGGTTCGAAAAAAAATGACATTCATTTATTGCTGCAGTTCGTGGACGTCAAAGACTCGAAGTGGCACATTTACGAATAAATTTTCGTAATTGATGAGCTGCGAGTGTGGTTGAACTAAAACAAGCGTTTCAAAGGGCGTTCCTTTGGCATGAAACACTATCTATTTATCCAGATCTAATTTAAATGCAGTCGGTGTATAAATATCAGACACGTTCACCTTGTGCACACATTATTTTCTCGGTTGGAAGCTCGATGCCGAGGAAAACGAATAATTACGAAATGACGTTTCCCGTCGAGTAAATTAATGTGCCGCATTGATTAAATTCATTTGAAAAATCTGCTTATAAAGTTTCGAACGTTTTATTGGAATGGGGCAGGCGCCATCTATTATTGTATGGGCGTAATTGTGTTGACTACTGGCACAGAACGTCGCACGTGTGTTTGTTTATAAGCAAATTTTACTAAGCAGTACAATGACAGACAAATTCCGAGGTGATATTAAAATGCTCTGGGGTTCTGGGGACCTTGACCGAGGATTTTTCTGGGGAAGAATCCCAATGGTGCAACGGACTGGTCCTTGGCTGTCTTCAAAAATTAAAAGGCAAACTTGTCCCCTTAAACCAAGAAAGATTAAAAAACACAACAGAGGTTGCTGTAACCCGTTTCGATAGCCTGAAATGATAGCTTGGCTATCGAAACGCGTTAAAGCAACTGCTGGTGTTGTATTTCGATAACGAAGCTATCATCTTCAGAGAGATAGTATCAGATATGGTATCTCTCTAAAGATGGTGGCTTAGCTATCGAAACGCACTAGAACAATCAAGAAAGATTAAAAAACACAACAGCGGTTTCTCTAACACGTTTCGATAGCCAAGCTATCATCAGAGAGATAGAATCTCTCCGAAGATGATAGTTTGACTATCGAAACGCGTTAGAGCAACCTCTGTTGTGTTTTTTCATCTTTTTTGTTTTCAGGGAATAAGAATCCAACAAGGGATAGATTTTTGAAAATTTTAATGCCTTCGCAACAATTATTTGTTTGGTTACAAGTGATTTCTTTCACACTTTTCTTTATTTGTCCCATTTTGGTCGGCTCTTTGGCCGTTTGTCTTTCGCAAATTCAGTTCTGGTCGTTTCCATTTTGGTTGTAGCGCTCCCCACTATCTTATTTCAAAATCCCGGATCCTTATTTATTTCTCCTAGACGTTTTCGTCGTTTGTGGCTCCGTCCAAAATTCGTGATATTGTAACGCAATGTAAATAGATGGAATAGGATTTAGAATAGAATTGTAGAATTTAGTAAATAAAAAAAGTTTCTAGAAGGTTCTGATAAGGGGAAAGCGGCCACGATAACGAAACAAACGGCAGATAAGCGTTGCAGAAATTTCGGCAGACGATAAGCCTTATCTGCCGAAAAGTTCTAGAAGCCGGGGGCCAAAACAATAAAAGGCGGGCAGCTTTCCCTCGAGTCAGTTAGAAGTCAGTGTAGTTAGTGGGTTAGCAATTAGTAAATAAATAGTGAGTTATTGTTCAGTTGAAGTGTGCCATTTGGTAATAAAGTGGTGTAATTCACACGTGGTAATCTATTCGAACCGATAAGCGCCTAACAATATCTTTCAAAGGAAAAACTTTTCCTGGACTTGGCTGAAAAAATATGATTATTTAATTAATTAAACCGATGTTTTCTGACCTTTTTTTTGTTTTTGGAAGCGACACACTTTTGGTATTGGACCAAAAAGGGCGACGCACGTTCATTGTCTTAAGATTTCTTTGACTGCAAACAAAAAGCAAAAACGTTGTCATAGTCTCATTAGCGGCCAATAATTTTTTGTTAAAAAAACGGTTATTACAGTTCATTCAAAAAGTCCATAGGATGACACATAGATGGCGTTACTAGAATTTCCATATGATTTTTATTTAGTACTAACCTTCAAACGATATGCGTATAAATTTGACAGCAATCTGACTATTGAGTGGTGAGTTATAGCATTTTGTGTGAAGCAACTGTTATTGAAAAAAAAAATGGAAAAAAAAGTGAATTTCGAGTTTTGATAAAAGCATTGTTTTTTGATGAAAAAAATACAGTGGAAACCAAACAATGGCTTGATAAACATTATCCGAACTCTGCTCCATCGAGACAAATGGTAGAGAAGTGGATTGCTGAATTTAAACGTGGTCGTACCAGCACAAATGATGCAGAGCGCAGGGGACGCCCAAATGAGACTGTTATTCCAGAAAACATCAAAAAAATTCACAAATTGGTTATGAACGATCGCAAATTGAAGGTGCACGAGCTGGCTAACATTGCGAAGATATCAGATGGTAGCAGTGGCGGCTGGTCTTAAAGAGCGCAAGAGCGCGCGCTCCTCGTGAAATGAGCGATCTATTCTTTTCTGTTTATTGTAAAAGACTTGAATTTATCATATTTTTAAACACAAAATAATGATATACTAATTAACTAATTATACTTGTGAGTGACTTGGAATAAAGTACACAAACTTTTGATTACATTATATTATATATTATAAGCAAATTTAAATAAGTTGGGGCGCGCAGAATTATGCACCTAGCGTGGCTGCCGCGCGATGCCTATTAACGGCCCCCACGAGATACGGAGAAATAAACTACAGAACACCAAGCTTGCTCAAGGTACGCCGCTCCGCGCTTATGCGATATTGCCAAATGACGAGTACGAATCAGAGTTTGGAGTGTGTATTTACGGTTTATGATGCTAAATGCATCGCTGATCTGATTGCGATTGCTAATTGTGCCACTTACAGGCCTAACTGCCAATAGTACCGCTATTCACAAAGAGGTAGCAGTACCCATTCTAGGGTCTAATTATTAATTTATAAATTTGGATTTAAACAATTTTGATGAGAAAGTAATGAACACTTTATTTCTTTAAAAGATCGTGGAGCGGATTTTGTTTAAAAAAATATTTTTTTTGTGTTTTTGTAAAGTTTAATTAGAACTTTGTAATAAAATATATTCTATTTTCAAATGCAGTTTTCATGAAAAAGTGATATAATTTTATTCCTATGAAAGTAAACAATTTTAATTAAGTAACCCAGAGCAGTAACCACCTGCAACCATACAGAGTACCTTAAAGGGGCTCAGAAATGTCGATAATGTTTTTTTTTTTGTATTCGAATAAAATAATTTAGAGATGATAACCCAAAAATATTTTGGAGATTATAAGATGTTAATTAAATTTAATTCGTAAAAACACTATTAAATATCACACGTTTTGTATCACTTTTGTTTCTCTTAATTTTAATACCTTGCTATGGCACTGGAGTCACTTAAACTCTTAACTACTAATATTTTTGCATCTGCGCACCCCCTGTCAAAAAGTCACCAGCCGCCACTGGATGGTAGTGTTTTTACCATTTTACACGAACATTTAGGTATGCGAAAGCTCAGTGTAAAGTAGGTGCCGCGTGAGCTCACAGTCGACCAAAAATAACGAATCGATGCTTCAGAGGAGTGTTTGGCATTGTTAAACCCCAATAAAATGGAATTATATCGTCGATATGTGACGATGGATGAGACATGGCTTCACTATGATACGCCAGAATCCAAAAGACAGTCAACTGAGTGAACAGCAGTCGACGAATCGAATCCAAAGCGAGCAAAGACGCTGTTGTCTCATGCGTACAGTTGAAGCTAAAATCCGGGGAAGTGGAGAGGTGCATTCCACTACTCTTTGATATGGTCGGATTAAGTAAAATTTATAAATACGAAACTGGCCTCGTAACGGTTCTAAAGATTTAGATGAAACTTTAGAATTAGGGGCTTTTGGACCAATAGGATAATTTTTATAAGTGCTTTTTGGTAAAAATTCAGGAGAACTATTTTCAAAGACATCTTGGTTTAATAGTAAAATAATTTTCTTTCAATACGCGACGCCTGTGTACAATATTGTTAAGCCGATGCTGTAAACACGTCATGATTCCAGTGAAATGAAGACGCGCGCACGCCGATAATTGAATATTTATATATTTTATTTTTACCTACCCAAAGAATGAAACTCTTGATTTTCCTTCACTAATGTGTTCACTGAGGTTTCAACAATGATCCACAATACACTTCCCCATATTTACAGCCCAATTCCTTAAAAAAAACCGATGTTATCTTCGCAAAGGTCTGTCAAATGATAAGAGGGCATTACGAGCTAGATGGAGCTAGGCTTTCGCCAGGCTTTCGCCAGGCTTTCAACTGGCTTCACTGCTTACCGTGTTAGGTTCAGTCTATTTAGTCTCTGGACGCAACAGTCGGCCGGTAAGGTGATGGCTTCTGTATTTTGGGATGCGAACGGAATAATATTCATTCAAAAAGGAACCACCATCAACAGCGACTATTACTGAGCACTTTTGGATCGATTGAAGGCCGAAATCGCAAAGAAACGACCACATTTGCAAAAGAAAAAATTATTGTTTCACCAAGACAATGCACCCTGTCACAGATCGATGAAAACGATGGCAACAATGAATGAATTGGGCTTCGAATTGTTTACTCACCCACCGTATTCTCCAGATTTAGTCCCCAGCGATTTTTTCCTCTTTTCGGATCTCAAGAGAATGCTTGTTGGAAAGAAATTTAAGTCCAATGATGAAGTAATCGCTGAAACTGAGACCTATTTTGACAAGAAAGAGAAATCGTATTATAAAAAGTGGTATCGAAAAGTTGGAAAATCGCTATACTCGTTGTATCGCCCTCGAAGGCAACTATGTTGAATAATAAAATCGAATTTTGTCAAAATTTTGTTTTTTTTACTACTTATCCTAAGGACTTATTAAATGACCTGGTATTATACATTTTTAAATTTATCTCATTTTGGGGATACACCTAAGAACTTCCAACAACAGTCCGGTTGGGAAACTGAATTTGACGTTAATGACTGAAAAGTAAACGGATAAAACCTTTCAAAAGTTTCGCCTTGTTAACCGTTTTAAGTGAATTTTGAAAAATTTTGAAAAGTCATTAATTATGGAATTTTTCGTTTTCAGGTGAGTACGTTTTTCTCGTTGTCGAGTTTCCTCGTCACATATTATTAAAATGAGCGTGGGGTAAGTAATAATATTAATTTATTGATTTTCTCGACGTATTAAATATCGCCCTTGCAATTTGTGCTTGTGGTCGATTTAAGCTTCAACGTATTATGTATAGCTTATGCGGATACCATATGTGAACAATTAAAATTTTGCTCGGACGCCTGTTAAATTACAATCGCATTATGCATGCAGGTTTTATAGGAATCGTGGGCTTGAGGAAATGGGTTAACAGTTTGTCCTACGCATTATTGCGATCTACTAAATCAATAAATCCGTTCGCGTTAACCATTCAACACTTAGCATATGCAAACGATTTCTCCTCGGGTTAAAAAATGTCACTATTTTTAATTTTTCGACCTTATTTTCTCTTACAGTTGTCTTATGAATGCTATGCCACTTTGAACATCAATGAAACAAAAATGACAGTTTAGGGGATCGCCAAGAGAAGTGAAAACTTCTGTCGGAGCGAATAACAATTTCTAGGTAGTGTAGTAGGAACCAACGCTGCTAAACAAGTCATGATATTGGAAATATTTGCAAATAAGTCAAGCTGACCTACCTTTTCATATGTGTGGTTCGTCGTGTGGAAATGAATCTAATTATTCACAATTAAATACTTATCAAGCTCAGTATAGCTTACTGGGTTAGGGATCGTATTTCAAGCTTCATGCTTGAGAGGTAACAGGTTCGAACCCCGTTGCCGATCCCGCATTTTTTAAGTTTAAACTTCTTAGGCGCGTTGCGCCATTTTAAATAGGAGATAACTTAACATTTCGCGTTACTGTCACGCTAATTTGCGTTACAAACATCCTCCAGAAGAGCACGTTGGTAACGCGCGATGGCGACGCATGATGGCAACACGAAGCTAGTTTACCCACTATCCAAAATCGTTTAACGTGCTTAGGGAAGTTTTATGCAAGAAGAATGCAACCTAGACTACAAATTCATGCAGCCCTCCAGGCGGCGTGTAATAGTTAATCATAGGTAGCTGAACTACGAACAGTTGAGAAACACTGCCACCTAGCGAAGCGGTTGTTCTCTAGGAAAAAGTTCCCAGGAGACAAGGATTCTAATGCACAGACCAATAGGTTTGAATCTAACAAATGTTCGAACCTATTGGTCTGTCCATTAGAATCCTGGGATTTATTAAGCAAACATTTTGAGTATAAAGTTGATTAAGATACTTCCAAAAAATGGTACAATCATAGGTACCTGAACTACCAGCAGTTGAAACACTGCCATCTAGCGAAGCGGTTACTCTCTAGGAAAGTTCCCAGAAGACAAGGATTCTATAATGCACAGACCAATAGGTTTGAACATTTATTAGATTCGAAGTTTGGAAACCAAATACCGGTTTCGGTTTTTCTTCTGGGAACTCTCCTAGAGAGAACCGCTTCGCTAGGTGGCAGTGTTTCAACTGTTGGTAGTTCAGCTACCTCTGATTCGCCACTATACACGCCGCCTGGAGGGCTGCATGAATTTGTAGTCTAGGTTGCATTCTTCTTGCATACGACATTGTTGGCGATGGCCATAGTTTCTCTATGGACCAATAGGTGGTAGTACTAAAGAGTAACTCGCTTGACGCCTGTGAATGTTTTAGTACTTACTTGTTGGAACATTTACTAGCATTCGAGTTGGATATACCAAACTGACTTGATCTAACAAGATCGAAACCGGTCTTTGGTTTCCAAACTTCGAATCTAATTAATGGAACTCGAAATTGTGGGATTTTTTTTTAAATTAAAACTTTCTTCTATAATGCACAGACCAATAGGTTTGAACATTTATTAGCATTCGAGTTGGATATACCACCAAACTGACGAGATCTAACAAAATCGAAACCAGTGTTTGGTTTCCAAACTTCGAATCTAATAAATGTTCAAACCTATTGGTCTGTGCATTATAGAAGAAAGTTTTAATTTAAAAAAAATCCCACAATTTCGAGTTCCAAGTAATGTTTCAGACCAATAAGACTCCACCATGAAGAATAATGGTGGAAATTTCGATTTGTTGAAATTTTAGTTTTCGAAACTTTAACTCCAAATTTCGAGTAAATTGCTTTGAAAGTTTGGACGCGAACTCTGGCTGGTAATGCGCCGTAGCTTTGTGTTGTAAAAGATAAGCGGAAAAACGGCCTTATCGGGACAAACCGGTGCATTGCAAACAATAACATATTGACGTGAACCCGTACCAAGACAATCTATCGTTATTACGACGCAATTCACTTTCGAGGTCAGACCGATAAGAGAATAATGGGGCACCTGCATAAAACGATTTTATTTATTGCACTTTTCGCCGATTGATTTCGTCCATGTTTCCCCTCGTTTGGACAGCTCACCTAACTTGATAGAGAGGGGCTTTTAATGACGACCGTTTAGCACGTGCCCTAATTTTTTATTACAATGATGGTAACTCACTAAATGGGTCTACATCAGTGGCGGCTGCCGTATAGGCACTGTGGAACTGCAGCACCCCCAATTTCGCTTACGAGTTTTTTTCTCAACATTTTCTGAACACTTTTCATTACACAATTTTTTGTAGAAATTTTAAATTTTCTCTGATTTCTTGTTATAGAAATTTTAGGTTTCTTTCACGAAGTTACGACATTTAAAAACGTATTTTATTTTTAATTTTGATCAAAATCACATTTTCAAAAACTAATTTTTGTTAAACTTTTGACGAAGAAATCAATATTTCGAGCAGGAATTAAAATGTTAAAAAAT
Organism: Dastarcus helophoroides; assembly: GCA_028583605.1. Classification (NCBI taxonomy): domain Eukaryota; kingdom Metazoa; phylum Arthropoda; class Insecta; order Coleoptera; family Bothrideridae; genus Dastarcus; species Dastarcus helophoroides. Next base: position 63,609,318 of record CM053325.1, read on the forward strand.
CCACATTTCTTAGAAAATGTCAACATTTTGAGCAAATAATTACAATTTCAAGAAAAAAATCTAAGTTCTAATCTCGCATGTTACTATTTTTCTAAAAAATAAGTTAATACGATATTTTCTAATTTTTACCCCAAATCTCTTTTTGTATAAAAATTTAGAGTTTTTTTCAGATATGTCGATTTTTTTTTTAGAAAATTTTCCGTTTCCATTTTTTCCTAAATATTTTATAAAAAGAAATTTTCTTGAAATTTCCATTTTTCGTGAGTGTTGTTCTTAAAATTTCATCTACAAACTCCAACTTCTCCAGATTTTTTTTATGTTCCTCTAACTTGCTTTAAAAATGTCAAGTTTTTTCACGACACATTGACAATTTAAAGTTCATTTTATTTTGTAGTTTTGACAAAAAATGTTTGGAAAAAACCCTGAAAGTTCTATAAAAATTTTAAGATTTTGAGAAAAACAAACAATTTCGACTTTTTTGCAAAGATACTATGTTTCAAATTTTTTGTCCAATTTCGATTTTTTTCTCTACGAAATTTTGATTTTTTTTTCTATCAAATTTGTGTTTTTCTCTAAATATTTTATACAAAGAATTTTTTTGAAATTTAGTCTTTTCCTGGAGACTTTGTCTTTAAAATATTTTTTCTTGTAGAAATTTTGATTTCTCTCTAATTTGTTTTTGAAATTTAAAAGCTTTTTAACGAAATTTTAACATTTTAAAGTTCATTTTATATTGTAATTTTAATAAGAAACTGAAAATTATTAAGTATACATTTAGGAAAAATAAACTTCAGATCTGCATAAAAATAAGAAAATTTTGGGAAAAAATATTGAATTTTGAAGAAAAAATGGACCTTGTAAATTTCAACCTTTTTTACAATTTGATATTTCTCTAAAAAATTACTACTACTGTAGGACTAAAGAAATTTCCAATTTTTCTAGAAATGTTAAATTTATTCTTGAAATTCTGAAGTTCGAATTTAAAATTCAAATTTCAACAGAAAAAAAAGATCGAAATTTAAAAATTAAGCTCAAAATTTAAAGATATTAATTTTGATAAAATACTAAAAATTATTAGGTATAAATTTAGGAAAAATAAACTTCAAATCTGCATAAAAATAACAAAACTTTGGGAAAAATATTGAAATTTCACGAAAAAATAAACCTTTGTAAATTTCAACCTTTTTTACAACTTGATATTGCTCTAAAAAAATACTACTACTGTAGGACCAAAGAAAATTCTGAATCGGAATTTTCAATTTTTTTAGAAATGTTAAATTGATTCTTGAAATTCTCAAGTTCGAATTTAAAATTCAAATTTCGATAAATAAGACAAATTTGAAGACTAAACTTAAAATTTCAAGAAAGCAGATTAAATTTCTAGAAAAAGTTGAAATTTCTTACTTGTAAACAACATTTTTCAAAAAAATAACATTTTCGAAATTAAAGAAAAAAAATGTTTTTTGAATTAAATTAATTGTCCAAAATATGCTTATAATTTCGACTTTTAAAGTGGGAATTATTGAAATTTTTCAGAAAACAGTCAACATTTCTAGGAGAGTCTCAAAATTTCGAAATTAAAATTAATCAAAATGTTGAAAAAAGTTCATTAACAATTTACTGTTCTAATTTAATTTTTTTCTAATAATTTTGAAGTTGCATAGAAATTTCAAAAATCAAATATTAAAGCTTGAAGCCAATTTTTTGTGATTAAAATTCAAATTTTGGCATTTTATTTTTACATAAAATGCAAGTTTTTTTTTGGAAATTTGTTTCAAAACTTTGCACAATTTTAAAAATAGAAATTTTTATGCAAGAAGAATGCAACCTAGACTACAAATCCATGCAGCTCTCCAGGCGGCGTGTATAGTGAATCATAGGTAGCTGTGAACTACGAACAGTTGGGAAACACTGCCAACTAGCGAAGCGGTTGCTCTCTAGGAACAATTTCCCAGAAGACAACGATTCTAATGCACAGACCAAAGGTTTGAACATTTATTAGATTCGAAGTTTGGAAACCAAATACCGGTTTCGATCTTGTTAGATCTCGTCAGTTTGGTATATCCAATTCGAATGCTAATAAATGTTCCGACAAGTAAGTACTAAAACAATCACAGGCGTCAAGCGAGTGACTCTTTAGTACTACCACCTATTGGTCCATAGAGAAACTATGGCCATCGCCAACAATGTCGTATGCAAGAAGAATGCAACCTAGACTACAAATTCATGCAGCCCTCCAGGCGGCGTGTATAGTGAATCATAGGTAGCTGAACTACGAATAGTTGAGAAACACTGCCACCTAGCGAAGCGGTTGCTCTCTAAGAGAGTTCCCAGAAGACAAGGATTCTACAATGCGCAGACCAATAGGTTTGAAGATTTATTAGATTCGAAGTTTGGAAACCAAATACCGGTTTCGATCTTGTTAGATCTCGTCAGTTTGGTATATCCAATTCGAATGCTAATAAATGTTCCGACAAGTAAGTACTAAAACAATCACAGGCGTCAAGCGAGTGACTCTTTAGTACTACCACCTATTGGTCCATAGAGAAACTATGGCCATCGCCAACAATGTCGTATGCAAGAAGAATGCAACCTAGACTACAAATTCATGCAGCCCTCCAGGCGGCGTGTATAGTGAATCATAGGTAGCTGAACTACGAACAGTTGAGAAACACTGCCACCTAGCGAAGCGGTTGCTCTCTAGGAGAGTTCCCAGAAGACAAGGATTCTATAATGCGCAGACCAATAGGTTTGAACATTTATTAGATTCGAAGTTTGGAAACCAAAGGTGGTAGAACTAAAGAGTCACTCGCTTGACGCCTGTGAATGTTTTAGCACTTACTTATCGGAACATTTATTAGCATTCGAGTTGGATATACCAAACTGACGAGATCTAACAAGATCGAAACCGGTATTTGGTTTCCAAACTTCGAATCTAATAAATGTTCAAACCTATTGGTCTGCGCATTATAGAATAGAAATTTTTGTTCATAATTTTTTTAATTCGAGTGGTATTTTGAAAATTTCCTCAAAAAATGTAAATTAAAAAAATAACCACTTTTAAAAAATAAAGCCATAGTTATTAGAAAAGTCAAACAAAAGCTAAATCTTCAAAAAATTCGAAATTTTCATAGAAAGTCAAATTTTCAGAAGAAAATAAGAATTACGAAAAAAATTTTCAATTTTTAAAATGGTTGACATTTTCAATAATTTGGGGAATGTGAATAAAAGACCAATTTTTGGAAAAATATCGATATTTAAAATAAATTGCAAAGTTCTTAATTAAATTTCAAAGAAGTTGATTTTTTTGAATATTGGAGAAAATTCAAAATTATCGAAAAATTCGTAATTATCAAAAAAATTAAAATTTGAAAAGCTAAAATTTTGAATAAAGTCGAAATTTTCATTAGTTCAAGTTTAAAAAGAATCTTTTCTTTTAAGTCGAAGATTTAATTGGTAATATTTAAAAAAATGTATAAATAAAATTTTAAAAAAAGTTCGAACTTTTCAAAAAAAGTCAAGTTTTCAAAAAGAGTCGAAATTTTGAAAAAAAGTCGAAGTTTTGAAATGGAATCGAAATTTTACGAAATATTAGTCGAAATTTTCAATAAAAGGTTTTAGAAATGTCCGACTTAAAAAAAAATCACAATTTTCAAATAAAGAATTGACAGTTAACAAAAAATGTCAAAAGCTACGAGCCGTCACTGGTCTACATTAGAGTTATTAGAGTTAATGAAATATTGCTCTTTGTGCGCACAACAGGGGTACCGTAAACCAGGGTTATTTTGGCTCATTTTTTTGTAACTAAATTTATTATTGAGTATTACATAAAGTTATTTGAGTGCCACAAAAATGTAAAAAAATCTATGGTTTAATTATCACTAAAAACATTGGTGTAACACTAACCGATTTACCGATTTTTTTGAAAAAAAAAAACTGAGATTTTGAAGTTTGAAAATGGGAACAATGTTGGTCTATATTAAGTGCTACTTTGGCCCATATGCTGTTTTGTCTTTATTTTCCGTTACAAATATGACCTGAACTAATGTAATACCATGGATTGATGAAACAATAAGTTCCACTCGTAGAAACATCAAAATATATTTTGTTTGATGACGTAAAAGGAACAGTTTTTTGTAATTTTGAGGATAAGGGATCGGTTGGGTTCTTAAATGTCAATATTGTCGAAACACAGTCATTATTATTGTAACGAAATGTAAATTGTAGAATTTAGTGCATAAGAAAAGTTTCGAGAAAGATCTGATAAGGGGAAAGCGGCCGCGATAACGAAGCAAACGGCAGATAAGCGTTCCTGAAATTTCGGCAAACGATAAGCCTTAGCTGCCGGATTGTTCTAGAACCTGGAGGCCAAAACTATATAAGGCGGTCGGCTTTCCTTAGTAGTCAGTCAGTTAGAGTCAGTGTAGTTAGTGAGTTTGCAGTTAGTAGTAAATGAGTTAATTATTCAGTTGAAGTGTTCCGAGTTTAGTTTAGTAATAAAGTGGGTATTATTTAATGTGTTAATCAATTCGAACCGATAAGCCCGTAACATTATTAAATTGGAAAGCCATCAGAAGTTATTTTGTCGGCTTGAGAGAAAACTGTCCCATGATTTACTGATGCCTAACACTCATGGTTATTGGTTGACATTTACTTGCATTGTAACCACATTTTAAATTTGTTTAATGTTACTGTAAAATAATAGTGAAATAAATAATTATTTTATTCCAACCCCTTCCAAATTTGCTCAAATAAAAGGTGTTAACCGCGATTCTCTCTCGTTCAGCAAAATGATGCCCTACAACTTTTTGCGAAATAATCCACAATATAAATAGATTCCGCGATATCTTTTATCAGTTCCTGCAGGGGCAATGAACTTCTGTCATAAATTATCTTATTGTAAGACTTTAAACTGCCTTTAAATCGGGGACTATCTTCCAATTAATGTTATCAAAAACGCAGTTACATTGAGCGTATTGATGAATTCAGAATCGAATCGATCGTCCATAATTACTGTCATCGATCTGATGCAACTTTAAACAATGCGAGATAAGTTTCGGGATTTTGCTCATTTTTATCAGATCCCCGATAAATTATGATAAATTTCTTGGCGCCACCATACAAATACGAAGTACAAACATCTTATCAATGTGGCGGGTATAAGATTTTAGAACAATGCACAAGGCGATAAGTGAGGTCAGTTTGAGCGGTATTTTTCCAATCGTTCAACGCTTTTATTCATTGTTTACGCCACGCAGAATTAGAAGCAATAACCGTCTAAGTTTATCTCAACTAAATTTATAGCATCTGCACAAGAAAGTTTTCTAAATATACTCTGGAGATATGTTGCAGGTGGCTTATGTTGACTTTTTTCTAAGCCACATTCTCTAAATCGTTTGCTTTCTCTCGACTGTTTTTCTTCTGAAGAGGTTCGCCTCTGGTATGGTGGACATAGTTACTGTGCTCTTCTGTCTAAACTTTCTTATCCTTTGTACCCAATTTTCAATTTAGAAGAGTTTCGCCTCTGGTATGGTGGACATACTGAGTTACTGAGCTCTTAAGTTTTGAAATTGGCCCCTTTTTTCATTTTTCATTTTTGTATATTTCCTTGTATTTTATTTTTCATTTATTGTTTCTTTGTTCCTGAAGAAGCCTCCTACGATGGTGGTCGAAACGTTAAACACTTTTAGTAGCTCTTTGACGCGGTCCAATTCCGAAAGAAGTATATTTTGTATTGACTCTGGCCGTGGAAGCTTTTGTTATCATATTTATTTTCGTTATTACTTAATCAGAAGGACCCGGAAGGATGCCCTGTGGAAGCCCGTTTACTGTACTGTTTAGCTGCACTCAGTCTTGAACCGCTGCACGTAGTCTTGGACCTCTGCACGCAGTTTTGAACCCGAACGTTTGCAGAGACTCAAAAACACTAGG
>CM053325.1:63622785-63652599 GCA_028583605.1 Dastarcus helophoroides
ATGTGTTTGCAAAATGCCCTTAAGCGAAATCGAAAGTTGTTTATTTTACAGTTTTGTATTTCCAGCCTTTTAACTTATTATGTTATATCAAAAGGGAACATATTTTTTTTTAGGCGATAACGTGGGCTAGTAATAGCAGATTATTGTACTTTATATGCGCTGCAAATGTTCTGATGGTCTATTTTTTGCGCTTGGCATTTTACAATCGGTGAAAATTTCGAAAAAAGTGGATTGAATCCAAAATTTCGAGAAAAAAGCCTTCGCAGTTTCCGTCAAATTAAAGAGGATAGAAGAGCTACAAAATTTCTCTGTGAGTCTTTTTAAGTAAAAATTTGAAAACAAATTCCGATTTTTCTCTCTTAAGATTGCTAACCAATTTTGTACCCAAATTTGAAAACTAGAAACTTTGAGCTTTTTTTGTTTTTAAGTGAAACTGTCTGGTCCTTGGTCCTTGGTTATCTTAAAAAATTGAAATACAAATATTGTCCCCTGAAATCAAGAAAGATTAAAAAACACAACAAAGGTTGCTTTTTTTTTGTCTCCACTGTCATTTTTCTCCTAGTTACAGCCTTTTGAAGATTCCTTAAAATTTGTTTTTTATATCCCTTAATTTTTTGACTAGGGGATGAGTAGAATGTAAAAGGGACAAATGCTTCGAGCTTTGAGTTTTATGTGGGTCCCGTGAGTTGTCCGGTGGTTCCTGAATTATAAAAACACTTTTTCTTAAAATTTAGTGTTCAAGTCTTTCTATAATTTTGAATTTTTACTCGCAATTTGTGTTCCTTTCTTCAAAATCCCTGTTTAGATTTTAATTGAAAAATTCTTTTAAATTTTCTCTTTTTTTGAAACTTTTCTATTTACACTTAAAAAATACTCAATATTGGTACGGGCTTAATCGGTTCGAATGATTATTAACACTTGTTGAATAATACCCACTTTATTTTTGAACTAAACTCGGAACACCGCAACTGAATAATTAACTCACTTATTGACTTTTAACTTCTAACTCACTGGCTAACTGACTGATTCGAGGGAAAGATGACCGACTTATATAGTTTTCGCTTCCGGGTTCTAGAAAAATACAGCACATAAGGCTTATAGTTTGTCAAAATTTCTGGAACGGTTATCTGCCGTTTGCTTCATTATCGCGGCCGCTTTCCCTTATCAGATCTTTCTAGAAAATTTTCTTAAATTCTAAAGAGCCGATAATTTCGGAAAACGTGGAAATTTTGAGGAAAAAGTTAAAAATTTTTAGAAAGCGAAAATTGGAGAAATCCAACTCCTCAAAAAAACAGAAATTTAAAAAAATTTGAAGTACAAAGCTTGTCCCTGAAACCAAGAAAGATTAAAAAAAACAACAGAGGTTGTTCTAACGCGTTTCGACAGCCAAGCTATCATCAGAGAGATTGAACACGTGCGACCTTGACACCGCGTGACCTTGAAGGCGTGTGATCTTGACATCACGCGACCTTGACCCCGCGTGACTTTGAAGACCAACCACTTTGACATCACGACAACCTTGACGTAACGAGACTTTGAACATGTTCGACCTTGACATCACGTGACGTTGACCTCGCATGACCTTGAACACATGCGGCCTTGAGTGCGTTCGATCTTGACATCACGTGATTTTTGAGACATCTGAAACCGCCCGGTGCAGCACGTGCCCTCACCAAACTCTTCCTGTACCATGAAATACTGCTCTATTGAATTGGTAAAGACTTTCACTTCTAATTGGATGTTTTATTGATGCTATTAAGGTCTAAAATCTGGTAAATGCTTAGATTTATTACTCTTCAAGTGAGGCGGAATTCTAGCGACTGATTGAGAGAAAGGTTTTCTTCAAAGTTAGACATTTGTACAGACTAAAAAAAAAACATATTAATTGCTGCATTCAGTAATTTAAAGCAGCTCATTTTAGTTCTCATCTTCTCTTAAGGATCTGATAGAGATGATTTTATTTGAGAGGAAAACGATGAACATTTTTTTTAATGATTTGCCAGCTATGCTACAGCGCGCAAAAGTTCCAGCGTTTGGTGTTGCACGAAATCGTTCGCCATATGATTTTTCGTTAATCGAAACTGCGCATTTAAGGAAGATTTGCAATGACTCGTGATGCTATTCTACGTATTCAGTGCATTATGCATTCAGTTGCTATTAATAAAATTTGTTTACTCCCCATGAGTACACAATATGCGATAAAGTTGTAAAATTGAAATGCATTATCACATCCTAAATAGTAAACTTAAACTAAAACGCATATACTTTCTATAGTAAATATTTTCGAGTGGATTATTTAAATCTTCAAGGTTGACGTTGCATTCGTGCGTAGAAATCGATTTTTCTACATCCGATCGATTCAAATCCAGCGAATCTAACAAAACCAGCGAATTTAGAAAATCCTACACATTAGGAATATTCAATGATCCATTGATAATAGAAAAAAAAGTGGAAAAGACGGTTAAATGTTTGAGCATTCTTAAGTTTTGTTGGCGCCTCTCCCAAGAGTTTATTGGCAGCACACTCGGGCGCATTAGTTATAATAAATATTTGTGTCCACGCAGTTAATGAACTGCAACGATAAGTACGAAATTAGTTGCTAATGAAATCATATCGGTAATTAAAAAATTGCGCGATATTCATGTCGCCTGTCTGGTATTTTCAAGGTCGCTGTATTTTTTTTTCGTCGCTGCGCAATGTGTATTTAACCAAACTGGCATTATCAAAATCAGTAACAATTTTTTATAATTTATTTTTGTACAATTCGCCGAGTTTCTTACGAATGATTTCATTCAGACAAATTTCACTTCTAATCCAAGTTAAAGTTTTTTTAATTCCAAAATGTAATTGGAAAAGCAAATGCGAGATAGATAGATAACTTGAAAAGCTGCATTAGCTTTATTAAAATCCAGTTACATTAAATATCGAGGTGAAATAATTACACGCCAGATGAGTATCTCCGTTTCGTGATTCATAGGATAATTTTCATTATTAAGCCATCGTCAGCTCACCTCGGAAGTCAATAAACATTAGTGAATGTCAATTGCAACGATGTACCCAATTTTAAAAGGAAACAACGCACGGAAATAATCAAATAAAATGTTCATGATTTAATGGATTTTTAGGGTTGTAAACAAAAGAAAAAAATGAACTCTCGTGTCCGTCCGTCTGTCACAAAGAGGTTTTTCTTGAAAACTGTGTACCGCAGGAATTTGAAATTTTAGACAGCATTAGCTCTTGTTGACCCGCCCCAATACCGCCAGCCAACGATTAGAAAAAAGGAAATATTTTATAATAAAATGAGGGGTTTATTTGGCCACCGAAATATCAAGTTTTAGTTAAGGATCCTAAGATTTTTTTAATAATCTTCGATCCAATAAAAATTGAAATACAGAACTTGTCCCCTGAAACCAAGAAAAAATAGTTTCTCTCTGAAGATGACAGCTTGGCTGTCGAAACGCGTTAGAGCAACCTTTGTTGTGTTTTTTAATTTTTCTTGGTTTTAGGGGACAAGTTCTGTATTTCAATTTTTGAAGATAACCAAGGACCAGTCCGTTCCATCAAAATTCGATCCAATAATCTGATACAGCTCCAAATGTGTAAGAAATGACAGTTTCTCCCCGTGATTCTTTAGGTTTCTAAAGATTTAGATTTTAGTAAGGTTGGAAGACATTAGGCCATAAATTATCGGATTTGTCGATATTGTAGTTGATCAGAAAAAAATATATTTTATGGAGCAATAGATGCTTGCTTGGCTTTGGAACCATATAGTGTTAATGGTTTTCAAAGAAAAAACTTAATTTATCCAAATGATAGAATGCGGATCAAATTTGTCTTCTATTTTATTTCATTTAGATGGATATTTTCAGAGGTAGCACTAGTTTATTAAACTGCACGCAACACAGTTATTGCGGTTGGAATCGTTTTGGGGCAACCCGAGGCGATCTCATAAACTGTGTAAGTCATCAACCCATTGCGAATGAATACTTTTTACCAGAGATATTATCAACACAGTCACCAATTCCATAAATATTGCGATTGATTGTTGAAAAGTGTGTATTTGCAAATAAACAATTTTTGTATTTTTCAAATTTATACATAATTAAAAGTGATTTAATCTGGTCTATTAACTGTTTACTGTTGGGATTGCTACGGAACCCTAATTGTGCGAGCTCGACTCGCGTTGGCTGATTTTTCAATAACCTCTTCTTCAATATAAATTTCAAAGTTATGGGACAAAAACATGAATTGAAACGAATGGTAATATTAGACGGCGGCGACCAAAAGAAATAAAAATCCCATGAACGACCAAATCGATCTTCGGTAGTCTTCCCATATCCTCGACCAATTCCAATCACCAAGTTGAACACAAACAGGAAAAACGCAACAACCAAGTCTATTAAAATATGCAAATAAGTGACGGAATAAAAATGTAAACACTGATTATAGTTATTTGCTCTCAACAAATACTAGCTACTTGCAAAGGCCGCGCCGTTAATAATTCGACTTGTAAAAAAAAATGAAAAATAAACGAATGAGAAAAAGCGCAAAGTAAATCAATGGAAGGTCGCCTACTCTTTGAATTTTTTTCAAGACCGTTTCTAATTCGGTATGTAAACAAAAGATGCAAATGAACACAAATTGGCAATCTCGTGGCGAACGTATTATTAAAGCATTAAAGTAATAATAGTTCAATTATACGATAACAGCGGGCGTTTATAGAACAGGTGATAATTGAAGCAATTAAAGACGCAATTTCAATTGAAATTACGATGGTGTATCAAAAAAAATTTCAAAAAAAGCTACATAATTCAACTTTTTTAATTTCGATTGTTTTTTTCGAGAAATTTCGGAATTTTGGGCCGTCGGGCTGCCGTAAGTTCGTTTTGTTAAAATTTTATCTTAATTTTGGAAATTTCGATTTTTTCCCCGAAATTTCAACTTGTTTAAAAATTCAGACTCATTTTCAAAATTCAGATTACTTAGTTTTTGAATATTTTCAGTTTATATCTCTGATATTTTTAAAACTTCATCAACTCTTTTCAAATTGTTAAATCATTTTTAAAAGTTTTGAGCATTTTTAAAATTTTGACCTTAAAAATGGTCAAAATGCTCAAAACTTTTAAAAATGATTTAACAATTTGAAAAGAGTTGATGAAGTTTTAAAAATATCAGAGGTTTAAACTCAAAATATTCAAAAATTAAGTAATCTGAATTTTGAAAATGACATTTTTTAAAACTCGACTTCGATTTTTATTAAATTTTTTACTTTTTTGAATGTTTCGAGTTATTTTGAAAATTTCGAATTTCAAATTTTCCAATCTTTTTTCAGTTTCCACATTTTCCAAAATTGGATTTATTTTAACTTTTCGCAATTTCGCTTTTTCCAAAATGTGGAATTTTTGGAAATTTCGACTTTTCTGTTCTGTTTTTCTGAAAATTTCTATATTTTTTTAAATTTGGACACAAAATTTTGAACCTTTCTCAAAATGTCGACTTATTCAAAATTTCCATTTTTTGTAAATTCGGTTTTTTTTTGGTATTTTTTTAAGCTTGGAATTTTTTGCAGATTTTCACTTATTTAAAAGCTTCGACCTTTGTCCAAAATTTTGATCATTTCTCAAAGTTTTAACTTTTTTGGAAAATTCGAACCTTATTCTTTTTTTTTTTTTCGAAAATGTCGACCTCTTCAAGTCTTGACTTTTATGAAAGTTGGACTTTTTTTAAAGTCTGTTTTGGTTTTTAAAATTTCTGTTTTTTTGAGGAGTTGGATTTTCCCAGATTTTCGCTTTCTTGAAATGTTTAAATTTTTTTCTCAAAATTTAAGAAAACCCGAAAATTCGACCTCTTCAAGTCTTGACTTTTATGAAAATTGGACTTTTTTTAAATTCTGTTTTGTTTTTTAAAATGCTCTGTTTTTTTTAGGGGTAGGATTTTCCCAGATTTTCGCTTTCTTAAAATGTTTAAAATTTTTTCTCAGAATTTCCACGTTTTCTGAAATTTTTGACTCTCAAAATTTCTCTTCTTTGTAAATTTGGTTATTTTGAAATTTTCTTTAAAAACCTCGACATTTTTGCAGAATTTCCACCTTCTTTTGGAAATTTTTACCTTTTCCCGAAATTTTGAGCATTTCTCAATTTTAACTTTTTTGAAAAATTCGAATCTATGTTTTCTTTTTCAAAAATTTCGTCCTCTTTAAAGTCTTGACTTTCATGTAAATTTGGCCTTTTTAAAATCTTATTTGTTTTGAATTTCAAGGATTTTTTCCAAATTTTCACTTTTTTGAAATTTTTCTCAGCATTTCAACGTTTTCTGAAATTTTTCGACTCTCAAAATGTCCTTTCTTTGTGAATTTGATCATTTTGAATTTTTGATTTCGAAAACTTCGACATTTTTGCAGAATTTTCACTTTTTTTTGTTTCAATTTCAACCTTTGTCTAAAATTTTGACTATTTTTCAAAATTTTGACCTTTTTGAAAAATTTTAATCTATTTTCATTTAAAGAAATTTGAATCTATTATATTGTTTTCCCAAACTTTTCGATTTTTTATGTGTAAATTTGAGTCTTTTTTTTTTAATTCAAATTTCCTTTTAAAAATTTTCGTTTTTTTTTAAAAAGTTGGATTTCTTCAAGTTTACGCTCTTTTGGAAATTCTTCTTTTATTCGGAATTCCCTTTTTACTCAGATTTTTCACGTTTTCATAGAATTTCGACTCAAAATTTCCATTTTATTTTTGTAAATTTGGTTTTTTTGTTATTTTTTTTGAAAATCCTAATATTTTTCCAGAATTTTGATTTTTTTTTGTGAAAATTTTGACCTTGTTCAAAATTTTGAGCATTTCTGCCTTATTTGAAAAATTCGAATCTCTTTTTATTTTAGAAATACCGAATCTATTGTATTTTTTCCCAACCTTTTGGATTTTTGTGTGTAAATTTGAATTTTTTTTTAATTCTACTTTCCCCCTGGAAATGTTGATTTTTTCAAAAAGTTGCATTTTTTCGAAAGGTTGGATTTTTTAAATTCTAATTTCCTTTTGGAAATTTTGGTTTTTTGAACGGTTGGATTTTTTCAAGTTTACACTCTTTTGGAAATTCTGTTTTTATTCAAAATTCATTTTTACTCAGAATTTTCACGTTTTCATTGATTTTCGACTAGAATTTCCATTTTCTTTTTGTAAATTTGGTTTTTTAATGTTTTTTTTGAAAACTTAACTATTTTGCAGAATTTTCATTTTTTTTTTGAAAATGTCAATCTATGTCCAAAATTTTGAGTATTTCTCAAATTTATAACTTTTGAAAAATTCGAATCTAGATCGACATTTTGAGATATAATCGAAAATTTGAAAAGAATCCAAGTTTTGGAAAAAGAGGACTTTATTATGAAATAAAATTATGAAAATATTCAACCTTTTAAAAGACTCGGAAGTTATCAAAAATAACTGAAAGTTTAAAGCACCATTAAAAAAAAAGTGCAATTTTTGGAAGTTGAGTAAATTAAAAAAAATGATTTCGGACAGAAATAAAATGTCTTTAATAATGTCGAAATTTTGAAAAAGTAAAGATTTCGAAAAAGTTGAATTACAAATTTTGTCCCCTGAAATTAAGAAATATTAAAAAACACAACAGAGGTTGCTCTGACGCGTTTCGATAGCCAAGCATCTCCCTCTTGGCTCTCGAAAAGCGTTAGAGCCACCTCTGTTGTGTTTTTTAAACTTTCTTTGTTACTCTAGGGCGTTTCGATGGCCAAGCTATCATCTTCAGGGAGCTAGTATCAGAGATAGTACCTCTCTGAAGATGATAGCTTGGCTGTCGAAACGCTTGAGAGCAAACTCTGTTGTGTTTTTTAATCTTTATTGGTAGAAAGTCAAAAGTACTGGGGGGAGATTGTAATATCTATAAATTTAGGATTGCATAAGATACTTAATTTGTGGTTAACAAATTGAAAGCTGACTAATTAATTCACTAACACTGTTAAATTAACTATCTTTTTCATTGAATAACTAACTGAGGGAAAGCCGACCGGTCCGTCTATTTATAGATCCCGTCACGGGTTCTAGAAGGAACGAGCAGATAAGACTTATCGTTTGCGAACATTTCTGGAGCGTTTATCTGCCATTTGCTTCATTATCGCGACCGCTTCCCCTTATCAAATTTTTCTAGAAAAATTCCTTTTGTACTAAATTCTATAATTACATTTTGTTACATTATTTTAGAATCATTCACACATAAAAAATAAAAAATGTGCCAATAATTTGACTTGCTCGACCCCTAGATGTTGTCAGTGTTAAAGGCCATCCACGAACTTGGCCATTCCCAAAATATTTTTATCCTGTAAAGTGGTCCAAAGTAACCAACTTTATAAGTTGCTATGCATAATATAAAAACTTAAATATTTTGGAATTTTTGTCTTTCTGTTTGTTCGAAATTAGCTTGGGAACGGGAACTTCGCTAAGGCTTTCACTAATACGTCGCCAGTGAATGTATTCGAGTCAAACGGGGAAATCTGCTGCACTTGACTAAAATACCACGTGATTTCTAATTTGTAGATGTACCACTGGGTCATTAAACGTGCATATTTTTTAGATAATTTATTACAGAATTTCTAGTACACAAAACGCTAATAAACCTCCAAGAAAATCGTTTTAATAAGAAATCGTAAAATCTCTCTGTTTACTACCGCATTGCGAACGTGTGCCAAATGTTTACAGCGTAATGCTGGCGAACGCCTATTGGGTTAACGTCTATTTTTCAAACTAATAAGCCAAATTCATAATCTACGAAAGTCGATCGTAAAATTTTCTTTTAATGCAGGCGAACACGCCAAACGAGTAGGACGGACGATTTCTTTGCGTCAATGCTAATCGCATGGAAACCCAAGACATTTTGTCGTCATCGTCGTCGTACTGACTGTAAAAATAACATGCTGATAATATTATTTGAAAATCATCATGTTGATAATATTTGGAAATCATCATGTTGATAATATTTGAAAATGATCACTTATCTTTTGCAAGTAAGTCACAGGTCGTCTGTGGTTACAGATCTCTGGATGTACTGACAATGTATTCGTTTGATTCCTACTATTTCTAGGTACTCAATTAACTCTACCATTATTTTGAAGTAAGAACAGAATTGTTTGAATGTAAATAAGTTCTCCATTGGAGTTAATAGAACAATCTCAACGACAAATGCGGCGACATAACGCGCCCAGGTTAGAGGTCAATATTTAAATGCCAATAAAAACGAGATAACTCTTTAACGGCACGCTTCCTGTTTAGAAATAACAATGCTGTTTATTAATAGAACTTGCCCTTATCAATCTAGCGTAGACAATATGAGATTTCTAAGTAAAAAAAGTAGCCAGGTGATTATTTTCGTAATCAAATTGTGGTTTTTGTTAAGAAAACCACAATAGATAAATAACTAGGTGCTAACGGTTGCCCGATGAAGAATTCGCGCCATGTTGCCTACTGTTTACTTCAATCTTTTACGAGAAATAAGAAATTTTGCAAGAATTTTTTCAAAAGTTTTCTAATATAATACTTTAGTGGTCGATAGAAATATTTAATTGGATAACATACAACAAAACTGAACCAAAATTTTTCTATCAAAATTTCTGTAATAAGTCGATGTTTTTTTAGGGCGGTTTTTGTATTTTTTCTCTACAAGGGGAGGGAGAAATCTAACTTTCGTCTTATTTTTTTTTTAATTAAATGGTACGACTTCTCGTTGAAAAAGAACGCCATCGTCATATTTAGCTCCTTGGGGCGCACCCGGAAGTGTTATAGGGTGCACCGGTGCTCCGCCCGGACTGCCACTGAGACCGCCACCGGTTTAACCGATGATTCGGCGGTTTGAATAGGCGAGGGCAATCTGACTTTTTTCAAGGATAGAAACGTCGAGGGAAACATTGGCATTCATCCAAAACGGCACCGCAGATAGCCAGAGTACACATGCAAATCGATTTGAGAAAGGTCATCGATGCCGCTGCCAACACCACCGATGTTCCTAATGCGATTTTCCTCAAATAATCTAGATGTTGATCGTGGTATTAATTGAGTTAATTCGCCAATTGGATTTTCTCCCGATTGATTATTTTCTTAGTCGCGGCGGACAATCGCCAATTTAATTTTATTTGTAGAAAGCACGAGACGTATAAAAGAGTGGATTCTTTTTTTTTCCACTTGCTGTACCGCACGGCGAAAGCCAATAGAAAGCTCTTATAATGTCAATAGAAAATGAGATTCATTCCGCCTTTTATGCACAATCGACGCCTATGAAACGTTTATTTGCCTTGCGAAATTACGTCGACATTTGCTGTAAATAAGAAAAAGAATAACGTCCGAGCGCCAACTTTCCATTCTACGAGGGATGTTTGATTCAATTGATTTTAGCATAGAAATATTCCATATTTCTCTCAGGTTGCTATCCAAGCAAATTGATTTTGTTTAACCCTCACATTAGTAAATTCATTTTTATAAGCAGTAGCATCATTTATTTGCAATAGTGGCGAACAAATTATTGGAAATTATGTTTGTTTCTCTTTCTAGGTGGAACAAAGAGATGTGCCTGGAATCGACTGTGCTTATTTGGCCATGGATACAGAAGAGGGCGTGGAAGTGGTATGGAACGAGGTGCAGTTTTCGGAGCGCAAGAACTTTAAAAACCAGGAGGAAAAAATACAACTCATATTCGAAAATCTCACGCAACTAGAACACCCGAATATAGTCAAATTTCACCGCTATTGGACGGACACACACAACGACAAGCCCAGGGTAAGTAATAAAATAAGAACTACGCGAAAATACCCCCCTACAACTCATGTGTTTGCAATGTACGAGCAATGATTCTGATAAAATAGATCGAGGTAGCGAGATGAGTGGTCTTACTCGGACCCATTTCTGACACATCCACCACCTGTGGTCTAAGCATCCACCCAACCATGGACGTATTAATATTGTAACGCAATGTAAAGAGATGGAGTAGAATTTAGAAGAGAATTGTATAATTTAGTAAATAAAAAAAGTTTCTAGAAGGATCTGATAAGGGAAAAGCGGCCCCAATAACGAAACAAATGGCAGATAAGCGTTCCAGAAATTTCGGCAAACGATAAGCCTTATCTGCCGAAAAGTTCTAGAAGCCGGGAGCCAAAACTATATAAGGCGATCAGCTTTCCCTCGAGTCAGTCAGAGTCAGTGTAATTAGTGAGTTAGTAGAAGTGAGTTAATTGTTCAATTGTGGTGATCCAAGTTTAGTTTGGGAATAAAGTGGTGTAATTCACACGTGGTAATCAATTTGAACGGATAAGCCCGTAACAATATTGATAATAATCTAGGCATCCAAATAATAACAAAATGGCAATGCGATAAGGTTACCTTACTATAGATTTAAAAAAAGAATTTCGGTTTATTTTGATTCGAATTTCGGTTTATTTTGATTTACCTCGTACAGTCCATATAGGTACAGAACAATACTTTGTCCTTATAATATGGGTGAAGAAAATTCTTGTAAATATAAGTATGTACCTACGGTTATTTTTTGGTTGTGATTCATTGGTTGCCTTAATTTTCGATCTCAGTAACTATTTCATTAGCTAACACGTGAAATAGTTCGTTTAACGCGCCTGTATAGAGAGTCAAAAATGTTACCTATCTTAATAAAAGCGGGCAAACGAACAAAAATAAATTTGATAATTCTGCATGAATACAGTCTGCTTTCCTTTTTGATCACACGAATGCCTGGTGATTGTTTCTTAGTTGACTTATTATCTCGAAAATTATAAGTTAAAATTAGCTTTGTGCAATGTGGTTCATATTAATCATAGTTGCAACGTTACAATTTGAATAATTTGAATGGATTCCTAGCATTATACCAATATATTGATGATAAATGTTTACGAATTTCGCTGTAACTTCCAAGATTGAATCATGCTGAAAGACTAACGAACATTCCCGGAAATTGTTTTATTAGTCCTTTGGTAACATGATCCAACGAATTTCCTATTATTTTATAGAAAACTCGTACAATATAATTTAACGCTAAATAAGTAGACACCATTAATTAAAAGAAGCATCTAATACGAGCACTTTAGCAAGATCTAATACTGCCATATTCGCCGGATTTACCACCTTGAGATCGTCTTGGCACAACTTTAACTATAATTTTAAAGTTGTGCCAATACTTTGCTTTCTACTCCTCACATTTTTCTTGGCGCTTCCCTACCATTTACTTGTCATTGTTTGCTAAGCGAATAATTTTTAAAATTTTTTTCCCTTTTAACTTAATTACTGTTGGTGAAACGGACTGCTTCTTGGTTATCTTCAAAAATTGAAATACAAATCTTGTCCCCTGAGACGAATAAAGATTAACAACAAAGAAACAGAGGTTGCTCCAACGCATTTCGATAGCCAAGCTATCATCTTCAGCTTCCAACCAATAAGAGTCCGCCATGAAGAATACCCAATTTAGTGTGCACATTGTTTACACAAATATTTCAACAGCGCATTTAAAGCCATGGTCGCAGTTGTTGTGTCAACAAAAAATTTGAAATTCATATGAAATACAGTTAAAAGGAAAAATAAAAATAAAGTAAACATTTCGAGAGAATAGGCAATAAACTTTCTGATTTTGAAAAAGAAAAATAAGCTAAAATTCCATAGAAAACCGAAAAGTTTTTAAATCATTTTACAACTTTCAGCTTAAAGTCAAAATCATACAAAAAATTATAAAAAGATGAGAATTGAAAATAACCGAAAAGCATCGAAATTTTCAACAAAAAAAAAGAATTTATGAGAAATTCCCAAAGTTCAAATTAAAAATGTTTTAAATTTTAAAACCGAAATGATGAAAACAAATCTCCCCTAGAATAAATCTGAAATTTAGGTTAAAAAACGGAAAATTAATAATAAAAGTTCGGAGTTTTGTTATAACAGTTAGTAAAATGAACATTGAATTTTGGTGAAAAAAGGTAAAACCTTGAAACTGGGAATATTGGAACTTTTAGCAAAGTTTCGAGGTGGAACTCGAAATTACAAGAACAAAAAATAAAACTTTCGAAAAAAGAGCAAAATCTTTTGCAACGTTTAAGTTGAAAATTGAAGAAAACAAAATGAGGTATTTGTTTTGTCATGAAATATTCTGAAAAATTCGTAAATGCCTCTTGGACTATCAAAGGCAAAGTATTTTCATGCTAAAAATTAAGTATTTGGTGGTTCATCACTATTGCAATTGTTTTCCCATGAAATCTTCTCTAAAATTTCCAATTGTTCTCATGGTAGATCTTGATCAAAATATGAGGTAAAGCGTTGTACATTCATAAGTAGTTTAATTGTTTAGTTACGAAAAATTCTCTAAAATTCACAAATGTGCTCTTGGAGGACCATAGGCAAAATAATATTATGTTAAAACAGTTGGATATTTGGTGGTTCATCAGTATTGAAGTTGTTTTCTCATGAAATCTTCTCTAAAATTCTGAAAGTGTCCTCATGAAGGTTCTTGATCAAAATCATTTTGAGGTAAAGCGTTGGGCATTGAGTAGTTCATCAGTATTTCAATTGTTTGGGCACAAAAATATCTCTAAAATTCACAAATGTGCTCTTGGAGGACTAAAGGTAAAAAAATATTCAGTTAAAAAGTTGGATATTTCGTGGTTCATCAGTATTTGAATTGTTTTCGCATGAAATCTTCCCTTAAATTCGCAAATATTTTCATGGAGGATCTTGCTCCAAGTATGAGGCAAAACGTTGGACGTTGCATAATTCATCAATATTTCAGTTGTTTGGTCACGAGCCATTCTCTAAAATTCACAAATGCACTTTTGGAGCACCATAAACAAAACAACATTTTATTAAAAACTTGGGCATTTAATGGTTCATCAATATTGATCAGAATGTGAGGCAAAACGTTAGACTTTGCATAGTTCATCAATATTTCAATTGTTTGGTCACGAACCATTCTCTAAAATTCACAAATGCGCTCTTGGAGCACCATAGGCAAAATAACATTGTATTAAAAATTTTGATATTTGGTAGTTCATCAATATTGAAGTTGTTTTCCCATGAAATTTTCTCTAAAATTTTCAAAGTGTCCTCATCAATCTTGATCAATTCTGAGGTAAAGCGTTGGGCATTGAATAGTTCATCAGTATTTCAATTGTTTGATCACAAAAACATCTCTAAAATTCACACATGTGCTCTTGGAGGACCATAGGCAAAATAATATTAAGTTAAAAAGTTGGGTATTTGATGGTTCATCAGTATTGGGGTTGTTTTCCCATGAACTCTTCCCTTAAATTCGTAAATATTTTCATGGAAGATCTTGATTAAAATATGAGGTACAACGTTGGACGTTGCATAGTTCATCAATATGTCAATTGTTCGGTTACGAGCCATTCTCTAAAATTCACAAATGCGCACTTGGAGCACCATAGGCAAAATAACATTGTATTAAAAACTTTGGTAATTGGTGGTTCATCAATATTGAAGTTGTTTTCCCATGAAATCTTCTCTAAAATTCTCAAAGTGTCCTCATGAAGGATCTTGATCAAAATAATTTTGAGGTAAAGCGTTGGACATTGAATAGTTCATCAGTATTTCAATTGTTTGATCACAAAAACATCTCTAAAATTCACACATGTGCTCTTGGAGGACCACAGGCAAAATAATATTAAGTTAAAAAGTTGGGTATTTATTGGTTCATCAGTATTGGAGTTGTTTTCCCATAAAATCTTCCCTTAAATTCGCAAATGTTTCCATGGAGGATCTTGATCAAAATATGAGGCAAAACGTTGGACGTTGCATGGTTCATCAATATTACAATTGTTTGGTCACGAACCATTCTCTAAAATTCACAAAGGCGCTCTTGGAGCACCATAAGCAAAATAACATTGTATTAAAAACTTTGGTAGTTGATAGTTCATCAATATTGAAGTTGTTTTCCCATGAAATCTTCTCTAAAATTCTCTAAGCGTCCTCATGAAGAATCTTGATCAAAATAATTTTGAGGTAAAGCGTTGGGCATTGAATAGTTCATCAGTATTTCAATTGTTTGGTCACAAAAACATCTCTAAAATTCACAGATGTGCTCGTGGAGGACCATAGGCAAAATAATATTAAGTTAAAAAGTTGAGTATTTCGTGGTTCATCAGTATTGGGGTTGTTTTCCCATGAAATCTTCCCTTAAATTCGCAAATGTTTTCATGGAGAATCTTGATCAGAATGTGAGGCAAAACGTTGGACGTTGCATAGTTCATTAATATTTCAATTGTTTGGTCACGAACCATTCTCTAAATTTCACAAATGCGCTCTTGGAGCACCATAGGTAAAATAAGATTGTATTAAAAACCTGGGTATTTGGTAGTTCATTAATATTGAAGTTGTTTTCCCATGAAATATTCTCTAAAATTCTCAAAGTGTCCTCATGAAGGATCTTGATCAAAATAATTTTGAGGTAAAGCTTTAGACATTGAATAGTTCATCAGTATTTCAATTGTTTGATCACAAAAACATCTCTAAAATTCACACATGTGCTCTTGGAGGACCATAGGCAAAATAATATTAAGTTAAAAAGTTGAGTATTTCGTGGTTCATCAGTATTGGGGTTGTTTTCCCATGAAATCTTCCCTTAAATTCGCAAATGTTTTCATGGAGAATCTTGATCAGAATGTGAGGCAAAACGTTGGACGTTGCATAGTTCATCAATATTTCAATTGTTTGGTCACGAACCATTCTCTAAAGTTCACAAATGCGCTCTTGGAGCATCTTAGGCAAAATAATATTAAGTTAAAAAGTTGGGTATTTGGTAGTTCATCAGTATTGGAGTTGTTTTTCCATGAAATCTTCCCTTAAATTTAAAAACTTGAGTATTTGGTGGTTCATCAATATTGAAGTTGTTTTCCCATGGAATCTTCTTTAAAATTCTCTGTGTCCTCATGAAGGATCTTGATCAAAATAATTTTGAGGTAAAGCGTTGGACATTGAATAGATCATCAGTATTTGGATTGTTTGGTCACAAAAACATCTCTAAAATTCACAAATGTGCTGTTGGAGGACCATTTTCATAATAATAGTAAGTTAAAAAGTTGGGTATTTGGTGGTTCATCAATATTGGAGTTGTTTTCCCATGAAATCTTCCCTTAAATTTAAAAACTTGGGTATTTGGTGGTTCATCAATATGGAAGTTGTTTTCCTATGAAATCTTCTCTAAAATTCGCAAAGTGTCCTTATGAAGGATCTTGATCAAAATAATTTTGAGGTAAAGCGTTGGACATTGAATAGTTCATCAGTATTTCGTTTGTTTGGTCACAAAAACATCTCTAAAATTCACAAATGTGCTCATGGAGGACCATTATCAAAATAATATTAAGTTAAAAAGTTGGGTATTTGGTGGTTCATCAGTATTGGAGTTGTTTTTCCATGAAATCTTCCCTTAAATTTAAAAACTTGAGTATTTGGTGGTTCATCAATATTGAAGTTATTTTCCCATGGAATCTTCTTTAAAATTCTCTGTGTCCTCATGAAGGATCTTGATCAAAATAATTTTGAGGTAAAGCGTTGGACATTGAATAGTTCATCAGTATTTCGTTTGTTTGGTCACAAAAACATCTCTAAAATTCACAAATGTGCTCGTGGAGGACCATTATCAAAATAATATTAAGTTAAAAAGTTGGGTATTTGGTGGTTCATCAGTATTGGAGTTGTTTTTTCATGAAATCTTCCCTTAAATTTAAAAACTTGGGTATTTGGTGGTTCATCAATATGGAAGTTGTTTTCCCATGGAATCTTCTCTAAAATTCTCAGTGTCCTTATGAAGGATCTTGATCAAAATAATTTTGAGGTAAAGCGTTGGACATTGAATAGTTCATCAGTATTTCGTTTGTTTGGTCAAAAAACATCTCTAAAATTCACAAATGTGCTCGTGGAGGACCATTATCAAAATAATATTAAGTTATAAAGTTGGGTATTCGGTGGTTCATCAGTATTGGAGTTGTTTTTTCATGAAATCTTCCCTTAAATTCAAAAATTTGGGTATTTGGTGGTTCATCAATATTGAAGTTGTTTTCCCATGAAATCTTCTCTAAAATTCTCAGTGTCCTCATAAAGGGTCTTGATCAAAATAATTTTGAGGTAAAGCGTTGGACATTGAACAGTTTATCAATATTTCAATTGTTTTGGCACAAAAACATCTCTAAAATTTACAAATGTGCTCTTGGAGGAGCATAGGCAAAATAATATTAAGTTAAAAAGTTGGGTATTTGGTGGTTCATCAGTATTGGAGTTGTTTTCCCATAAAATCTTGCCTCAAATTCGCAAATGTTTTCATGGAGGATTCTGATCAAGATATGAGGCGAAACGTTTAACGTTCAGTAATTCATCAATATTTCAGTGGTTTGGACATGAAAAATCCTCTAAAATCGACAAATGTACTCTTTGAGCACCATGAACAAAATAATATTATGTTAAAAAATTGGGTGTTTGGAGGTTTATCAGTATTGCTATTGTTTTCCCATGTAATCTTGTCTGTCAGTTTATTAAAATTCAAAATTTTAAATAGAAAATCACAATTTTTAGAAGGTCTCAGTTCTGAATTTTAAGTGGAAAACAAAAAAATGAAACAGAACAGGAATGTTTAAAAAAGGCGAGACTTTTTTTTTATTAAACGATGACATTTTGGAAAAGAAGTGTTTAACACATCTGGTGCATGCAATTAGTAATAGAAAAAAAGACCGTCAGTATCGATCTGAATCTCAATACAGATGATGTCGATGCTTCTTTTGTTAATTAATTAAGATTGGTGGGCTTGAAAATGCCAGTTCTGCTGGCGAGATACGTATCGCGTAATTATTTGTTTAATTGCCGATGTGGTAAAGGGGTGAAACCTTCTGTGGACTTACCCAGAGAGATACAGTATCCGATAACGAAGACTTCCACGGCTAGAGTCAGTACAGGATATACTCTTTCGAGATTGGACCGTGTCAAAGATCCACTAAAAGTGTTCGACGTTTCGCCCACCATCGTAGGGGGCTTCTTCAGGAACAAAGAAATGAAAAGAGGAATATGAGGGAATATGCAAAAATGAAGGAATGAAAAGGCCAATTTCAAAACATCAGAGCACGGTAACTCAGTATGTCCACCATACCAGAGGCGAAACTCTTTTGAATTGAAAGTTGGTACAAAGGATAAGAAAGTTTAGACAGAAGAGCACGGTAACTCAGTATGTCCACCATACCAGAGGCGAAACTCTTCTGAATTGAAAATTGGTACAAAGAATAAGACAAGTTAGACAGAAGAGCATGGTAACTCAGTATGTTCACCATACCACAGGCGAAACTCTTCTGAATTGAAAATTGGTACAAAGGATAAGAAAGTTTAGACAGAAGGGTACGGTAACTCAGTATATCCATCATACCAGTGACAAAACTCTTCTGACAGGAAAGAGGGAAAAGGAAACTTTATATACCATTCGTCTGCGCGATCACTTCCGAAGATTTCCGATGGTTGGTTTCCAGATGGAGGAAAGCATGAACCGTCGTCTCTGTTGATGTTTTTGGGGAATTTTTGGATTTCAATGGCCTCGCGTATTTTCCTATTATAGTCATTGGGAATATTGGATATAATTGAAATATTATCAAAGAGAATCTTATGTCCGGTTTTATGTTAATACATGACATATGAGATACAGTATCCCCCTGAAGACGATAGCTTGGCTATCGAAACGCGTTAGAGCAAGTGTTGTGTTTTTGCCTGTCTCATAAATTTCTTGAAGCTGCAGGCTTTGGTAAGAATCGGTTTGGGAGTTTCATTTCTGGTATGCTTATAAATGTCATAGGAAACATCGTCCGCTGCTTATGGAGAGTGGAAGATGTAAATACTAATTCAAACGTTGCCATTCGTTAATCGAGGATCTAAGATTTAAACAATTTCGCGTTTGATCCAAATGGATGACGACGTGACGTGCATGCTTAGTGATTTTATTTTTGGGGCGAATTATCTTGACTGTGATCGAAATTATTCAAGCAACTAGCCTTCTTACTATTGAATTTCTATACCGATCATGGTTTTGTTTCGGCAAGCAATGAAAAAAAAGGTCATATTTTTTATGGGAATAGGGACACGACAGGAAGCTGTCTGATTAATTTTCATCTAGAATAAGGTTGACATGATGAAGTATGCACTTTATTTTAAACGTGGAAACATTTTTGAAGGTGTAACTGAAGAAGTTTTACTAAGAAACTAGATGCAGACCTGAAGATTAGTTACTTTTAGAATCTGCTCCTTAGAAATTTGATTTGGATCAGTAATGCATCTAAAAGATAATACAGATACAAATATAGTAATAACGTATTTGTATTTAGGTATTCGCCAAAGTCAGCAATAGGAATTGTTAACTTTTTTAAAGTAATTAAGATAATGATTGTTAATCATTAAAAAAAACTAACTTGGGAAAGTGATCATCAACGACCCAATAACACATCATGTCAGTGGTCGTCGAGTACCTATTGAAATTCTTATTCTTGTGATGGTTGGGTGTGAGTTTGGGTGACAGAGTACGATCGCAACAAGAATAATGTGTCTTATTTAACATTAAGTATCTGAATAGGTCCATACTTTAATCAACAGTGGGCAATATAAAAAAAATAGAGAGAGACTGGTTCCGTAGGGGATTTATCAAAGATTAGTCGACCGAGTATTGATGAGGATACCAAATTGGATGTTTTGTTGGCTATGGAAGGGAATCCACATAACCGACGTTCGCTTTGACCAAGATTATGATATTTCTTCTAGTTCAGTACACAAATTGTTGAAATTAGAAAAGATGTTTAAAATGAATCGTGTGCAAGAATTATCTGACGATGATACGATCGAAGAATGGAATTCTGACAAATATTAACGAATGTGTCCAACGATGGGAAAGCATCAGGGGTCCTTTATGCTTTGGTTTATTTTTAACCAATAAGCATTTGCGTTCGCAACTAATTTTTTTAATCGGTGGGCTGCGAATGCAACTCTTTTTGATTAATCTTCTTCTTAAACTCATTGGTCGGAAACATTACCGTTAACAAATTAATAATAAGCAAGCAGCTTTTGAATAAAACTTTTTAACGTGTGATGCGGCCGTATTGGTTGAATAGATTAACACTTTCGTCTATAGACAAAATAAGTTCATTTTTATAATAATTTCTTTTTTAATAATAATTTAAATCACGAATAGATAACAATAGCATGGACTTTCCCTTCTTTGTCTACCATGCATCCACAGAAAAACTAAGAGAAATGTGTCTAGGTTAGCTTGCCATGATACTTTGCCTCCTAAAAAAATTCCTCAACTAACGTTAAATTTCTATGTTTTCAAACCGAAATTGTACTGTCGAATATCACTAATATTGGTTTTTTTTCTAGGTAATATTTATTACAGAATACATGTCCTCCGGTTCCCTGAAACAGTTCCTAAAGCGTACGAAACGCAACGTGAAAAGGCTGCCTCTCCAAGCTTGGAAGCGATGGTGTACCCAAATCCTCTCAGCAC
Organism: Dastarcus helophoroides; assembly: GCA_028583605.1. Classification (NCBI taxonomy): domain Eukaryota; kingdom Metazoa; phylum Arthropoda; class Insecta; order Coleoptera; family Bothrideridae; genus Dastarcus; species Dastarcus helophoroides. The sequence continues at coordinate 63,643,309 of CM053325.1, forward strand.
TAAGGTAAATATACCGATCGCAATTACCTCTTACCAACAACCTAGTTTACGCATTATATTGTATAGGTTATGTATATATAATTTAGTTTTAAGTTGTTGTACCACCACGTTAACATATATTTGTAAGTACCATGTTATCGTGCGTGGATATTGTACACTTTTATATTTATTAAGTACGTACATGTTTTGTTATGTTATAATACCATGTGTTCACAGTTCCATCGTAAAGGTAAGTGGGATCTGTTAAGTTCAGCACCGTTTATGTAATAAATAATTAATGATTTCCCAAAGTTCGAAGGTCGCGTTCCGTCGATGCCCCGTTATTTTCCCTTTAACAAAGGGCGCTACCGACGCAGAACCCGACTTTCATTTTAGAAAAAACAGTTTGCAGCGCGCGCCGGCCAGCGATCAACAAGTTCTATGATCTGCAGTCTGTTTTCTTTCCAGCTACTTGCATTCCTGTTCACCGCCAATCATCCATGGCAATCTGACCTGTGATACGATATTTATACAACACAACGGCCTCGTCAAGATAGGATCAGGTAATCACAAATCGACAATCTTGACATACATTCACTTTTTTTCCGAAAAAAATTGTACGACCTCGAATTGGTTCAGAGAAACGTATCAGAAGCTGCATAGTTCGCGGTTAACGGCGGCCGATCGTTACGAGCAGCTCAGATTTAGACATTTTAGACCTTATTGGGAGATTGGGCGCCCCGTTTGGTTCCCAGTTAAGCGTTAGGTTTTCCGCTACGCGTTTGTCATTAGATCATCGAGCACGTTTCGTTTCATCTTGCTTCAGCATGCCAATAAAGTATGAAATGTACAACTTCTGAACTGGTCAGGCGAGGTGGACTTGCTGGGTGTTGGTTAATCCTTTTTTACTTATTTCGTGTATGTAAGGCGCCTATGGTGAGCGTGTTACACGCACTAATGGTAGGTAAAGGGGGATACTCTGTAAAACCATCGGTCCGGCTTTTCACCTCAATCATTTTCGATGTTTAACGGTAACTCTTTTGCGTTTTAACTTTAATTTAAATGAAGCGAATGGTATGAATAAATGTGAAAAACGATCGAAAATGATTCGACGATCCGTTTCCGTTGTTAATAACTTACTATCAGCCACATCTCGCAGCTATAAACTCTTTACTAATTTCTCTTTCATTTCTCTAGTGGCTCCTGATTCCATAAACCATCACGTTAAAACATGCCAGGATAATTTCAAAAATATGCATTTCATAGCGCCAGAACATCCTGGTAAGTACATTTTGCTGTGGTGTGTATCTACTTGCTTATTACTAAATTATCTCGTTTCTCTTCTTATTAAGAAAATTCATTTTACTAAATCATTGTTCTCGTTTTTAACATTTTTATAAAGAAAATCAAATTGTCTGTAAATTTTTAAAAGTGTTGTTAGTTTTTTTAAATACCTTCCACGGTTAAAATAAGGTTATATTTTTTTTCTTGTTTTTGGTGTAGTATTTTTTTTTATAAGAGACATCTTGGCACTTGGACAAATGATAAATAATACCAAAATTCCAATGTAACTAAGCGGGTAAACCGAACTATTTATACAGGGTAAGACACATAACAGTGTGACAGTCATGACCCTGAAATGCAATCCAACATATGCATTAATATCAGTAGAAGCAGGGGCGGCCTTAGCCATTGCGAGGCTCCGGGCGAGTAGATCTTTAAGAGGCCCTCGTCTTTGTAGAATTAGACGTGGTCAGAATAGGGCAGGGTAGGGCGCTTGCCCCCCCCCCCAACTCGTGTGGTTAACGAAAATTTATATTGAACTGAGGAGACTTTCTCTAAAAAAATTCCATTCGACAAAAGTCGTCCTTCTTTAAGCTATTGATATTTTTTCGAAATTTCGACTTATTTCACGAAATTCGTCTTTTTTCATAAATTTCTTTGGAAATTTCAAATGTATTCCTAAAATTCGATTTATTTTATCAGAATTCAACTTAACTAAAAATTTTGAATTTTTATCTAAAAATTCATCGTTTTATTTTTCGAAATTTTATCATTTCTCAAAATTGGTTTTTTCCAGAAACTTCGACTTCTCTTTAAACTTTGATTTTCTGAAAATTTCGACTTTTTTTTATCCAGATTTACCCTTTTGCTTAAAACTTGATCGATTTTTTGATAACAATATTTATCTGGAAATTTTTATAATGACTTTTTTTAGAAATTTTCTAAAAAGACAAAAATTCCAAGAAAATTTCCCTTGGAATGGGGAAATACAACTTGTTTCTCAAAATTTCGACGATTGGACATTTTCTGACTCAGGGTAGGACAGAACAGGGCGCATGTCTGCTTCTGATTCAAGCGCTCAAGAGAAAAATCTAAAAATTACATTGTTCTCAAAATTTGTCCTTTTTCCTAAATTTCGACAAAATTTTACTCTTTCTGAAGAATTTCGAGTGTTTACTAAATTTTGACTTTTTTCTCAAAATTTCGATCTTTTTTTTGTTTTTCAAGGGAAAAAAATCGAAATTTCCAAAAAAAAAAACAAATTTAGAAAAATCGAAACTTTGATATTTTTCTCAAAATCCACCTTTTTTCGCAAATTTAAAATTATCCTGAAATCCCATCCTGTATGTTCCCGGAAAACTGAATATTTTTCCTGGAAATTCGTATCTTTCTTAAAATTTTGACTTTTTTTTCAAGACTCGTTTTTTTCCACGACCGGATGGCTATTCTCAAAGTTGCACTTTTTCTTTAAGTTTGAATTTTTTCTGGAAAATTTCGATCTTTGATGCTTCATTTGGTAGTTTTTCTAGAAATGTCGACTGCTTTTCAGAGATTTCGTTTTTTTTTAATTCCTTTATTTTTCATAACATCGGGTTTTTCTGAAGATTTTGATCATTTGGAATTTGATTTTTCAGAACTTTTAACAGGTTTCTTAAAATTTGCCTTTTTCCCGATATTTTTATATCAAAATTCGATATTCAACTTTGCTAAAAATTTTGAATTTCTCTTAAAATTAGTTTAATTTCGACTTTTCAGAAATTTCGACTTTATTCTCAAAAAATTCCATTTTTTGGGATCTTCTTTCGGAAATCATTTTTTCTATCAAAATTAGGCCACTTTTCTGAATATTTGTCTTTTCTTTAAATTTTGACTTTTTTAAATTTGACTAGAAATTTCATCTTCATATTTCGCCTTATTTTCGAAATATTGACTTTAATTTCAAAATGCCATATTTTAGTTTCTGGAACTTTCTGGACTTTTTCCTCGAAATTGGCTTTTACTTTAAATTTCAGTTTTCTCGAAATACGTCTGTTTTCTCTAAATTAGGTCGGCATATTATCAAAAATTAAAAATGTTGCGAAATTTTTGGGTAATTTCGAGAAAAAGATTTCTTGTACATTCAATTTCTTTATTAAAATTTAAATATTATGTCAAAATTAGAATAAAAAAAGTAAACATTTCGAGAAAAGCGTTTTTGGAAATTGCAAATTTTTTCGCAACATTTGATCTTTCGAAATATTTTGGCATATTTAGAAATTTCGAGTTCTTCTGAAAGGTTCGGTTTTTATTCAATTTCGGTTTTCTAAAAAATTCTTTCCCAAAATAGGGTTTTTTCAAAAAAATTGGTCGCTTGGGAAACTACGACTTTATTCTACATTTTTCTCTCAAAATTGAATTTTCATTTTTTTAATATTCGCTTTTTTCTAATTTTTTTTTCAAATTTAAGTTTCCGAAAATTTCATGTTTCTCAAAAGTTGTCTTATTCTGGAAATTTTGACTCGTACTAGAAATAGGGATGTTTTATGCTTCTGAAAATTTCCGTTTACAGTGAAAAATGTTTCTTAATGTTCCAACTTTTTTTGAAAATTACATCTTTTTTTCACAAAATTCCACCTTTAAAAATATAATTTTTTCGAATTTTCAACAATTTTTAAGATTTTTCGAAAGGTTAGAATTTTATTTTAAACACGAATTTCTAAACATTCCAACTTTTTCCCACAATTCGTTTTTCCTCGTCTCTTTCAAAATTAAAATTTCTCTTGAAAATGTTTACTTTTCTTTAAGAGATTTCAACTTGTTTCTCGACATTTCGACGGTATTTTTTAAAATGGTTATTTTTCGAAATTTGGATAGTTTTTAAAGTTTTCCGAAAGGATCGGTTTATATTTTAGATTTAATTTTCGGACTGTTTTCGTAAAGTTCGACTCTATTTCCAAATTTCTAAGTTAATCTGAAAATTCGATTACTCAGTTCATGTAGTTAAATGAAAATATACATATACTTGGAACGTTTTCCGGTTTTCTTTTTTTATGAATTTTTTAAAATGATCCTTGCCCCTCCCTGAACTAAATCCTGCCTACGCTTATGAATTGCAATGATGATGCTTGACTAGAAATACAAAGTCATAAATAAATATATTTGGACTTTTAAAATTGTTTATTGGAAACTAAGAAAAATTAATAAATACAAAGATTTTTTTGGTGGAAGGGACCGGTCCTTGGGTATCTTCAAAAAAATCCTTCTTGGCTTCAGGGGACAAGTTTTGTCCTTCAATTTTTAAACACAAAGATAACAAACTATTAATCATGATAAATAAGGTGCATTAATGTCTTAAAAGGATCAGGGATTTAGAAATGATGACGACTGCTCTAATATAAAAGCATAATCCGACGACAGTTGACAGCTGAAATGAAACACGGGAAATCCCCGAATCGTAAACACGAAGAAAATGGAGTACTATCAGATTTTGTTTAGCCCTTGCAGTTGGCAGCACTTGTGGCACTGGTACGAAATTTCGTCAATGTGAAAGAGAAGGAAAGGAACATTCATTGGAGCGAATGAGATAGATATCAGCGCGATAGCTACCACGCAAGGGAGCAGAGAGTCCTGTTTTATAATGCGCGGTTAAGGGTCGAAATTCAAAATGAACATTAGAATTCGTGCTATTGCGCGAGTGAGCGAGGCCCCGGGCGGTTGCTCTGCTTGCCACCCCTGAGTAGAAGGGGTAATTAGTTATATGTATGCTGGACAAACGAGTCAGGCTTGATAGCGTTGATTGAAATATTCCATCAACGGCAGTGTCCTATTGTACATTATTAAGCTTAAGTGGTAAACTCAAATCCAGCATAGTTTTTCGTTGTTATTTTCTTGGAATTTATTATGTACTGAGAACTCCTAAGGCAACATTTCTTCGATTAATTATGTTTTGCACTGAAGAAGTTTTAAACTTTAATAAAATACCGAGTTTTTGTTAATGTCCGAGTCCCACGTGACCACATTGCTTCTGTGTGTGATTTTAGTTTGCATAGGTTTGGTGCAGGAACATAACTTATCTTAAAGGTCAGGTTTAAATATGATATCTTTATTTAATCCCAATTCCCCGAAGAATAAAGCGCCACTGACAGGCAGGGAACATTGACCAGCTGATAGTTACTAACTATTGTGCGGTATAGTTACTAACTATCATCTGGTCGATGTTCCCTGCCTATTAGCCTAGATTAGATTATATATGGGTCGTTTCGTGTTTCTCTTCGTCCACCCCTCACCTCGACCTAAAGAGATCTTTTGTGCATATCCTGATATATGTGGTTCCCAGGTTCAAACTCTTGTAGAAGTTTATTATGGACCTGGGATTGAATTTTTCTACATCTGAGGGGTCTAAGGACGCCCATCCAAATTGGACGTGCCTTTTGCGCGCAAGCCCATCGCACTTGCATAGCACATGTTCTGCAGTTTCCGCAGCTTCTGCGCAAAAGCGACATACGGTCTGTTTTAGCCTGACCCATTTTCTTGAGGTGGTACCTCATAGGGCAATGTCCTGTTAAGAGGCCGGTTAGGATCCTCAATTCAGATTTGCTGAGTTCTAAGTAGACCTTTGTCTTTTCAAGCGTTCCAAATATGAATCATTTCGCCTGCCGTAGTCCTGGATATAGTTAGTCTCCAGTGGGAGATTCTTGACTTTGTTTCCCATTTTTGGACCTCATTCTTGATTTGACTTGGAGAAACCAAAAGCCGGTTCAGGTCCAAGAAATGATGATGCAGATCTTTCTCTAGCGAGTTGATCCGCAGCTTCATTTTCTTGTATTCCTTTGTGCCCTGGCACCCACTTAAGGCTGATCCTGTTGTGTTTAAGCAGTTGCTTTAACGTTTGTTGACAGTCCCAAACTAGTTTGGATTTGACAAGGCAGCTGCTGAGAGCCTTTATTGCCGCTTGGCTGTCAGAGTTAATATAGATCTTTGTTCCTTTCAGGCTTCTTCGAAGACACTCGTAGGCGCAGAGTTCTATTGCATGTATTTCAGTTTGAAAGACAGTTGGGTCTTTTCCCAAGGCTTTAGAAACCCTATAGTTAGGGCCATAAATTCCCACTCCAGTCCCATGTGCTGTTTTTGATCCATGTGTAAACCAGATGGATAATTTGTGTCAGGTACTGATTGAGCGTCAGTGTGGCTATCTAAGTCGACCTCAAAGGAATGATCAAATTCGTACTTGGGTTGCATGTAATCAATCCATTTTGCTAAAATCACCGGGCTACATTCCTTGAGGATTCCCATGTGACCAACGAAGTCTCCTTCTTTAAATTGTTTTAATTGCAGTAATCGTGAGGCTCCTTTGATTACTTCCCTCTTTACTAAAAAGTGGAGCAGAGTTGGACCTAGCATTGCCCCCATTACTGCTGTTGGGCAGGTGTTCATAGCGCCCAGACATGCATACCTTTGAACTATGTTCAGTTGGTTTTGTGCTGTCTTTTTTCATTATTTTTGGCCACCATACTAAAGAAGCGTATGTGATCAGGGGTGTAATTATCATCCTATATGACCAATAGATCATTTTCGGTTTCAGACCCCAGACAATCTGCGGCATGTCCAGAACGCTGCCGTGGCTCGCTTGATTATTCTAGTCAAATGAGGATTCCAGGTGGGCTTTTGGTCTAGGACTATTCCTAGATATTTAGTCTCACTTGAGAAGTTGAGTTGAACTCCATTCATAGTGGGAATTGTTAGATTTAGCTTCCTTCTCTTCGTGAAAGGAAATATGACTGTTTTATTTGGGTTTACATTTAACCCTTGGTTTGAACACCGGTTGTTAATGGTGTTTAGGGCTTTTTGCATTAAACCCGGCAGGATTTTATCGTTTTTGCCCCTGATAATGACAGTAATATCATCTGCATAACCTATTACCTCAACGCCCGAGAAATGCAGAATTTTTAGGAGGTCATCAACCACGATGGACCACAGCAGTGGAGATAAAACAGCTCCTTGGGGACAACCCCTTGCTGCGCTCACTGTAACTGAATCACTGCCTAAGGTTGTTTTGATCCTCCTACCATCTAACATGGAGACAATCCAGTCGATGGTAGGTTTCTCAAAACCTTTTTTGATAGCTGCTGCTTTTATGAATTCATATGAGGTGTTATCAAAAGCACCTTCTATGGCTATAAATCCACAAAGAACTGTTTCTTTGTTTGAGTCTGCACTTTCTATCTTTTTGACAAGATTGTGTAAGGCTGTCTCTGTGGATTTGTCTTCTTGATAGGCAAATTGATTATCATGCCTAACTAACTAACTATTAGTTAGAGATTTTATGTATAAGTGTACGTTTGGTTGCGTACATGATCCAGTCCTGTGGAACTCTTGACATTAATGAACTGTACTAAAATCACTTTGAATTTCTTGCATGTGTTGCACCCTTAAATTACGCTGTTTAATTCTATTTTTTTTTACACTTCAATGCTTTTATATTTCTTTATCATTCATTTTGGCTGGCAGTCCCAGAGAAGAAACTGTTATAATAATATTATCCTTGGAAAAATCCGTCCACTTGTATCGAATAATCAGGCAACCGAATACTCGAATCATTTGTATAACTGGTTGCATAAGTAACAATACAATAAATTATATTATTTAATCACTGGAAATTCAAACCATTTTTATCAATTAGAAACGTTCCAAATGATCGTTGTAATTAAATTAATCTTTGTTTTTATAAGACTTGACCGTATTATTGTTGTGTTCACAAAAGCGACCTTCCTCTATATTTGAAATAAAAAAATTATCAAGATAACTCCTTACCTGTGGTGCTCAACCAAGTTGACTGGAGCCACATCGCAAGTTAAAAATTTTAGAGGAGCCACAAACGTGAAAATAAATGAATAAATAAATAACTGATTAAATAGAATGAAAAAAAAAAAATAAAAGAAACATTATTGGAAAGTTCGAGAATAAAATAACGAAATTAAAAAAAAATGATTCATTTAAAAGTTAAAGGGAGTAGGCAGATACTGGAGTCGGTAATACTGTGTGAAATCAGGTGATATACCAGTTAGTTTGTCTTATAATTTTACAACAACAAAAAAATACAGTAGTCGAATGGAATTAGTAAAATTATTTCAAACAACATCCGAAATTATCCAAAACATTTATATCGGTTTCGATTGAGGATTCGGATATTTTTTTTATTTTGGACATCCGACAGTTTCGGTTACGGTAACCGGACCTTCATGACATCCCTAGTGTGCACGCAATTTTCTTCCATTTTTCACCATTTAGAAGTTTCTAGCGAAGGATAGACGTCGATGTTCACCCTTTAAAACCGTTTCTTTTTGTCGCAGGTACGATGGGGCCCCCGATGGATATATACTCTTTCGGCATGTGCGCCTTGGAGATGGCCGCCCTCGAGATTTTAGGTAATGGCGATTCCGGCAACAAAGTCACCGAGGAGAACATTAAAAAGACAATAGACTCGTTGGAGGACGAACATCAGAAAGACTTTATCAAAAAGTGTTTAGTTGAAAACCCTAACGAACGGCCTACGGCGAAGGAGCTGCTGTTCCACCCTCTGCTCTTCGAAGTGCATTCGCTGAAGCTGTTGGCTGCCCATGTATTAGTTAAAAAGTCAGGTAGGTAACGTCCAGGCACGTAGCCAGGATTTTCGTTCGGGGAGGGTCCAACTCCCCCTTTTTTTATCTTGGAGACATAAACTTCTTCGAAATGGGCAGTATTTAAAAATGTAAAGAAAAAGTTGAGTTGTTAAATCAATAAACGTCTTGGTCTTTTACTTGGTGCTCATTTTTGGGGAAAATTTCCAATCTTAACTTCGACATTTGAACTATAATTTGAAACTCAAGTTAGACTTCAGTCTCGATATTTAAATCTAGTCTCGACATTTTTAAAAAAAATTTAGAATTACCCAGTATTTTTTTCAAAATACGTGATTTTTGAATTTTTCAGAATAGCTTCAAATTTTAGATCAAAGACGAAATTAGGAATATTAGATATTAAAGGATAAAATAAAAAAATTTCAATAGAAGC
>CM053326.1:0-12527 GCA_028583605.1 Dastarcus helophoroides
TTCGGCCTAACGATATAGCCTTATCTGCGTGATTTTTTCTAGAACCCGGGAACCAAAACTATACAAGGCGGTCAGCTTTCCCTAGAGTAAGTTAGTTAGAGCCCGTGTAGTTAGTGAGTTAGTAGAAGTCAATAATAAGTGAGTTATTTTTTTGTTTTTTTCAATTTATTTAACATTTCCCAAACTGGGCCGAAGAAAGGTTAAATAAATTGAAAAAAACATAATATTTTCGGTCAATAAGTGAGTTAATTGTTCAGTTGTGGTGATCCGGGTTAAGTTTAATAATAAAGTGGATATTATTCAGCACGTGTTTAATAATCCATTCGAACCGATAAGCCAGCAACATTATTATAAAATTTATATTATTATTAAACTTATATAATTAGAACAGCTAAAAAAAATTAACTTACAGAATGTCTTCTTTCACAACTTCCTTACGAAAGCGGCAGGGGTAGAGAAGGATCCCTCCAAATATTGATGGCGACGTGTAGACTTTTTCCAAGCACCAATTTTGAGGTAGATAGTGCCACGAAAAGAGCAATACCAGCTCTCTACGATAGGAGAAGAAAAGTTAGACAAGCTGCCTTAGAAACTCTAGCCACTTTGGCCCAAGTAGGGGGTCATAATCTCGTTTTGGGTTTAGTCAATCAGAATCTTAGGAACGACGACCGTAAGCAGGAAATTTTGCAAATCGTTAGGACAAGGTGAGATAGCTGTATATTAAATGTGTTTTTTTTAAGTTTAATTCACTCGCAAAAGATAACCTCATTATGCCTTTAAAGCACTGCGAGAAGGATGCGGAAATACGGATAGATGGAGATGAACCGCCTTCTTAAATACAGATAGGTTGTAATTTTTGGGGACAATTCCTTTCGGTAATAAGTTCCATAGCTTGGAAGTTCTATAGAAAAAAGAGTCTCCGTAGACAGAAGTCCTCACCGTGTCAAGTTGGATCGCACAGGAATTTGCTGTCTCCGACTGTCTTGTATGCCCCTGGGGGGATCAATTCTATTAGTTTCTGCAAGCATCTTCCATGATAGTACTTGTAGAAAAAGAACAAGTCACTAACCATACGCCTGTGCTCTAGTGTTTCGAAAAAATGGGTCAAACTCTCGTCATAAATTAGGCATATTTGCCATGTAGTGTGTCGCTGTAAAATTTTTGGCAATCCACGTACGTTTCTTACCTGAGCAGCATCGTAAATATTTTAATACACAGACCAATAAATTTAAATATTTATGAAATTTAGAGTTTGGAATTTCAATCGAAATTGGTCTTTGATTTTCAAAACCTGGAATCTGATAAATGTTCGAACCTACTGGACTGTGCATTAGAATCTTGTCTTCCGGGATTTTCCTAGAGAGCAACCGCTTTGCTAGGCGTTTGTGTTTCAACTGTTGGTAGTTCAGCAAGCTATGATTCACTATTCACGTTTAGAGAGTTACATACTCTAGTCTAGATTGCATCGTAATTATTGAAAATTGATATACAAATCTTGTCCCCTGAAACCAACAAAGATTAAAAAACGCGTTAGAGCAACCTCTGTTGTGCTTTTTAATCTTTTTTGGTTTCAAGAGACAAGATTTGTATTTTAATTTTTGATGAAACCAAGGACCAGTCAGTTCCACAAAAATTATTGTAATTATTGATTATGACTTTTTGTCGACGTCTTTTACTGTAGATATCCAAGGTTGACGTTATGTTCAAGTTGAAATGTCAATTTTACGTGTGTGTCAAGTAAGGAACAAAAAAAACTACAGCTACACACCAGATGGTAAAAGTTTTTGTACTCTTGTTAATTTATACAAATTCATGACAATATGTTGTTGATGTTTAAGGCTTTCGAGGAGGCAACTTCCTTTGGTCGACGTTAACGGTAATGTACGTTATTCAAGTCCTAAGGATCAAAGGGAATTGGACTGGTTGACGTCAACTCATGGCACTATTAGTTCAGCACCTCCCGCAGTATCAGCTCCAACACCAAATTACTGGAAACACAATTCTCGGCACGATGTGGTTAGTAGTATTTACATATACGTACATTTAAATGTACCTTGCCTAAATATATAATCAACGGTATTTTTATTGATATTTTAAATCATCCTAAGTTATTAAGTGATTATTGAGTTTCATTTCGGGGGGGGGGGTTCTGTGAACATAATTTTAGTCATATAACTAAAGCAATCCCTTTAGTTGATATTTGTGGAGTCGAAGTTACTTTGCACTCTAATGTAGTGCTCTTTGTCTTGGTTGTTTATATACCTCCAACCTGTAGAGTTGCTGAGTACGAGCTATTTTTTGAATTACTTGAACACTCTAATTTTAAGTTTAACTGTGACAAACTGATGATTATTGCTGATTTCAATATTAGAAACTTTAATAACCCAAATGACAACTACTTTATGCCAATCAAGAATTTCATGCAAATTCAGGACCTTCATCAATGCAATAATGTATTAAATTCCTCCGACAGGCTATTGGACTTAGTATTATCAAGTTTTAATTGTCATGTTCTGAAATCCACATTCACTTTAGTTCCTGAAGACGCATATCATCCTGCGCTTGAAATTAATGTTACTCTATCTTGTCAACGGTTTATAAATTTTGATGTTAATCATCAAGCCCAATCATTTAATTTTAAAAAGGCGAACTACCTACTGCTTACGATTTATTATCTAATATTGACTGGAGTATACTGGAAACATTTAATGACGTGAACATTACCTGCTCTATCTTCTACGAAGTCCTAACGAATACGCTATTCAGAGATATACACAGAAATCAAATTGTCGTACATGCTATCCACCATGGTTCGATACCCATTTAATAAAGTTAATAAAATTTAAAGGCAGCTTACACAAAAATTATAAGCGTACTCGCAATTCCAATGTATATGAGATCTTTAAATATAGAGCATTGTGCAAAAAAATAGCTGACCAATCTTACAAAGAATATCTATCGAACGTCCAGAATAGCATTTCCAATGATCCTAAAATGTTTTGGTCTTTTATTCAAATAAAGAAAGGAAGAACAAGAATTCCTGGTGTTATGTCTTACGGTACTGCACAATTGTCCACTCCTCAAGAGATTATGGATGGGTTTGCAACTTTTTTTAAAAGTGTATGCATAACACCCAGTAACACTCATAATTCAGATAATACGGCTACCAAATATTTCTCTCATTTTCCTGATACAGTCTCTATTTTGAATATAACCGAAGCTGAAATATTAGAGGCACTAAAACGGTCATAGGATAAGTTTACTTCTGGACCAGATGATATTCCCAGCTTTCTGCTGAAAGATTGTGTTAACGCGTTGATTGAATACAGAATCGGGTTAGAAATAAGAAATTACCAAACGAATATAGAAAATTTTAAGAAATAACTCCAAATTTATAAAAAATCGCGAAATTTATTATTTTATTTTATAATTCGTTATTAATTAAATATTTTCAATTTGAAGTCAACATTTTAGGGAAAAAAGAGAACAATTATTGCAAATTTAAAGTTTGAATTTTGGGAATTTAAAGCAAAAAAATAAATTTATAAAAAAAAAACTTTTCAAAATTTAAAGCTGAACTTGCTACTTTTTTCCTTCGATTCAAAATTTTATTTTTAAACAAATTTTCCCAAAACTCACCTTTAAATTGGAAAATTCGAGACATTTTTTTAACAAAATGTTTATTATTCTAGTAATTCCAACGAGTGGAAAATCTCACTTTTTCCTCAAAATTTAGAATTGTAAATTTACAAATTTGTTATTCTCTTCATATTTCCGCTTTAATCACAAAATCAGAACTTTCTAGAAATGTTGCATGTTCGGACGAACTTTCAAAAAAAAAATTGGAAATTTCGGTATTTAATTAAAGGCGTGAGTGATATTTTTTACTTTTCAACTTGAAACGTGTCGTGAGCATTTTATATTTTTTCTTTTTTACTCTTCAACTCAAATTGTCCCTTGATATTTTACATGGTTATGCCCGTTATCTTAATCATTGCATTCCATACCGACCGACTAATAAGCCACAGATGAGCTGCTGTTCTGATCAGTGTTACCGCTTGCAAAATACGAAATTACTGACAAATCTTGATTAGATTCTTGGCTTTTTGTAGCAAAATTTAAATGTTATATTCCTTGTTTTTCGTGAGAAATTCAAAATTAATTTGTATTTATTATATATTTGCTTTAATGAGCTTTTAACAAATCAATTTAAACAGAAATTTATTTAAATCATATTATATAAAATATTTTTGCCATATTAAAACGTTCTTAGCTGAGAAGTGTTAGATCTTTACAACCGTAAGGAGAATTTCCGCTAGCAGACCAAAGTGATCCTCTCCACGTTGAGTTACGAGAATTATGTCAATAGGGACAAAAAAGCAATGGTTATAAAACTTGTTCATGTAATAAAAGCAGTTAAAATTATTGAAAACACTTGGCTCTGAAAAGTTACACAACAAAGACATTGAATTGCATCCTACATGCGCTTTGATTTTCTCTGTACAACACATGTTTAAGTTAAGATCCAATATTACAAGAGAATCGCTGTCAAGGGGACCCGCGTGTAAAAATTGCAAAATATGTAGTGTGTAAAAATCGCGAATCGAAATTCGAGGTTATTCCTTGAAATTCCTGGTTATAAGTCAATACTGGCAAGTTTACTGGCAGGACCTTATATTCCTGGCTAATGCCAGTATTTATTGGCAAAACGGTAACCTTGTTATTGATTCATATTTTTCCACTCACGCCTACCTGGCAATTTACACATTCAGTGTGAGACGAAGTTAAGAAAAACCTTAACTTTATAAAGAACATAAAATAAATCGGAATAATTGGGTTTAGAATTATTAAATTTAAACTCGGAATTTTCACAAAAATATTGATTTAAAATATTTATTCAATATTTGGAAGCTGAAAATATGCGAAATTTGACAATTAAATTGAAAAATATAAGAGATTTTTTTTCATAATTTTGGTTTTCTATGGAAGTCAAAAATGTCATAAAAAATGTATGTCAATTTCTAAATTCAAATTTTCTGCGGCAAAATTGAAATTTCAAGATCAAAAACAAAACGAAATTTAAATCTCAGAAACGAAGTTTTATAAAAAAATTTAGCTCTGCAACTAATAAGTTTGTGAAGAAACTTAACCTTTTAAGAAAACAGATAAAAGACGATTTTTTACACAAAAGTTGAAGGAGCAACGGAACGAACACTTTGGACAACACACAATTTTGACTACTAAATTCAAAACAAACAATTTCGATTAATTTAATTTTTGATATATATACCGGGTGTAGCAGGATCATGGTACACCCCTTTGTTCTTCTTTATTTATAAAGATAAATTTTTCAAAATTGCTACACTTGATGTATTTATAAAATGTAAAATTGTTACATAAAATTTACATTCCTATTGTTGTCACTTTCGCTAGAACTGATATCAATTTTTGATTTTTAAATAGAACACCCTGTATACTTTTGGAATCTGCACAATTTTCTGGATACAAGAGTAATTTTTAAAGTATCAAACATTTTTTTGGTCCCATTTTACCTTTGGTGTAGAAAGTCATGACTCATCCTAATTAACGCTAACTGACAACATAAGCCCTGCAAAAAAATTAAATTAGAAAAACTTGGCAATTGCCTTTTTTTAAAATTTGTTTTCCAACTATTCAAAATTTAGACTTTCTTTAAACATTTTGATTTTTTTTTGAAAATTTAACTTTTTATGAAAATGAAATGAAAATTTCCACTTTTTCAAAATTTTACCATCTTTGAAATCTTCAACTATTCAAAATTTCGACTTTTTTAAAAATAACGAATTTTTCTAAAATTTCGACCTTTTTAAAAAAGACAACTTTTTTTGAAGATCTCAACTTTTTCCAAAAATTGACTGAAATTTCGATTTTTTAAATTTATAATTTTTCCAAAAATTTTTTGATTTTCTTTGAATATTTCGGCTTTTGATAATTTTGAATGTCATTCAAAATTTTCGAATTACTTAGTTTTGATTTTTAAAAAATTTTAATTTTTTTAAAGAACTGCACCGCACCAGTTGTTTCAATTTTGATATTTTTTTTTTAAATTGATATTTTTCCAAATTTCGTCTATTTTAAACATTTTACTTTTTGCAGTTTTTGACGTCAATATTGTGACTATTATATCACGATTTCTTTGCATAATTTCGACTTTTTGTGAATAATTTCGACTTTTTTTTTTGAAGATTTTTTTTTTGAAAATTTTACTTTTCATGAAAATTTTTACATTTTTTAAAATTTCGGCTCTTTTCAAAATTATCAATTTTTTTTAAATTCCAACTTTATGACAATTTTGACATTTCACTAATGTTTTAAATTATCATTATTTTCAAATTTTTAGCTTTTCAAATTTCCATTTTTTTCAAATTTCAGAATATTTAAAAAAATTTCGACCATTCTTCAAATGAATCTATTTTTCAAAGTTTAGATTTTTTTAGAAATTTAAAATTTTTTCAAAATTTTACCAATTATCTTAAAAATTTCGTTTTTTCATTCAATTTCAATTTTTTTTAAAATCTAATGAATTGTTCTGAAAATTCCTCCTTTTTTCAAACTTTCAACATTTTTCTCAAAATTTTGACTTTATTTCCCAATGTTGAAATTTTGCCTTTTTTAAAAGTTTCTCAGCAAAAAGTCGAATACTCGAAATTTTATCAAAATTTTAAGTTTATCTAACATTTGAATTTTTAAACAGTTTTTATAAATTTCGAATTCTCATTTTAGCTTTTTACTAGAAATTTCGAAAAATTTGAATATTATTTCGATTTTTTCAAGTCTCACAAAAAGCGACCTTTTTTCTCAAACCAAAGTGTTTTCGTGTTAAAATTAGAATTTTATTTCGGTTTTTTTCTAAGACTCATAATTAACAAGAAAAACAGATATTGGTCAATTTGAACATTACTTTTTCCCAACTACAAATATCTATAAATATTTTCCATTGTAAAATTTGTACATCTTGATGGCAATAAATGCTCTCAGTTCAAATATAACTTTTAGAATAGGAACACCCTTCCAGTAATTTTATCATTTTATCCAAACATCTGTTTTTACTTAGAAAGTAAGATAAATAAACAACGTAGTTCAATTGGCCTGCGTCACAATAGCAGACAAAACTACAAAAGGGGCTGGGCGAGTCATAACAGTAATTATTATAAAATTGCTTTTCGTTGAAATTTATGCTTCAAGTTTGTTATTATGATTAATTATACTGTTTTATTAAGTACATAGTTCTGCTTAAATTCTTTAGAAATACAGCTGTACTTGGAAACACCAATAGAAAAGGATAAATAGGCAGTAAACTTTTTGAAAATAGTCCAAATCAAAAACAAACAAACGAAATTAAAATTAAGGCAAAGACGCATGAAAAACGCCGAAAAATGTAAAAAATAGGACATGACATAAAATTAGGTCTCTAGTAATTATTATGGCAGTATTATGGTATTATCAAAGCTGTCTCTAATATTAACGTCAGAAAAAAATAATACGCAACATCCAAAACTTAGGGCTTCTTTCTTAAACAGAATTCATGCCGGTTTAAAAAAATATATAATGCTGAAATGCCAAAAATTCTGTCTAAACAATAAAAAATATTTTCAAAAAAGTAATAATTTTAATAAATAAATTAATTAAAAAGTCAACAAAAACTTAAAAAACGAATTTACATGAACTACAAATTTTAAGGAAAAAGTCGAGATTCCGAGATTAAATTAATTATATTAATTAAATTAATTTAACAAAAAGTTTATCAAAAATCTTAAGAAATACGCATATATAATCTTTTTACACTGGTTTATTGTCTTAACTAATATTTAAATTTGTTTTAAATTCTTTTAGGAATCTTAAGTTGAATTCAGTTAAAGAAAAATATAACGATTTGTTTATTCCATATTTTGGTTAATTCAAGCAACAATGCTAATGCCGGACTTGCCATCTACCCAGTCATAAAACAGGTTTTATTTTGCCTGAAGGCTGAAGTGACCCATTATTTAAGAGTTCAAACAATTTCAAAATACTACCCCACCAGCCGCTCATCACTGACGACTGTCGGAACCTGCAATTACCGTGTCCCTCTATTGGTGAAAAGATTAAACAAAAGGATGCAGAGGACCGGGGATAAGATCAATTGGACGCAAAGGCCATCATTGATTTTGGTGGATGCGTCCTGAAGCAGAGCTCCTGAGAGTCCAAAAATGGCGTACGCTTTTGGTTCATTGCTTCCGCCATCTATACTATATTCAATCAACGCTTGATGGAACATTTGTTAGTATTCGAGTTGGATATACCAAACTGATGAGATCTAACAAGATCGAAATCGGTATTTGGTTTCCAAACTTCGAATCTAATAAATGTTTAAACCTATTGGTCTGTGCATTAGAATTCTTGTCTTCTGGAAACTTTTTCTTAGAGAGCAACCGCTTCGCTAGGTGGCAGTTTTTCAACTGTTGGTAGTTCAGCTACCTATGATTCAATATACACGCCGCCTGGAGGGCTGTATGAATTTGTGGTCTAGGTTGCATTCTACTTGCATACGACATTGTTGGACATGGCCATAGTTTCTCCATGGACCAATAGGTGGTAGTACTAAGAGTCACACGCTTGACGTCTGTGAATTTTTTAGTACTTACTTTTCGGAACATTTGTTAGCATTCGAATTGGATATACCAAACTGACGAGATCTAACAAGATCGAAATCGGTATTTGGTTTCCAAACTTCGAATCTAATAAATGTTTGAACCTATTGGTCTGTGCATTAGAATCCTTGTCTTCTGGGAACTTTCCTAGAGAGCAACCGCTTCGCTAGCTGGCAGTGTTTCAACTATTGGTAATTCAGCTACCTATGATTCACTATACACGCCGCCTGGAGGGCTGTATGAATTTGTAGTCTAGGTTGCATTCTACTTGCATACGACATTGTTGGCGATGGCCATAGTTTCTCTATGGACCAATAGGTCGTAGTACTAAGAGTCACACGCTTGACGTCTGTGAATTTTTTAGTACTTACTTGTCGGAACATTTATTAGCATTCGAGTTGGATATACCAAACTGACGAGATCTAACAAGATCGAAACCGGTATTTGGTTTCCAAACTTCCAATCTAATAAATGTTTAAACCTATTGGTCTGTGCATTAGAATCCTTGTCTTCTGGAAACTTTCCTAGAGAGCAACCGCTTCGCTAGGTGGCAGTGTTGCAACTGTTGGTAGTTCAGCTATCTATGATTCACTATACACGCCTGGAGGGGGCTGCATGAATTTGTAGTCTAGGTTGCATTCTACTTGCATAAACTTTCAAGTTTGTAGATATCAAGTTTAAACATGAACTTTTGAAAAGGATAATATTTCTAGATTAAAATTAAAATTTTCAATTTTTTTAATAAATAATGTTTTTATTTTGATACAAACTTTCTAAGAAACCTAAATTTTTTGAAGGTTTTGAAGGATTTTTTTTTATAATTTGGAAGTTTAATCATTCTATTAGTAGCGCTCCAAATTTTTAAAATCGAAAATATCAGAATTTCTTAAAATGTTTGTTTTTTGTTTAAACTTCGAGTTCTGTATCAAAATGTTTAATTTGAAATATAAATTCCTTTTTTTCCTAAACTTCCAACTTTAATATCAAAATATCGACTTTATTTCGACTTTAAATTCAACCTGTCGAGGTTTTTCGAAAATGTGAATTCTAAGGTTAAAACTTCGAAAAAAAAAGAAAGAAAATAAATTTCGCCTTAATCAGAAAATTTTAAATTTGATCGGTAAATTTCGACCTTCATTACTTACGAGATTTGACTTTAAAACTTTTGGTAAAAAAAACTAAAAAGTTTATGAAACATGTTTATCAATTTTCAAATTTAAAAATGTTAACTTGAAATTTTGATAAAATTTGAAATATCTTGGAAATCTGTTTAAAAATTCAAAGTTTCTAGAAAAATAGAAATCTCATTAGTTATTAAATTTTAATCTTTGACAAACGTGTTTTACTTTTAAGCAAAATTTAACCATTTTAAAAAACGATGATTGTTTTCTCTTTAAATTTAGACTATTTTTATTTTAAAAAAATTCAAATTTTAAGTTTGAACTTGGATTCTTCAGAACATGATAAAATTTTAAAAATAACTTCGAAATGTTTGCTCCAAATTTGCTAAAAACTTGAAAGTGTCTAAAAAGAATTCGAAATTTTGATAAAAAAAATATTAAAAAGAGATTTAACCTTTTTTAGAAATTTTTACATTTTTCTTAAGATGTTATATTTCAATTTCAATTTTTTTTTAACATTTCGATCTAAACATCGCAGTCTTCTTTTTAAATTATGATTTGTTTGATATTTACGCAGTAATCTCTAAATTCGAATGTTTAAAAGACCCATAATTACTAGAAATAGTTGAAATCTTGAGAAATTTTTATTTATGAAAGAATTGTTATTTTGAACTTGGATTGATTAAACTAAAATTTAAGTTATTAGAAAGGTGCAATTGTTTCCCTGGGAAGCCATAAATTTGGTGGGACGGACTGGTCCTTGGTTATCTTCAAAAATTGAAATGCAAAACTTGTCCCCTGAAACCAAGAAAGATAAAAAAGATTAAAAGATTAATCTTTCTTGGTTTCAGGGGACAAGTTCCGTAGTTCAATTTTCCCCTAGATTTCCTCAAAATATTAAATTGAAATACGACATTAAAAACATTGTCAAATTGTAACCCACACTCTGAAGAGTGAAGTCAACATTTGAAAAAAAATCTCTAAATTTATGTAAAAAAATCTAAAGGTTTCGTTTTAATCAAAACAATTTGACTTTCAACTCGATTCTTTAAGTATCTTCTCGAAACTTAAAATAGGAAGTATTTTTTTTAATTTGGAATTCTTTGCAAAATTTTAAAATTATTATTTTCTTTTCCTGAAAATTTTACTTCAAATTCAGATGTAGACATTTTTTTAGAAATATTAACTGCGCTTTATATTGTAACGCAATGTAAATAGATGAAATAGGATTTAGAATAGAATTGTAGAATTTAGTAAATAAAAAAAGTTTCTAGAAGGATCTGATAAGGGCAAAGCGGCCGCGATAACGAAACAAACGGCAGATAAGCGTTCCAGAAATTTTGGCATTAGCCTTATCTGCCGAAAATTCTGGAAGCCGCGGGCCGAAACTATAAAAAGGCGGTCAGCTTTCCCTCGAGTTAGTCAGTTAAAGTCAGTGTAATTAGTGAGTTAGTTAATTGTCAATTGTGGTGATCCAAGTTGAGTTCAGTAATAAAGTGGGTCTTATTCGATAAGTGTAATCAATCGAACCGATAAAGCCCGTAACAATATATACTTTTCTAAACATCTTATGTTTAAACTTAAAAAGTGTTGACATTATTTCTAAATAGTTAAACTCAAAATTTTGAATTCTAAAACTTTAAATTTGAAATTTTCTAAAAGTTAGAGTACAAGTTTACAATTTCTCAATTTTCTAAAAAAAAATGACTTTACTCAAAATTTCAACGTAAATCGAAATTTTAATTTGAATTTTTTACCTAAATTTCATATCCTTTTTTAAATTTTGGACTTTTGTTTCAAGATTACCCAAAACATTTTCTTTCTTTTAAATAAAAATTGGGTCACTCGGAGCTGAACCAAAAACCGAAATCCGGAACGAAAATAATAACGGTTCGAAGCCCTAATTAACACAACAACGGATATTAAAAATTCCACGAAACATCGTTGTATTTGTTATTGTTTTAATCGTTAATAAAGTTTAATAATAATGAAAAGAAAAGGTAACTAGAGCTTAGAGTTTTGAAAGAATGGATGACGAAACGAAGCACAGCTGACAAAATAATTTCTTATTTTTTTTCACCTTGATTATCTTTAAAAATTAATATACAAATCTTGTCCCCTGAAACCAAAAAAGATTAGAAAATACAACAAACAACTTTTGTTGTATTTTTTAATCTTTCTTTGTTTCAGGGGACACAATTTGTTTATCAAGTCTTATATTTAATAATTTGATAGGTATGCAACTCAACAATGTACATTTTTAACCAAGCATTGTTTCAATTATCAAAAATACGACATTCATTCAGGTATTTCAACCTAACAATCTACAAATTCTACAAAGAAAAGAAAAATGTGTTCCGTATCAAATAAAAGCTTCGTAAAAGCTGCGTGAATACATTGAAACATTCATGCCTGCGATGCTTCTATTGATCAAACATACCCAAATGACAAAAGGCAAATTAGATAAGTTCTTATTATTATTCACTTAGTTTCGTGCCGTAAAGGTGTTGATGTTCGAGATTACCAAGAAAAATATGATTCTGTGTAAATTGTTCGCACTAAAACCCTCAACCGTCTTACAAGATCATATCAGTTTGGTAATAAATTCAGACTTATTTTTTTTAAACGTGATAAATATAAGTTTTATTTCTAGGACGATCTCGTTCCCATAGAAAATGGAAAGATTGCACTTATACCATTGGATTTACAAGCGAGTAAAAAAATTACCATACAAAAA
>CM053326.1:20411-282911 GCA_028583605.1 Dastarcus helophoroides
AACCTAACCTAACCTAACCCACCTAACCCAACCTAACCCAACCCAACCTAACCTAACCTAACCTAACCTAACCTAACCCAACCAACCTAACCTAACCTAACCTAACCTAACCTAACCTAACCTAACCTAACCTAACCTAACCTAACCTAACCTAACCTAACCTAACCTAACCTAACCTAACCTAACCTAACCTAACCTAACCTAACCTAACCTAACCTAACCTAACCTAACCTAACCTAACCTAACCTAACCAACCTAACCTAACCTAACCTAACCTAACTAACCTAACCTAACCTAACCTAACCTAACCTAACTACTAACCTAACCTAACCTAACCTAACCTAACCTAACCTAACCTAACCTAACCTAACCTAACCTAACCTAACCTAACCTAACCTAACCTAACTAACCTAACCTAAACCTAACGTAACCTAACCTATAACCTAAAGTAGCCTAACCTAAATAGCCTAACCTAACCCAACTTAAACCTAAACCTAACCTAACCTAAACCAACCTAAACCTAACCTAACCTAACCTAACCTAACCTAACCCAACCTAACCTAACCGAACCTACCTAACCTAACCTAACCTAACCTAACCTAACCTAACCTAACCTAACCTAACCTAACCTAACCTAACCTAGACCTAACCTAACCTAACCTAACCTAACCTAACCTAACCTAACCTAACCTAACCTAACCTAACCTAACCTAACCTAACCTAACCTAACCTAACACTAACCTAACCTAACCTAACCTAACCTAACCTAACCTAACCTAACCTTCCGGACTTCGGACCCCATACCTCGGACCCCGGACCTCGGACCCAGGACCACGTACCCTGGATCTTGGACCCCAGACACCGGACCTCGGACCCCGGACCACGGACCCCGGACCACAGACCCGGACCTCGGACCCCGGACCTCAGACCCCCGACCTCAAACCCCGGACCTCATACACCGGACCTCGGACTCTAGACCTCAAACCCTGGATCTCGGACTTCGGACCCCGTTCCCCGAACCCGAACACGAAAACGTCTCGTTCGCGAGATACAAGCCTCGCAAATTTCGAAATTTTCAAATTTTTAAAGTCGAAATTTAAAAGTTTTTATTGATGAAACGTCAATTTTTGACATAAAATTGAGATCTCTACCTCTGTCAGTTTCGTCAAAACTGTTACCACCTTTTGATTTTTAAATGGAATATTTCGTATATAATATAGCATTCTTGGAATATTTACAATTTTCTGAATACAATCATATAAAATAAGTGATTTTTGAAAAACCAAAATTCCCTTTGATCCATTTTATTTGCCAGTCTAGAAAGGCATGACTCACCCTAATTAAATCTAACCGACCACAGTGAAAACTTGGGAAGCGTCATTGATTTTTTTTTTCATTTGTTCACCATGTATCGGAACCGGATAATTTTGAACTCTTTTGGCTGTAACTTCGGTTCTACTGATTTCACAGCAAAAGAGAAAATATGGCTATACATATTTGCCACTAATTATACGTTTTTGGGTACCACATTACCGTCGTGGTGCGATTTAAAGAAATAAAATTATGACGTAAAACCATTTTTGATAACTTTATTATGTGGTAATAGAATAAAATATATATTTTTTCACGCGATTTAATTTTAGTAACGTTATAGTGGTCCAATCGAATTAATTAGAATGAGTTACTTTCTAGATCTAAGGAAAAAATGGCGCCAAAATCTTTTTCGATTTTTTAAAAATTACTTACCCTTTCTCCGTTGTATTCAGAAAATTGCGCAAATTCCAAAAATATAATAACATATGGGGTGTTCCATTGTCAAATCAAAAGTTGGTGTCAGTTTTAATGAAACTGTCACTAGTAGAAATGTCATTTTTGAGTCAAAAATTTAAATTTCATAGACCCAGTGTAGCATGTTTGAAGATTTTATCTTAATAAAGAAGAAATGCGGAATGTATCACGACCTGCTACACACGATATACGTTTGTAAACGCGATATAAATCGCATTTCTATATTTTTCAACGGCAACATTAGAAAATAATAAAAAACAAATGGTATCATTGTTTAGAAAAAGATACCCAATTTTTCACAATTGCGATTCCTTAAAAAGGGGGAAGTTATTTATATCAATGCTAGTTAATTACATTAATTAACATAACCAGATACATTTTCATCTCGTTTTAATAGTCAAGCATCTGTTTCTCCACAGTAATAAAAATAATTTCACTCCGCATTTTCTATGTTTCAGGAAAGTATAAATAAGGGAAAGGAGAGTATATTTCCATGTTAGTTATTATGGGTTTCATTGTTTATACTGATACATTGTGGAATGCGAACTTGCTTCATTTGTTAGTAAAAGTAAAAAGAGCACGAGTCTAATTCAATAGGTAGATCTTGCAAAATAAAATTATACTGGTAATGACAGTCCTACTATACAAGAATCAAAGTTGTTTTAGGTGATTATTTTCTTTTTTGTAGAAACGATTTAATTTTGGAAATTATTGATCCTTTAATCTCGTGATTTCGATTTTCACCTCATTCGCATCTTACACTTAAATAGTTTCAACTAGTTTTGAAATATTGACTTTTAACTCAAAATTTCGTTGCTTTTGGAGATTGTTGTCAGGTTTACGTTTAATTATGTATGTAATTATGTTCTAAAAATGAAAGTTTGAAATTAAAACCGAAATTCGAGTTTTCTTGAGAAATGTTTCGGATTTTTCCAAATTGTCGTTTTTTTCTTATTTATATATTTTTTTAAATGTCCGTTGTTTTGGATTTCGATTGAAATGCCGAAGATAAAATCGAAATATTTGGAAAAAAGTCGAAGTTCCAAGAAGCAGATTCAAACTTTTGGGATGAAATGCGATGGAATTTCCACAGAATCAAAATTTGGAGATAACAGAGATTTCAGGTTTATACACCAAATTTCAAAAAAATAAACTCTAAATTTCAAAACAAACAAATTTCTGAAATTTCGAAAACTGTTTTTGCTTGAAAGAGAAGTGAAAACTTCCAAAAAGAGTCGAAACAGATCTAAGTAAATTTCTAATCTTTCAAAATTTTACCAAAGAAAGCAATTTTTTTTTCAAAATTTTGAATGTTTGACAATGTCAAGTTTAAACTTAAAATTTATCTCAAATTAAATTTACTATTCTTATTTGAACTTTCAATTTTAAATATTCGTTTAATAAAAAAAATTGCAAGCTTCTTAATGTAGATTTTGTCTGAATTTTGTTTTCTTAACATTGGAACCGGAAAAATATTTTAGAATCAAAAAAACAGTTTTTTTAAATCTAAGGGTTTAAAGTTGCAACTTTATCTTTAAGGATAAAATTTCAGGGTAAGGTCGAAATGTGCCGTTTAAGCAAAAAAAAAAATTCCCAAACATCTTTGTAGTTGCAGTGTAGGTGCGCAGTGAATAGGTGCGCAGTGGGTAGGTGCGCAGTAGGCAGGTGCGCAGTGGGTAGGTGCGCAGTACGTAGGTGCGCAGTGGGTAGGTGCGCAGTGGGCAGGTGTGCGGTGTATAGGTGCGCAGGTGGTAGGTGCGCAGTGGGTTGGTGCGCAGTGGGTAGGTGCGCAGTAGGTAAGTGCGCAATAGGTAGGTGCGCAGTGGGTAAGTGCGCAGTTGAGAGATGCGCAGTAGCTAATTGCGCAGAAAGTAGGTGCGCAGAAAATTGGTGCGCAGAAAGAAGGTGCGCAGTGATAAGGAGTGCAGTAAGTAGGTGCGCAGTAGGAAGGTGCGCAGTAGGTAGTGGCGCAGTAAGTAGATGCGCAGTAAGTATGTGCGCAGTAGGTAAGTGCGCTGTAGGTAGGTGTGCAGTAGATAGGTGCGCAGTAGGAGACTGCGCAGTAAGTAGGTGCGTAGTAGACAGGTGCGCAGTAGGCTGGTGCGCTGTAGGCAGGTGCGCAGTAGGTAGGTGCGCAGTGAATTGGTGCGCTGTTGGTAGGTGCGCAGTGGGTAGCTGCGCAAAATTAGGTGCGCAGTCAAAAAGTGCGCAGTGAGTAGGTGCGCAGTAGGTTGCTGCGCTGTTGATAGGTGCGCAGTAGGTAGGTGCGCAAAAGGAGGTGCGCAGTAAGAAGGTGCGCAGTAAGTAGGTGCGCAGTAGGTAGGTGCGCAGATAATAGGTGCGCAGTAAGTAGGTGCGCAGTGGCTAGGTGCGCAGTAAATAGGTGCGCAGTAGGTAGGTGCGCAGTAGGCTAGTGCGCTGTGGGCAGGTGCGCAAAAAATAATGGCGCAGTAGGTTGGTGCGCTGTTGGTAGGTGCGCAGTAGGTAGGTGCCCAAAAGAAGGTGCGCAGTAAGAAAGTGCGCGGTAGGAAGGGGCGCAGATAAAAGGTGCGCAGTGAGTAGGTGCGCAGTAGGTAGGTGCGCAGTAGGTTGGTGCGCTGAGTGTGGGTGCGCAGTAGTTGAGTGCGCAGTGGGTAGGTGCGCTGTGGGTAAGTGTGCGGTGTGTAAGTGCGCAGGTGGTAGGTGCGCAGTGGGTTGGTGCGCAGTGCGTAGGTGCGCAGTGGAAAGGTGCGAAGTAGGTATGTGCGCAGTTTGTAGGTGCGCAATAGGTAGGTGCGCAGTAGGTAAGTGCGCAGTGGATAGATGCGCAGTAATTATTTGTGCAGTAAGTAGGTGCGCAGAAAATCGGTGCGCAAAAGGTAAGTGCGCAGTGAGAAGGAGCGCAGCAAGTAAATGCGCAGTAGGTGGGTGCGCAGTAGGAAGGTGCGCAGTAGGTAAAGGCGCAGTAAGTAGATGCGCAGTAAGTATGTGCGCAGTAGGTAGGTGCGCTGTATGAGGTCCAAGGACCGGGGTCCGGAAACCAGGGTCCGGGACCATAGACCGGGGTATTTTGTCCGGGGACCAGGGGTCAGGGTTCGGGGACCGTAGTTTGGGGGTCCTGGGACCGTTGTCTTCGGACCGTGGTCTGGGGACCGTGGTCTGAAGATTGTGATCCGGGGACCGGAGTTCAAGGACCGTGGTGCGGGGTGCGGGAACCGGGTGCGGAAACCGGGGTTCGGGGTCCGAGGAACGTGATCGGGGGTCCGAAAACCAAGATCCGAAGAGCGGGGTCCGGGGACCAAAGACCGGAGTCCATGGTCCGGGTACCAGGGTCCGGGGTTCGGGGTTTGGGAACCGTGGTCCGGAGACCAAGGTCCGGGGACCGAAGTTCGTGGATTGGGGTCCAGGGTTCGGGGTACGGGGACTGGGGTGCGGGGTGCGGGGTCCGGAGTCCGAGTTCCGAGAACCGAAGTCCGGGGACCGATGTCCGGAAACCGGGGACCGGGGTACGGGGACCGGGGTGTGGGTTTCGGCGTTTGATGTCCAAGGTCCGGGACCAAGGTCCGGAAACCAGTGTCCTGGGTCCGACGACCGAGGTATATGGACCAGGATCCGGAGACCATGGTCCTAAGTCCGGGAACCGTGGTTCGGGGTCCGGGGACCGGGGTCCGGTATGGCGTACGTATGATGTACGTATGGTGTTCGTACGATGTACTTATGTTGTACGTACGTAAGATGTACGTATGGTGTACTGTGTACGTATGGCGCTCTCGTCGGGGGAGGCCACGTGTAGTTTCGCCTCGGCGACCTATACGCCCCGATAGACGTGGCACTAAGTGTTGCGTTTGCTGAGCACCTCCAAGTGGTGAGAGTGGAACCACTAAAGGAACGTCAATGTGAAGAAATTCCTGTAAATAGTAGCTAAGCTCAGTCTGGTCTCAAATCTCGGCGCTTAGTCAAGTAGCACCTTATAACATATAAGGTGCATATACAAGCCTGCTCTGGCAACAGGCGGAGGTCAACCGGTGTGCTTGCAAATTTTGTGAGTCGGCGGTTGCATCGAAATTTGAACGCATACACTTGTCAAAGCGCTGAACTCGAACAACGGCAACGGTGTCTCGGTATTACCGAGCGCCAACGCCAAAACGCCTCCTCAGCGGGTCTGGCAGGAGGGGCCGTGATGCCACGGGTCGGGCTCGCCACGACCGGGTATGTGCTGGTCTCCCAGGCGGTGCAACGACGTGCGCCCTGATTGAACTCCCAAGGGCGAAATTACCCGATCTCCTTAGTTGAGACGGCTTCACTCGGAAAATCAATCATGCGAGCGCCGAACTTGCATCGCTTTGGTGTGATCGACACGTGCGCGGCCCTCTGACGAAATTCCGCGGCCGGTGGAGTGTTCTCGGACCTCCGGTTGGGCGTGCTGAGGAGTGGCTGCCTCTCCGCAAGGAAGTAGCAGCCGGAACACGCTTACTCCCGTTCTGTCGACTCTTCGGAGCCGGCAACGGGAATTGAGCAGGGATACGACAGGTGCTTGCACCCATCGAGTCCCCAAATTCGGTTCGATCCTTACCTCCGGGTAAAGGATCGGACTGTACGCTTTAGCACTCGGTCGAGTAAAGCACTATATATAACATATAGTGTATATACAAGCCTGCTCTGGCGACAGGCGGAGGTCGACCGGCATCTTAGGGTAGGATGCCGGTCGCATCGAAATATCGAACGCATACACTCGAACCGATGTTGAAGCGTGTAACATACCACTCAAGACACCACTTCCCATTTCGACATCAACAAAAATGCCGAATGGGTCGAAGTCGCGAGTGGTCACTGAGCGATACCTCGGTAAAACCTTACCAGGCCCCAGGGAGCCAGGTCAATAATGTCCTTCCTACAGATACGCCTTGCGTATAATAAGGAATGTTGCACATGCAACCTCTCCCGTTTTCTGGTGAGAATCCTCACTACGACTTGACTCAGGCCGTGATTAAGCAGGAATCAAAATTGAGAAGGAATGTGTTTCCGTGTGACATACCCTATGGTCAATAAATTGGTACCACGGGCGACCGAAAATTCGAACGAGCGTAAAGCAAATCCTTGGCAATTTTTCCAAGCCTTCGGTCACTATGAGGAAGGACTCGTGGGGGCATGTGGTTCGACCCGACAGCTGGGTCAGACAGGGAGTGCGGTGTGCGGCGGATTTATCTTCCGCACACACGAATGCCCTAGCGCCAGGCCACTGACCGGTAATTCAGGAGAGCGAGGATAGCGCTCGTTTCAACCAGTAAAGGGCATCTACGGCCTGTTATGCGTGAGGACTCTACTGGAATTGCTGCCCTCGTGGCGGCGCGTCTTATCAGCGTAACTGACTAGCCTCCGTTGCGCCATCCTTCTTTAAGGATGGCCGTGTCCTAGGTCGAAAGACAGGCGGATACGATAAACCTCTTTACTGTGTACGTATGGCGTACGTATGGTGTACGTATGATGTACGAATAATGTACCAATGATGTACGTATGGTGTACGTAAGGCGTACGTATGATGTACGTATGATGTACGTACGTACGTATGATGTAAGTATGGTGTCTGTATGATGTACGCATGGTATACGTATGACGTACGTATAATGTACGTATGATGTACGTACGTATGATGCACGTATGATGTATGTACGATGAACGCATGATGTATATATGACGTACGTATGATGTACGTATGACGTACGTGTAATATACGTATGATGTACGTACGTAAAGACTGGGGTGCGGGGTCCGGAGTCCGACGTCCGGGGACCAAAGGGCGGGGAGCGGGGTGCGGAGTCCGGCATGTGGAGTCCGAGGTCCAAGGACCGGGATCCGGAAACCAGGATCCGGGACAGAAGACCGGGGTATTTTGTCCGGGGACCGGGTACGGGGTTCGGGGACCTTAGTTTGGGGTCTGTTGACCGTGGTCCGGGGACCGGAGTCCAAGGACCGTGGTTCGGGGTGCGGGAACCGGGGTTCGGAAACTTTGGTTCGGAATCGGTGGTCCGGGGTTTGGGTACCGTGGTCCGGAGACCGCGGATCAAGGTCCGGGGACCAAAGTTCGGAGATTGCTGTCCAGGGTTCGGGGTCCGGGGTCCGGGAACTGGGGTGCGGGGTCCGGAGTCCGTGGTCCGGGAACCGAAGTCCAGGGACCGAAGTCCGGAGACCGATGTCCGGAAACCGGGGACGGGGGTACTGGGACCGGGGTGTGGGGTCCGGCGTTTGATGCCCGAAGTCCGGGGCCGGGGTCCGGAAACCAGGGTCCGCGGTCCGAAGACCGGGGTATATGCACCAGGATCCGGAGTCTGATGTTCGGAGACCGTGGTCCTAAGTCCGGGAACCGTGGTTTGGGGTCCGGGGACCGGGGTCCGTTATGACGTACGTATGGTGTACGTATGATGTACATACGATGTACTTATGGTGTACGTACGTAAGATGTACGTATGGTGTACCGTGTACGTATGGCGTACGTATGGTGTATGTATGATGTACGTATGATGTACGTACGATGAACGCATGATGTACCTATGACGTACGTATGATGTACGTATGACGTACGTATAATGTACGTATTGTGTACGTACGTATGATGTACGTACGTAAAGACTGGGGTGCGGGGTCCGGGGTCCGACGTCCGGGGACCAAAGGCCGGGGAGTCCGGCATATGGGGTCCGAGGTCCAAGGACCGGGGTCCGGAAACAGGGGCTGGCACAGAAGACCGGGGTATTTTGTCCGGGGACCGGATACGGGGTTCGGACCTTAGTTCGGCGTCTGGCGACCGTGGTCCGGGGACCGGAGTCCAAGGACCGTGATCCGGAGTGCGGGAACCAGGGTTCGGAAACCGGGGTTCGGAATGCGGGGTCTAGGGTCCGGGGACCTCAGTGCGGGGCCTTGGGTGCGAAGACAGGGGTCCGGGGAGCGGGGACCGGGGTCCGAAAACCAAGGTCCGAAACCGGGGTCCGGGGTCCAAAGACCGGGGTCCATGGTACGAGTACCGGGGGTCCGGAATCTGAGACCGCGGACCAAGGTCCGGGGACCGAAGTTCGGAGATTGGGGTATAGAGTTCGGGGTCCAGGGTCCGGGAACTGGGGTGCAGGGTCCGGAGTCCGAGGTCCAGGAACCGAAGTCCAGGGACCGAAGTCCGGGGACCGATGCCCGGAAACCGGGGACCAATGTGCTGGGACTGGGGTGCTGGAATTGGGGTGCGGGGTCCGGCGTTCGATGTTCGAGGTCCGAGGACCGGGGTCCGGGGACCAGGGTTCGAATTCCGCTGACCGGGGTGCAGGGACCGGGGTGTGGGGACGGGGGTGCGGGCACCGAGAATCTGGGTAAGGGCACCGGTGTCCAAAGTCCGGGGTCCGGAGACCGAGGACCGAGGACCGAAGGTCCCGGGTCCGGGGTATGGAGACCGTTTTTCGGAGACTGCGGACCGGGGTCCGAGAATCGTGAACCGGGGTCCGGGGTCCAGGGACCGGTGTGCGGGGACCGGGGTGCGGGGACCAGGGTGCAAGGACCGGGGTCGGTGACCGAGTTCCGGGGACCGGGGTGCAGGGACCGAAGGTTTTGGATTTTTTGGACCGTGGTCCGGAGACCACGTACGTAAGATGTACCTACGTAAGATGTACGTATGGTGTACCGTGTACGTATGGCGTACGTATGATGTACGTATGATGTACGCACGATGTACGAATGATGTACGTGTGGTGTACGTATGGCGTACGTATGATATACGTACGATGTACGAATGATGTACGTACGTACGTACGTATGATGTACGTATGGTGCACGTATGATGTACGATGATGTACGTACGTACGTATGATGTACGTACGTAGGTATGATGTACGTACATATGATGTGCGTACGATATGTACGTATGATGTACGTACGTATGATGTACGTATGATTTACGTATGATGTACGTACGATGTACGCATGATGTACGTATGACCTACGTACGATGTACGCATGATGCACGTATGACGTACGTATGATGTATGTATGGTCCATGTATGATTAACGTATGATGTACTAATGTATGTACGTAAGTATAATGTACATATGTACGTACGTAAATATGATGTACATATGTACGTACTATAATGTACGGATGTATGATGTACTGATGTAAGTATGATGTACGTACGATATAATGTACGTATGATGATGATGTACTTCATACATACATCATACGTATGGTGTACGTACGATGTAGATATGGTGTACGTACGTATTTTGTACGCATGGTGTACCGTATACGTTTGGTGTACCGTGTACGTTTGGTGTACCGTGTACGTATGATGTACGTGTGATGATGATGTACTTAGGTACGTAGGTATAATAACGTACGATGTACTTATGCTGTATGTACATAAGATGTACGTATGGTGTACCGTGTACATATGGCGTACGTATGGTGTACGTATGATGTACGTATGATGTGCATGATGTAAATGATTGAAACCTCTGAGTAATTTTGTACAAAAAGGTCCACGTTTTGAAAGAAACGTACGTGTGATATACGTACGATGTACGTATGATGTACGTATGATGCACGTACGATGTACGTAGGTATGATGTACGTATGATGTACGTATTATGTACGTATGGTGTACGTATGGCGCACGTATGATGCACGTACGATGGACGTATGATATACGGATGTACGTCCGGTCCCCGAACCCTTACCTCCGCACCCAAGTTCTTGCACCCCAATTCCCGGACTACGGTCCTAGGTCCCCGATCCACGTTTCCCAATTTGGGATCATTTCAACAAATAAATCGTGAATACTTCAATTATTTATTAAAATAACTAGCTATCTAAAATACATATAAAAATACAATCTAGGACATATTTATTGCTTTAGTCAAGCACCGACTATTGCGTGACATAAATGAAATATGTTGGAACTTATAGATTTTAAAAGAAGTTTAACAGATGTCTTGCCCGAGCGATCCAACGAGAGCTGCCTTCTACCGCCCCCTTCATAACCCCTGACAGCTTTATTGCTGTGGGTTTGCTTTCCTTGCTGTGTATGAAAGGAATATTATATCACCTAACCACATCTCTTTATCAGAGACTCGAAATAATTTGTAGAAAAGTCGAGAAATAAAGGCATGGATGTGTTGTTTCAAATCAATTTGGTGTAATTTAACCGAAATAAGTCAGTAAAAATCTAAAATATAGAAGTCAAAAGTGAACAATTACGGGTACCCAAACAGTTTGCTGTGCATAGAAGTAATACATATATGATGCTATGCAATGGTGGTAGGTGTAGCATGACATCAAACCGGCTAAAGGAGGATAAATACCTTCAAAATTATTTTCCATCGTGGATCTGTGTAACTGAAAACGTCTTGTGGGCTTCCATCTTGCCCACTATTGCAATTATCGAAGCAATTTGATAACACTTTAATTGAAAGGGGATGGCGACCGACTCCGAGGGCTTTTAACAATTTTACGGGCATAACACGCACTCGCGAACTACTTTCTTTCTTAGAAAGTTAAAATGTCGCGTCGTGAACGCATCGCACAAAAACAAAGACTGAAGTATATGGGGAACCGAGGTGCACACGCAGCGGGAACTGTGGGGGCATAACGAGATTTATGATTTGTTTATTTCTTTAAAATATGTGATCGTATCGCCTAGAATGAAGGTACTACATTTTATCCTATTTACGAGACGAGACCGAATATAATTGCAATAAACTGATTTATAAGAATTTTGACTTTGAATAATTTACTAACGGTTGACCATATAAAAAATATTTTAAACAAAACTTTTTGCAAATTTTATGCTCTACCAATTTTATTATAAACTTTAACATCATAGAAGCTATAGAAACCGAGATAATTGCAAAAAAAAATGATTTTTGGGAATTTGACCTTGAATAATTTATTAACGGTTGACCATATAAAAAAATGTTTTTAACAAAATTTGTGGTAAATTTTATGCTTTACAAATTTTATTATTACCGTTAACATCATAGAAAATAGAAACCGAGATAATTGCAAAAAACTGATTTTTAGGAATTTTGACCATGAATAATTTACTAACGGTTGAGCATATAAAAAAATGTCTTAAACAAAACTTGTGGCAAATTTTATGCTCTACAAATTTTGTTGTAAACGTTACCATTATAGAAGCTATAGAAACCGAGATAATTGCAATAAACCGATATTTAAGAATTTTGACTTTGAATAATTTACTAACGGTTGACCATTTAAAAAAAATTTTTAAACAAATCTTGTGGCAAATTTCATTCTCTACAAATTTTATAATATATATTAACATCATTGAAGTTGCAGTAACCGAGATAATCGAAAAAAACCAATTTTTGTAAATTTGATCTTATAACTAACTGGGTGGTTAGTGAAGATTTTTCGGGGTTTTCAGAAATAACAGAGAAAACTGTGCTATGCGGGAGTTTATTATGCTAAGTTAGGTTAGGTTACAACAACGAGCGCGGGTATCTAGATTATATGCCGAACTCTCTTCGGAAACATCCGATCTCTGCCGGGCCAAGTGACAGGGTCGGCTTCTTGGTATTTTACGCGTTACACACTCCCCCCATGGTTCAGAACTCGACCCGAGGAGGAACCAGTAGGCGAAGGACGTTTCTTCTTTCGGGGTCGACCTCTTCTTTTCAGGGGTACCACGGGTGTCTCAGCTGGTTGACCCTGAACGGGAGTTAAAGCGGAACAATGGTATACACCTAAAGGAATGCTGGGGTCCGCGGGATCAGACACTTCGAAACTAACAGGAGAGATAATTCGGGTAATTTCATAAGGTCCGTCTCGCTTTGGGTGAAATTTTGAAGTGATGCCTTTTCCAGAGCTGCTCAGAGTATGAGTGTCTACCCAAACTCTATCACCAATAGCAAATGGGATAGTCTCTCGCTTGTGAGAATCGAAATAACTCTTCTGACGATCCTGTTGTTTTTCATTTATGGATCTAGCATCTTGCCAGGTACTAGTAATTTGTTGGAGGTAGGGAGTGATTTGTGGTACAAAATTTTCGGCTTCGACAATGTGACGCAAATCATGAGATACGTCGTCTAATGTCCTTAGCTCTCTAGCGAATGTTAAAAAAGCTGCTGTTTTGCCAGTAGCCTCGCACCAAGCAGTATTCATAGCAAATCGGATAGTAGGCAACTTCTGAGCCCATGAGCTATGATCATCTCCAACAAGTATAGCTAACCTTGGCTTCAGGTCGCGGTTTTTTCTTTCCACCATATTGGCAGAAGCATGATACAATGGTGTGAATGATTCTTTAATGTTCAAAATGAAACAAACCTTTTGCATGACAGAGGAGATGAATTGTACCCCATTGTCACTTATGATCTTCCGTACGAGTCCATATCTGAAGAAGATTTCATTGATGAGCACGCGAGCACATTCTTCGGCTGTAGCTTTTTGGAGTGGGAATAGTTCAACCCATTTTGTCGAAACATCTTCCACGATGAATATCCAAGTATTTCCATCTTGATCTTTTGGCAATGGTCCAAATAAATCAATCGATAATATTTCGAACCTTTGAGCGTATGCTGGGGTTTGTAATAAACCAGCGGGTTTTTGATTAGTTGCTTTGTATCGTTGACACTCAGGGCAGTCTCGTACATAGTTGGTTATGAAACGACGCATTCCAGGAAAATAGTAGCGTTTGGCTATACGTTGGAGGGTTCGCTCTGCACCATAATGGGAAGCTGTAGGAGCATCGTGATATTCTGTCAGGATCTTTTCTCGTTCATGGATGGGTACTACCAGTTGCGCCTCTTCTACGTCATCTTCAGATGAATATCGGTAGAGTACTCCACTTGACATGATGTATCCACGATCAGTCCATCTAGCGAAGTCTTCGTCGTTATGTCCTTCAAAACTCTTAATGATTTTCTCAATGTCGGGATCTTTAAGTTGTTCCTCTCGAATTTCAGCGGCTGAACGTCTTGGGAGTTCAATTGCTACATAACAGATGTCACAGTCGTAGGTGATTTCGTGATCACAAGGTGGACGTGACAAGGTGTCAGCGACCACGTTTCGCTTTCCAGGCAAATAATCTATCTTCAGGTCATATCCTTGGACTTGTAAAGCCCATCGTGCAAGTCGTCCAGTAGGAGCTTTTAAATTCAAGAGCCATCGTAAAGGTTGGTGATCACTCTGTATAGTCACGGGAGTAGCTTCGATATATCCTCTAAATTTATCCAAAGCCCATATCACAGCTAAAGCCTCACGTTCAGAAGTACTATAGTTTCTCTCCGCTGAGGTAAGAAGTCTGCTGGCATATTCCACAGGATGCTCATCTGCACCCTCACCCTGTAAAATTACAGCTCCTAATGCATAACTGCTTGCATCAGTGCGGATGATGTATGGTTTTGTTTCGTCACTTTGTTGAAGTACCGGGGCGGTAATTAGGGCATTCTTTAACTGATCAAATGCTTCTTGTTGTTTTTCATTCCATTGCCATGGAATATTCTTTTTGGTCAAATCACTTAGAGGACGCGAAATTTCCGCAAAGTCTTTGATAAAGCGACGATACCAGCTGCACGTTTGCAGAAATGATAAAACTTCAGATACGTTGCGTGGAGCACGTCTATTTGCTATGGCCGAGATTTTATCAGGATCTACCGAAATTCCTTCTATGGTGATTAAATGTCCCAAATATTTTACTCGAGAACATGCAAAATGGCACTTTTCTCTTCTAGCGCGTAACTTGAACTGTCGGAGTCTGTCAAATACTACCTGTAAGTCTGGTATGTGGTCTTCAAAGGAACGCGAAAGAACAATCAAGTCATCTAGATATGCTAATTCAAATACGTCACCACAACCGCGTCGGAAATGATCGATTAACCTCTGGAAAGTTCTAGGCGCGTTTTTAAGTCCAAATGGCATTCTCAAATATCGGTAAGTTCCGAATGGAGTCACAAAACCGGTTTTATCACGATCAGCCTCGTTAACACTGATTTGATGATAAGCACTACGTAGATCGATGGTACTCATGTAGAAAGTGCGTTTTGCAGCATGCAGAAGGTCATCCATTCGAGGAAGCGGGTAAGAATCACTTACAGTAACAGCGTTCAGTCTCTGGTAGTCGATACATAAGCGAACATCACCTTCATCCTTTGGAACCAAGACAACCGGTGCAGCCCAAGGACTTTCACATTCTTCAATGATACCATTCTCTAGCAGTTTATCCAGCTCTTTTCTTAGCTGTTGTTTACGTGTTGGAGTCATTCGATAAGGAGGTAAGGCAATAGGCGGATGGTCACCTGTGTTAATGAAATGAGTTGCATATGGAGTTGGCTCTCCCCCCTCTTGAAAGATATCCTCATTTTCGTGAAGCAAAGTACTTAAAATCTGCTTTTCTTTTTGGTCTAAATTGGTTCCTTCCTCAGGACGCAAATCCTCTAAGCATGATAATTCGATAGGCTCTGCATTATGGGATAACTTCGGTGGTGGCGCTTCATAGTTAAGGAAAAATTTTACATCTGGGTCGTCACCAAAATTCCAGAAATTTTGAACTAAGTCAATAGTTATTTTTGCATCTTGTAAGAAATCAATGCCGAAAAGAGTACGGTTATCTTTTGCTTCTGGAAAAATGATAAATTTTGTTTTGATACATCGACCTTGCAAAAACACATTTTGTTCAGTAACTAAAATGTTTTCTGTTTTTCCATTACCATCGGCTAATTTTACAAAAATCGAGCTTTCCTTAAAACTTTGATTTTCTTTCTTTAAAATTTCGTATAACAAATGTCCAGCAACACTCTGTTTAGCAGCGGTATCAACAAGTCCTGTTCCTTGGTGTCCTAAAATTCCTACTTGCAAAATAGGTCGCGAACGCGGCGCAATGAGGGTTTCCATACACATAAATTCCGTGGCTGAGGCTTCTATACCATTGCACGAAGGACATTTGGATCGGATGTAACCAGGTTTTCCACAACCATAACACCGGATAGGAGTAGTTACTTTGTTATTGTCAGCAGTGGTTTGAGATGTTGATGGATGAGTATTTCTTTGCGCTACCTGGGACTTGGTCGCATTCTGTGTTTGAGAGGTATTTAACTTTTTCCCCTCATTTGATTTAGATTCGGATTTAGATAGAAGTTTTCGACACTCATCTTTCGTATGACCTACGTACTTGCAATACTGGCAACGTGGACGCTTAATTTCTTTTTGTTCCACTGGAGCGCGAGTATCCGGTACATAAGTTTCTTCAACTGACCTACAACTTTTCAAAAGTTCAGTAAAGGTAGATATACTCTCACGTGACACTTTTTCGCGAATACGGCGGTTTAGTAGTCCATATACCATGTCAATTTGAGTCTCTTCACTTAGTACGCCTGGTGGTATTTGCGCAAGAATGGAACGAGCTTTACAAATGAAGATATCACTCGGTGTATTAAAGTCTTGTTCATTGGCGAAGAGTTCGCGATACACACGATAAGGTGGTTTCTGTGGTCCGAAAACAGTTTTTAATAGATCTATGGCCTCATCCCATGAATTAACAGAAGCTTTTACCCCTTGGTACCACGTAGCTGCAAATCCATCAAGTAACATTGGAAGTCCTTTGAGGGCGTTTTCGTTAGATACTAACGCGCAGTCTTTGTAAATAATAATCGCGTCTATAAAAGCATTTACATCTGAGTTTTTTGTTCCGGTAAAACGCGAAGAACAGTTCGAAAAGTTACCAGTTTGTGATTGTGCTAAACTTGGTATTACCCTACTAGGTTGATTGTTTATAGTTAACCTCGATAAGAATGTCTCAAATTGTTCGTTTGTAAACACGATATTTCCTGGCATTGTCGGACTTTGTGGTGCACAATTTTCTTCTTGAGACATGCTGCCGGTTTTATGACTACGAAGAAAGTAAACTCGCTTACCTTTCTCCTTCGTGTCAGTTTGTTCCATACACACCGGTATCCTTACTTACATTCACCTATTTAGGCTGCTACACCCTGTATACCGGAGCCTTAACACTGATGATTGGTGATAGAGCGATGACCTTGCACGTAACTGACGAAAATGTCTGTAGACGTAACAAGTTGTTTAATAGTCACCGAGTTCGTACACACTTTTTTTTTTTACAGACGTCGGGGTGTCATGCACATATAATCCCAAAATTGTCCTTGAATGAAAAATGCACTGAACGTATGTATAATGAAACACTAAAACTCGATAAACACACTATTTTCTCCGTCTCTCTGGCCACAAGTTGGACGCCACTATAACTAACTGGGTGGTTAGTGAAGATTTTTCGGGGTTTTCAGAAATAACAGAGAAAACTGTGCTATGCGGGAGTTTATTATGCTAAGTTAGGTTAGGTTACAACAACGAGCGCGGGTATCTAGATTATATGCCGAACTCTCTTCGGAAACATCCGATCTCTGCCGGGCCAAGTGACAGGGTCGGCTTCTTGGTATTTTACGCGTTACAATCTTAAATAATTTACTAACTGTTGGGCATATGGGAAAATATTTGTTACAAAATTTGTCACAAATTTTATGTTCCACAAATTTTATTATAAACGTTAACATTATAGAAGCTATAGAAAACGAGATAATCGAAAAAAACCATTTTTTGTAACTTTGATCCTAAAAAATTTACTAACTGTTGGGCATATGAGAAAATATTTGTTACTAAAGTTGTCAAATTTAATGCTTTTCAATTTTTGTTATAAACGTTAACATCATAGAAGCTATTGAAACCGAGATAATTGCAAAAAACTGATTCTTAGGAAATTTGACCTTGAATAATTTACTAACGGTTGACCATATAAAAAAGGTTTTTGAACAAAACTTGTGGCAAATTTTAAGCTCTACAAATTTTTTTTATCAACGTTAACATCATAGAAGCTATAGGAACCAAATAATTGCAAAAAAGTGATTTTTAGGAATTTTGACCTTGAATAATGTACTAACGGTTAACCATATAAAAATATGTCTTGTGGAAAATTTTATACTCCACAAATTTTATTATAAACATTAACATCATAGAAGCTATAGAAACCGAGATAATTACAAAAAACTGATTTATAAGAAATTTGACCTTGAATAATTTAGTAACGGTTAACAATATAAAAAAAGGACCTAAGCAAAACTTGTAGCAAATTTTATGCTCCACAAATTTTATTATAAACGTTAACATCATTGAAGCTATAGAAACCAAGATAATTGCAAAAACTGATTTTTAGGAATTTTGCCCTTGAATAATGTACTAACGGTTAACCATATAAAAAAATGTCTCTTACAGAAGTTCTGGCAAACTTTATGCTCTACAAATTTTATTACAAACGTTAACATCATAGAGGCTATAGAAACCGAGATAATTGCAAAAAACTGATTTTTAGGAAATTTGACCTTGAATAATTTACTAACGGTTGACCATATGAAAAAATGGCTTGAACAAAACTTGTGGCAAATTTTATGCTCTACAAATTTTATTTCAAACGTTAACATCATAGAAGCTATAGAAACCAAGATAATTGCAAAAAACTGATTTTTAGGAATTTTGACCTTGAATAATGTACTAACGGTTAACCATATAAAAAAATGTTTTTACAGTGCTTGTGGCAAACTTTATACTCTACAAATTTCATTATAAACGTTAACACCATAGAGGCTATAGAAACCGAGATAATTGCAAAAAACTGATTTTTAGGAATTTTTACCTTGAATAACTTACTACCGGTTGACCATATGAAAAAATGGCTTGAACAAGACTTGTGGCAAATTTTATGCTCTACAAATTTTATTATAAACGTTAACATTATAGAAGCTATAGAAACCGAGATAATTGCAAAAAACTGATTTTTGGGAATTTTTGACCTTGAATAATTTACTAACGGTTGACCATATGAAAAAATTCCTCAAACAAAACTTGTGGAAAATTTTATGGTCCACAAATCTTATTATAAACGTTAACATCATAGAAGCTATAGAAACCGAGATAATTGCAAAAAATCAATTTTTGTAACTTTGATCTTAAAAAATGTACTGTTCGGCATATGAGAAAATATTTGTTACTAAAGTTGTCAAGTTTTATGCTTTACAATTTTTGTTGTAAACGGTAACATCATAGAAGCTATGGAAACCGAGATAATCGAAAAAAACCAGTTTTTGTAAATTTGATCCTAAAAAATTTACTGTTGGGCATATGAAAAAATACTTGTTACTGAAGTTGTCAGATTTTATGCTTTACAATTTTTATTATAAACGTTAACATCATAGAAGCTATAGAAACCGAGATAATTGCAAAAAACCAGTTTTTGTAAATTTGATCCTAAAAAATTTACTGTTGGGCATATGAAAAAATAATTGTTACTGAAGTTGTCAAGTTTTATGCTTTACAATTTTTATTATAAACGTTAACATCATAGAAGCTATAGAAACCGAGATAATTGCAAAAAAACTGATTTTTAGGACATTTGACCTTGAATAATTTACTAACGGTTGACCATATAAAAAAATGTCAAACAAAACTTGTGGCAAATTTTATGCTCTACAACCTTTATAATAAATGTTAACATCTTTGAAGTTGCAGTGTTGGTGCGCAGTAGGTAGGTGCGCAGTAGGTAGGTGCGCAGTGGGTAGGTGCGCAGTGAGTAGGTGCGCAGTGTGTGGGTGCGCAGTAAGTAGATGCGCAGTGGGTAGGAGCGCAGTGCGTAGGTGCGCAGTAGGTAAGTGCGCAGTAGGTAGGTCCGCAGTAGGTAGGTGCGCAATAAGTAGGTGCGCAGTAGGTAGGTGCGCAATAGGTAATTGCGCAGTAGGTAGGTGCGCAGTGGTTAGGTGCACAGTAGGTGGGTGCGCAGTAGGTAGTTGCGCAGTAGGTAGGTGCGCAGTAGGTAGGTGCGCAGTAAGTAGGTGCGCAATAGGTAAATGCGCAGTAGGTAGGTGCGCAGAAGGTAGATGCGCAGTAGGTGGGTGCGCAGTAGGTAGGTGCGCAGTAGGTAGGTGCGCAGTAGGTAGTTGCGCAGTAGATAGGTTTGCAGTAAGTAGGTGCGCAGTAGGTAGGTGCGCAGTAGGTAAATGCGCAGTGGGTAGGTGCGCAGTACGTAGGTGCGCCGAATTAGGA
The DNA here is from genome assembly GCA_028583605.1 of Dastarcus helophoroides. Classification (NCBI taxonomy): domain Eukaryota; kingdom Metazoa; phylum Arthropoda; class Insecta; order Coleoptera; family Bothrideridae; genus Dastarcus; species Dastarcus helophoroides. The sequence continues at coordinate 40,270 of CM053326.1, forward strand.
TGCGCAGTAGGTGGGTGCGCAGTAAGTAGTTGCGCAGTGGGTAGTTGCGCAGTAGGTAGGTGCGCAGTATGTGGTTGCGCAGTGGGTAGGTGCGAAATTGAAAGATGCGCAGTAGGTGGGTGCGCAGTAGGTAGGTGGGCAGTAGGTAGGTGCGCAGTAAGTAGGTGCGCTGTAGGTAGGTGCGCAGTGGGTAGGTGCGCAGTAAGTAGGTGCGCAGTGTTTAGGTGCGCAGTAAGTAGATGCGCAGTGGGTATGAGCGCAGTAAATAGGTGCGCAGTAGATAGGTGCGCGGTATGTAGGTGCGCGGTAGGTAGTTGCGCAGTTGGTAGTTGCGCAGTAGGTAGGTGCGCAGTATGTAGGTGCGCAGTGGGTAGGTGCGCAATAGGTAGGTGCGCAGTAGGTAGGTGCGCAGTAGGCAGGTGCGCAGTAGTTAGGTGCGCTGTAGGTAGGTGCGCAAAAGGTAGGTGCGCAGTAGAAAGGTGCGCAATAGGTGGGTGCGCAGTGGGTGAGTGCGCATTACGTAACTGCGCTGTAGGTAGGTGCGCACTAGGTAGGTGCGCAGTTTTTGTAAATTTGACCTTAAAAAATTTACTAGCTGTTAGGCATATGAGAAAACATTTGTTACAAAAGGTGTCGCAAATTTTTTGCTTTACAATTTCTATTATAAACGTTAACATCTTACAAGCTACAGAGACCGAGATAATTGCAAAAGTATGATTTGAAAAACTTTGACCTTGAATACTTTACTAACGGTTGACCATATAAAAAAATCTCTTTTATAAAACTTGTGGCAAATTTTATGCTTTACAAATGTTATAATAAATGTTAACATCATTGAAGTTGCAGTAACCGAGATAATCGAAAAAAACCAGTTTTTGTAAATTTGATCTTAAATAATTTACTAACTGTTGGGCATATGGGAAAATATTTGTTACAAAATTTGTCACAAATTTTATGTTCCACAATTTTTGTTATAAACGTCAACATCATAGAAGCTATAGAAACCGAGATAATAAAAAAAAACCATTTTTTGTAACTTTGATCCTAAAAAATTTTACCAACTGTTGGGCATATGAGAAAATATTTGTTACTAAAGTTGTCAAATTTTATGCTTTTCAATTTTTGTTATAAACGTTAACATCATAGAAGCTATTGAAACCGAGATAATTGCAAAAAACTGATTCTTAGGAAATTTGACCTTGAATAATTTACTAACGGTTGACCATATAAAAAAAGTTGCGCAGTAAGTAGGTGCGCAGTAGGTAGGTGCGCAGTAGGTAGGTGCGCAGTAGGTAGGTGCGCAGTAGGTAGGTGCGCAGTAGGTAGGTGCGCAGTAAGTAGGTGCGCAGTAGGTAAGTGCGCAGTAGGTAGGTGCGCAGAAGGTAGATGCGCAGTAGGTGGGTGCGCAGTAGGAAGTTGCGCAGTAGGTAGGTGCGCAGTATGTAGGTGCGCAGTGGTTAGGTGCGCAATAGGTAGATGCGCAGTAAATGGGTGCGCAGTAGGTGGGTGCGCATTGTCTAGTGTTTTACGTACTCATTCGCCTTTTCGGCATATAGCACGGTCCAACAATGACGATAAACTTTTACGGAGGCTATCAGTTACGCTGATAAGTCGCGCCGGCACGAGGGGTCAGCTATTCCAGTTGGCTCCTCGTGTATGCAGGTCGCGGATGACCGCTACTGGTTGAGCCAAGTGCCTATCTCCGCACGCTACTGACTGACGTCAGTTGTCTGAGGGGAACGTGCATGTACAGCGGTTACTAGCAACCGTGTGGGCCCGCTCGACCCTCGCCCAGCATTCGCGTAGTACTCATGTTAAATAGGTCATAGAGTTGAAACATCTGACGTGAATCATAACAGACACTCAACTATACGGTAGCGTTCGTTTTCGCTCTTTATAGCGTACGAATTTTCGCGCATCGTAAGTGCATCATTATCATGATCCACTGCTCACTTTTGATCCCTGCATAATCCTGGCCTGAACGAGGTCATCTGCGCTAACGGCAGTCATGGTGTACCAAGCATGAGGCCTTGGCCTCTGCAGGGCGCACCGGCGACCGATGACTACCGCATGTTAGTTTGCATTGCCGACTAGGTCGGTTAATGCCAAAAGAGGGGACGGTATGCACAGGGTTCCAACTGTTGGAATGCTGTGCATGTCTTACGTGCGCCTTTCCTACACCAATCCCCGGAAGTTCAAAGTTGGGCATGCGGCACCCATCTCGTTTTGAAAATAGGTGCCACCCTTCCCTTCATCAGCCGGTTTGACCGAGTGTAAGTGGATAGCGCCAAGGGAGGAGGAAGTTCCTCTCGTTTTAATGGCGGGTCTCTATTCCTCATTATTGGGGATAAGACGCTCAGCCATCTCATTGAAAATCTCGACCTCCTCCGCCGTAGTGTTTCTGGTAACCATAAATGGATACCGTTGTTCAAGTGCACGCTGTTGGTTGATGAACCAATCACGTGCATTTTGCCTACTTACAAGTGGGCAATCGTTCAAAACATGAGAGGCCGTTTCTTGCGTCCCGGCCTGACATTCGCAATCGCCGTTTGTCTCTCCAAGTCGGAACCTGGCTAGATAGGCGTTAAACGGGCCGTGTCCCGTGAGCAACCAAACCGCCTTAGGGTTCCAACCCAGCACCTTTTCTTGGGCAAGAGGAATATGGGTGAAGGTATGTCTGCCTGTCGCCCCCCTTACCCAAGCGGTCTGCCATTCAGCTATAGCCCGACTTTGAGCCACACGCTTCAGAGTAGGCCTTCAGACGCTGTTAGGTGCCTCAATGGTGGCTACCCTTCCGCGTGCAGCTCTTTTCGCAGCGCGGCTGGTAAGCTGTAGGCCCCTATCATTGCGGCCAGTTATCCAGAGAGCAACGGTAGTCCCCCTGTCAGTTTCCAGCATCCTTAAAGTATGCTCTATGGATTCCGGTAGGGGGCCGTTTCTATTTCTAATTGAGTTCAGAACAATTCTGGACTTAAAAAGTATATTTAAGGCTTCGCCATCGCGAACCAGAGTTTGGCACTCTCGTACAGCCATGTCAATGGCCCATAGCTCAGCCTCGTGCATTGTGACGGAGACATGATGTCTCCAATGCATTGTTCGAATTAGCTCACCATCCCTATGAGCCGTCATTGCTGACGCAATAAATTGGGGGCCTTTCGAGATACCCGCGCTTATCCATAGCCCCTCTCTGTGGGGCACGTTGTCCACTGGGGCCAGGTCTGCACATGATCTCTTTGGCTCCCCCGGATGCGCTTTAAACCTAGGTTCGAGGTTGCCCTCGTGCTCAGGTCTTAATGTTTGCTGTCAGATTCGGTGTCTGGCACCAGCTTCTAGGTGTAGAGGCATACAGCCCGCCAGTACTTGCACTGCTGCATTTGGCGCCGTCCTATAGGCCCTTGTTATGGCTAGCATAGCGGGCCTCTGGGCGGCGACCAAGTGTTTTCGGATCCTAGTGTCACGGCTCTTGGCTCCCCATATCTCCGATGCATACAGGAGGGCGGATTTAATCGCCCACCGATAGATCTCACGGTAGCTCCAAGGACGCGCACCCCAGGTCTTACCCGCCAACATTAGAGCTCTGTGGCTCATAGCAGCAACTTTCTTCCTGACATGCTTGGCATGCTCCACCCAGTTTCGCTGACCGTCAACCACTACCCCTAAGTACTTAATTGCACTCGTTGGGGTGATGGTGACATTGTCAAGGCGAATCACTGGTTCTCTCAATATTGCCCGTGCCTTTGAGAACAACACTTCGGTTTTCTTTGGGGCGTACTGGAGCTTATGCATACTTGCCCACTCATTGCAGGCTGCCCAAACTCCAGTCCAGGCGCGTTCGATTTTCCTAACAGACGGTCCCATGATTATAATCAATTGATCGTCCACATAGGCTTGGACGGCGACCTCGACGGACCTGTGAGTAATTACTCTGTCCATCGCGGCAAACCAGTCCTCCATGATGAGGAGCCAAAGGATTGGGCCAAGACACGATCCCTGTGGGCATCCTCTATTTACTTGGATTTGGGTTCCGCATGAGCTGACTGTTCTGTTGGTCAAAAAGTCTGCAACTGCCCGTCCCAAGTCGCCTGGGCATCCGCATTTGAATATAAACTCAATTAGGCGGGGGTACCATGCAGAGTTAAATGCATTCTTGATATCAAGTGCAATCGCGACCGCATGCACCCCTCTTGTCGTTGCCCTATCGAGAGTCTCAACTGCCCTCCCTAGGGCGTCCGCGGTACTTCTTTCCTTACGAAATCCGTATTGTCTATTCGACAAACGTCCACTTGACTCCAGGTAGTGAGACAATCTTTCCGCCAGAACTTTGTCTAAGACTTTACCGATTGTTGGTAGAAGGCATATGGGCCGTAGCCCGCCTCCCGGCTTTGGCAACCAAGTTACTTCTGCCGTTTTCCAAACTGTCGGAAATGTCCCCTCCCGTAGACACTTCGTAAAGACTAGTGCCACTCTGTCCCCCACTAGGTCTAGAAGCGACACCAGCCCCGCAACCGGGAACCCATCCGGTCCGGGTGCCTTATTTATTGGCTTGCCCTCTCGGGTTTTCCTCAACTCGTCGACCGTCACAGCCAGGTCGCGGTCAGGATTCCATCTGGGAACGTGGTTCCTGATTTCCTCGTTAACCGCGTTATCCGGCTGGAGCCTGTCGTCGGGAAAGTATTTCCCGAGCAGAGCTTGAGCCGTTTGCGTTCGATTTTGCGTCCAAGTTCCGTCTGGGCGCTGCACGGAAGACCATTGTGACGTGCCGCGTTTTTTAGAGATCATCTTGTAAACCAATCCCCATGGATCTCTAGGGTCAGTGCTACTGATTAGCTTCCTAAAAGATCGGATCTTGGCGTCCTTGATTTTCTTCCGCAATTCGCGCTTTAGTGTTCGGTGTGTACCTACTAACACGGTCTTTCTGCCAGGGTCCCGTTCCCTTTGAGCCAATCTCCTGGCCCTATTAACCTCTCGCTTTTTATTCGAAAGGTCTTGGTTCCACCATGGTCGTGACCTGATGGGGTTTTGGGCTAGCTGAGGCATGCTCTCTACACATGCTCTAATAGCTGTGTGTTGGATCAGTTCAGCCGCATCGTTTGCGTTCAATTGCCTAATGTGGTGGAGTTCAAGACTATTGAGTACTTCGGCATATCTGTCCCAGTTCGCTCTGGAGACATCAAACTTGGTTCCCCTGATAACACTTCCCTTGTGCGCTCCATTGGCGTCCGAGGACACCTCAAAGCTCACCAGTTTATGATCACTGAGCGTTTCGTCTTCCGAAACACACCAGTTCGATACCTCCACGCTTTTGCTGAGTGTTAGATCTATCCAGCTATGCCCGTTAACTGTTTCAAATGTCGGAGCAGAGTCCCAGTCATTTTCCACCGTTATGTTTGAGGCGGATATGGTCTCCATGACCACATCCCCTCTTGCAATGCCGATATCATCACCCCCGGCTAACTGGCCCCATGCGGCGTTCCTGGCATTGAAATCACGGGCTACGACTAGAGGTAGGTCCCCTGCCGCAATTTCGGCTATTTTAACCAGCGTTTCCTCTAGTCTTTTCGTCCTCTCCACATAGACATTGGCGACCACTAGTTTCCCAATGGCCACCGTTATGATGCGGTCGCCACAAAACTGTTCCAGCTTGATAGAATCGTGCTGATCCCTCACTAGCGTGACACATTTGGTGCTTGAGTCACCATACGCCCTCCAACCCTGTGTGGGGGGAATGGCGCTGTATGGCTCTTGAACCAGTATCACGTCAGTGCCGTTTACCTCAACCCTTCGACGAAGAAGGTCTACGGCCTCGCGGCCGCGTCCCGTGTTCAATTGTAGGAATTTTAGTAAACTGGGCATCACTGCTATCGTTCCGCTATATTCCTAATTCGCCGGTCCCGAGCCCGTGGAGTATTGGGACGAGGTCCCGTGCTCCGACCCACAGGACTCGGCGTTGTTTTGTTTCTCACGGTGTGGGCTTTCGGCCTTGCCTACCCGCTGTGGACCGCTCCTATTATGCCGGCGACGTGTTGCCGCACGACCGGGGTCACCTAGCAGCGGATGGCTCGTTAGCCCAATCTGGAGCCCCATAACTATGTTATAGAGCCCTCGTTCAACTGCAAAAGTGTAGTTCTCCGACCTACCACTTTTGCTTTTTCTTTTAACGAGGAATTGAAATTTACTCTCAAAATCCTCCTTATTAACCACCCTAGAGAGATCGTCATTGAGATCATAAATGACCTCTCGGGGATCTTCCCCGGAGTAACCCTCGGTTACCCCGGTTACTGTTACTCTGGGAAGGGCCTTTACTTTTCCGCTGATGACTTCAAAGTAACCCTTCGACCTGAGTATTCTCTCTAAGGCTTCTTTTTGATCTGCGTTATAGCTGATCAGTACCACACCCCCTTTATCAGGTACGATGACCCTCTTCAAGGGGCCCCCAATGTCCCTGGCGCCGACGACCCGGGAGATGAGTTTCCTCACCTCCACCGGCCCCCGTCCGCCACTGAGCACAATGGTGTTATAGCCATTTTTATCGGGCTTTAATTCCTTGGGCTTGTGCTTTCGCTTTTTCTGGTGCTCTTCTTTGCGCCTTGGAGGGCCGCTTCTTTGGCCGGCGCCTGCTTCTTCCCCTTTGTTGCCGTTATTTTGGCAACTGGGGATTTGGCTTTTTCAGCGAAGGTGGATGCGCAGTAGGTAGGTGCGCAGTAGGTAGTTGCGCAGTAGGTAGTTGCGCAGTAGGTAGTTGCGCAGTAGGTAGTTGCGCAGTAAATAGGTGCGCAGTAGGTAGGTGCGCAGTAGGTAGGTGCGCAGTGGGTAGGTGCGCAGTGGGTAGGTGCGCATTAGGTAGGTGCGCAGTAGGTAGGTGCGCATAAGGTAGATGCGCAGTAGGTGGGTGCGCAGTAGGTAGGTGCGTAGTAGGTAGGTGCGCAGTAGGTAGGTGCGCAGTAGGTAGTTGCGCAGTAGGTAGGTACGCAGTATGTAGGTGCGCAGTGGGTAGGTACGCAATAGAAAGATGCGCAGTAGGTAGGTGCGCAGTATGTAGGTGCGCAGTGGGTAGGTGCGCAGTAAGTAGATGCGCAGTGGGTAGAAGCGCAGTGAGTAGGTGCGCAGTAGGTAGGTGCGCAGAAGGTAGGTGCGCAGAAGGTAAGTGCGCAGTAGGATAGTGCGCAGTCGGTAGGTGCGCAGTAGGTAGGTGCGCAGTAGGTAGGTGCGCATAAGGTAGATGCGCAGTAGGTGGGTGCGCAGTAGGTAGGTGCGCAGTAGGTAGGTGCGCAGTAGGTAGGTGCGCAGTAGGTAGTTGCGCAGTAGGTAGGTGCGCAGTATGTAGGTACGCAGTGGGTAGGTGCGCAATAGAAAGATGCGCAGTAGGTGGGTGCGCAGTAGGTAGGTGCGCAGTAGGTAGTTGCGCAGTAGGTAGTTGCGCAGAAGGTAGGTGCGCAGTATGTAGGTGCGCAGGGGGTAGGTGCGCAATAGAAAGATGCGCAATAGGTGGGTGCGCAGTAGGTAGGTGCGCAGTAAGTAGTTGCGCAGTAGGTAGTTGCGCAGTAAGTAGGTGCGCAGTAGGTAGGTGCGCAGTGGGTAGGTGCGCAGTGAGTAGGTGCGCAGTGTGTAGGTGCGCAGTAAGTAGATGCGCAGTGGGTAGAATCGCAGTGAGTAGGTGCGCAGTAGGTAGGTGCGCAGAAGGTAGGTGCGCAGTAGGATAGTGCGCAGTGGGTAGGTGCGCAGTAGATAGGTGCGCATCATCTATAGTTTTACGTGCTCACCCGCCTTCGCGGCATATAACACGAACCAACAATTATGATGGATTAACGAAGGCTATCAGTTACGCTGATAAGACGCGCCGCCACGAAGGACAAGCTATTCCAGTCAGCTCCTCGCGTATGCAGGTCGCGGATGGCCACTACTGGTGCAGTCGCATGCCTATTTGACGCGCTACTGACTACGGTCAGTTGCTTAGGGGGAACGGGCCTATACAACGGTTGCAAGCAACCGCACAAGCTTGCTCAACCCCCGCCCAGCTTATGGGCAACCACGTGCCCCTATGAGGCCTACCTCAATTTGGTCGATGGGACTATTTGGAAAAATAGCGGGATTGCTTTACGCTCGTTCAAATTTGACCACCCGTAGTACCCATGTTAAATAGGTCATAGAGTTGAAACACCTGACATGAATCATAACAGACACTCAACTATACAGTGGCGTTCGTTTTCGCTCTATATAGCGCACGAATTTTCGCGCACCGTAAGTGTATCATTATTATGATCCACTGCTCACTTCTGATCCCTGCATGATCCTGGCCTGAGCGAGGTCATCTGCGCATGGCGGTACCTTGGCACGCCAGAGACCGCCACGAAGAAAATGAGGATGGCTTGAGCGCCGTCATACAGCAATTGTGCATGACAGCACTAGTATATTTGACATTAGTACGAGTGTATGCGTTCAATATTTTGATGCAACCGCCACTCCAGATTGAAGCACGGCTGACCTCCGCCTGTCGCCAGAGCAGGCTTGTATATGCACTATATGTTATGTATAGTGTTTACTCGACCAGATGCCAAGGTGTATTCTTCGACCAAAATGGCCAAAAGAAAAGGCTCCAACCGCATTCATCGCCGTTGGTCCAAGGGACCAGCTAGCGTGAGAGGGTTAGGCATATTGGTTACCCACGAGCGCAAGCGCCCGTCGAGTCCCGGCCCATTTCTCGTTGCCGACCCAAACGGGAGTAAGCATGTTCAGGTCGCTACATCTGGTGTAGATGAGCGACCTCTTCGCAGCACAACCGATCGGAGGTTCGGGAACTCTCCACCGGCCGCGGAATTTCGCCAGAGGGCTGAGCAAGTGCCGGTTTTCCCGAAACAACACAGCTTCGGCGCTCGCGTGATTGACTTTCGAGTAAAGCCGGTCTCAGCTAAGGAGATCGGATGATTTCGCTCTTGGTAGTTTAATCAGGGCGCACGTCGCCACGCTGTTCAGGAGCCTAACACCCACCCTGGCGTGACGAGCCCGACCAGTGGCATCTCGATCCCCCCGACCCGGCCCGCCGCAAAGGATTTTGGCTTTGGTATACGGTATCACCGAAACGCTGCCAACGTTCAAGCCAGTGTTTAGACGAGTGTATGCGTTCAAATTTTGATGCAACCGTCGCCTCAATAATCACATGAGAACGTCGGCTGACCTCCGCCTGTCGCCAGAGCAGGCTTGTATATGCACTATATTGTTAGAAATATATAAGAAAAATACAAGCGTACGGATATCAAATTATATTTCGCTTCAATAATTAATGAAATATCGCCAAATAACATGTGAGCAGCGTGTTATCCGAGAGCCTCGAACTGAATGACAACATCAACTTTTTAATCTGCTTGCAAAAAAAGGTACCAAAAGTACGTTGTTGTCCTCTTCAATTCAGGCGACCGGCGGCGGCTCCAGCAACACAAACATCCGATAACAAAACTATTATAATCGGCTCTTTTCTAACAATATGTATGTCGGCGCCACCTACGCCTATGGTTGGCCACTAGTTTATTTTTGCATAAAAGTTACTAGTAGATACTTTTAAGTTATGTTTTTGCCTAGAATAGTACTAATTGTAAGATTGTAGCTTTAAGATGGGAATAAAGGAAAGGAGGAAAACACGTGCTGGTGGTCGGCACGGAGGGAACGCGGGTGGAGGATAAGAGGGCAGTCTAGGGAGAACTGCGGTGCACACCACCCGCGGCCTCTCAGTTTTCTATCGTTAAATCCATTAAAGCTGTTTTTTTGATAACATGTCTCGGCGGTCTAATCACCCAATTAAAAGCTCCATTCCGAAATGTATTATATAGTGCTATCCGTCCAAACCCGGGGTTTGAGACCAGACTAAGCTTAGTTACCATTAACGGGAATTTCTTCACATTGGCGTTCCCTTAGTGTTTCCGCTCTCACCACTTGGAGGTGCTCAGCAAACGCCACATTTAATGCCGCGTCTATCGGGGCGTATAGACCGCCAAAGCGATGTTACACGTGGCCTCCCCTGAAGAGAGCAGGTAGGTGCGCAGTGAGTAGGTGCGCAGTAGGTAGGTGCGCAGAAGGTAGATGCGCAGTAGGTGGGTGCGCAGTAGGTAGCTGCGCGGTAGGTATGTGCGCAGTAGGTAGTTGCGCAGTAGGTAGTTGCGCAGTAGGTAGGTGCGCAGTATGTAGGTGCGCAGTGGGTAGGTGCGCAATAGGTAGGTGCGCAGTAGGTAGGTGCGCAGTTGGTAGGTGCGCAGTAGTTAGGTGCGCTGTAAGTAGGTGCGCAAAAGGTAGGTGCGCAGTAGGAAGGTGCGCAATAGGAGGGTGCGCAGTGGGTAGGTGCGCATTAGGTAAATGCGCTGTAGGTAGGTGCGCAGTAGGTAGGTGCGCAGTTTTTGTAAATTTGATCTTAAATAATTTACTAGCTGTTACGCATATGAGAAAATATTTGTTACAAAAGTTGTCGCAAATTTTTTGCTTTACAATTTCTATTATAAACGTTAATATCTTACAAGCTACAGAAACCGAGATAATTGCAAAAAAATGATTTAAAAACTTTGACCTTGAATACTTTACTAACGGTTGACCATATAAAAAAATGTCTGTTACAAAACTTGTGGCAAATTTTATGCTCTACAAATGTTATAATAAATGTTAACATCATTGAAGTTGCAGTAACCGAGATAATCGAAAAAAACCAATTATTGTAAATTTGATCTTACATAATTTACTAACTGTTGGGCATATGGGAAAATGTTTGTTACAAAATTTTTCACAAATTTTATGTTCTACAAATTTTGTTATAAACGTTAGCATCATAGAAGCTATAGAAACCGAGATAATCGAAAAAAACCATTTTTTGTAACTTTGATCGTATAATATTTACTAACTCTTGGGCATATGAGAAAATATTCGTTAATAAAATTGTCAAATTTTATGCTTTACAATTTTTGTTATAAACGTCAACATCATAGAAGCTATAGAAACCGAGATAATTGCAAAAAACTGATTCTTAGGAAATTTGACCTTGAATAATTAACTAACGGTTGACCATATAAAAAAGTTTTTAAACAAAACTTGTGGCAAATTTTATGCTCTACAAATTTTATTATAAACGTTAACACCATAGAAGCTATAGAAACCGAGATAATTGCAAAAAACTGATTTTAAGAAAATTGGACCTTGAATAATTTACTAACGGTTGACCTTATAAAAAAGTTTTTTTTTACAAAACTTGTGGCAAATTATATGCTTTAGAAATTTTATTATACACGTTAACATCATAGAAGCTTATAGAACCCGAGATAATTGCAAAAAGCTGATTTTTAAGAATTTTGACTTTGCATAATTTAGTAACGGTTAACCATATGAAGAAATGTCCCAATTAAAACTTGTGGCAAGTTTTATGCTCCTTAAATTTTATTATAAACGTTAACATCATGGAAACTATAGAAACCAAGATAATTGCAAAAAACTGATTTTTAGGAACTTTGACCTTGAATAATGAACTAACGGTTAACCATATAAAAAAATCTCTTAAACAAAACTTGTGGCAAATTTTATCCTCTACAAATTTTATAATTAACGTTAACATCATAGAAGCTATAGAAACCGAGATAATTGCAAAAAACTGATTTTTAGGAGTTTTGACCTTGAATAATTTACTAACGGTTGACCATATGAATAAATGCCTTCAACATAACTTGTGGCAAATTTTATGGTCTACAAATTTTATTATAAACGGTAACATCATACAAGCTATAGAAACCGGGTAATTGCCAAAAACCAGTTTTTAGGAAATTTGACCTTGAATAATTTACTAACGGTTGACCATATAAATAATGTCTCTTACAAAACTTGTGGAAAATTTTATGCTCTACAAATTTTATGAAAAACGTGAACATCATAGAAGCTATAGAAACCGAGATAATTGCAAAAAACCAATTTTTGTAAATTTGATCCTAAAAAATTTACTGTTGGGCATATGAAAAAATATTTGTTACTGAAGTTGTCAAATTTTATGCTTTACAATTTTTATTATAAACGTTAACATCATAGAAGCTATAGAAACCGAGACAATTGCAAAAAAACTGATTTTTAGGAAATTTGACCTTGAATAATTTACTGACGGTTGGCCTTATAAAAAAGTTTCTTTAACAAAACTTGTGGCAAATTTTATGCTTTACAAATTTTATTATGAACGTTAACATCATAGAAGCTATAGAACCCGAGATAATTGCAAAAAGCTGATTTTTAAGAATTTTGACCTTGAATAATTTAGTAACGGTTAACCATATAAAAAAATAACCTGAACAAAACTTGTGGCAAATTTTATGCTCCACAAATTTTATTATAAACGTTAACATCATAGAAGCTATAGAAACCAAGATAATTGAAAAAAACTGATTTTTAGGAATTTTGACCTTGAATATTGTACTAACGGTTAACCATATAAAAAAATGTCTTTTACAGAACTTGTGGCAAACTTTATACTCTTCAAATTCTATTGTAAACGTTAACATCATAGAAGCTATAGAAACCGAGATAATTGCAAAGAACTGATTTTAAGGAAGTTTGACCTTAAATAATTTACTAACGGTTGACCATATAAAAAAATGTCTTAAACAAAACTTGTGCTCTACAAATTTTATAGTAAATGTTAACATCAATGAAGTTGCAGTAACCGAGATAATCGAAAAAAACCAATTTTTGTAAATTTGATCTTAAATAATTTACTAACTGTTGGGCATATGGAAAAATATTTGTTACAAAATTTGTCACAAATTTTATGTTCTACAAATTTTATTATAAACGTTAACATCATAGAAGCTATAGAAACCGAGATAATCGAAAAAAACCATTTTTTGTAACTTTGATCTTAAAAATTTTACCAACTGTTGGGCATATGAGAAAATATTTGTTACTGAAGTTGTCAAATTGTATGCTTTACAATTTTTGTTACAAACGTCAACATCATAAAAGCTATGGAAACCGAGATAATTGCAAAAAACTGATTCTTAGGAAATTTGACCTTGAATAATTTACTAACGGTTGACCATATAAAAAAAGTTTTCAAACAAAGCTTGTGGCAAATTTTATGCTCTACAAATTTTTTTATAAACATTAACATCATAGAAGCTATAGAAACCAAGATAATTGCAAAAAACTGATTTTAAGGAAATTTGACCTTGAATATCTTACTAACGGTTGACCATATTTTTACGTACGTTATCGGTTCGAATTGATACACGTGATAGATTATACCCACTTTATTACTGAATTAACTCGGCACACTTCAACTGAACACTAATTATTTACTAATTGCTAACCAACTTATTGCACTTGCTTCTAACTAACTGACTCGAGGAAAAGCTGACCGCCTTTTTATAGTTTTGGCCGCCGGCTTCCAGAATTTTCGGCAGATAAGGCTTATCAAATGCCGAAATTTCTGGAACGCTTATCTGGCGTTTGTTTCGTTATCGCGGCCGCTTTCCCCTTATCAGAACCTTCTAGAAACTTTCTTTATTTACTAAATTCTGTAATTCTATTCTAAATCCTATTTCATCTATTTACATTGCGTTACACTGCCTCCCCCTTAGCAATGATCGTCCCGATCAGTTCCAATCAGTCACTTCGCCACTAAATTTGCATAGTCTGTTCAGGTGTACCACTTTCATTTTACTCCTGGAGCTACGCTGAATCCTGTATACCAAGTCGTTGATCCTCTTCAGCACTTTGTACGGCCCTTCCCAAGATGGCGTAAACTTTGGCGAAACTCCTTTCTTTCGCTGAGGGTTGTATAGCCATACCAATTCGCCCTCACTGAAATCACCATGATTGGCATTCACGTCATACCTGACCTTCATCCGGTCCGTCGCCAAGTTGATCTTCGTCCGTACAAGGGCATGCGCCTCCAATATCGCTTCCCTCAAGTCATCTACGAAACCCATCGTCTCCCTGGGGATCTCCCTTGGTGATGCAAACACCAAGTCACACGGAAGCCGCAGTTCCCTCCCGAAGATCACTTTTGCCGGAGTCTGACTTGTAGTTTCATGAGTTGCCGCGCGATAGGCCATCAGAAACAGTGGTAGATGTCGGTCCCAGTCGGTCTGATGTTTGGAAACGACCTTCGAAAGATGTTCCTCTAAGGTCCTGTTAAATCTCTCCACCATTCCGTCAGACTGTGGATGAAGAGGTGTTGTTCGAGTTTTCCTTATTCCAAGAAGACGACACACCTCTTGGAAAACCCCCGATTCAAAGTTTCTTCCCTGGTCCGAGTGTAGTTCAAAGGGAACACCAAATCGACAGATGAAGTTGTCCACGAGAACCCTTGCGACTGTGGTGGCTTCCTGGTTCGGGATGGCATAAGCTTCAGGCGATTTACTGAAATAATCCATGGCCACCAGGATGTACTTGTTTCCATCATCTGAAACTGGGAATGGTCCTGCCACATCGATTGCAATTCTTTCAAATGGAGCTCCCACATTATATTGCTTCAGGACCCCTTTGGTTCTCGTACGGGGACCCTTGGATGCAGCACAGGTGACACATTTCCGACACCACCGCTCGACGTCCTCCCTGCAGTTGACCCAATAGAACCGTTTTTGAACCTTCTCCAGGGTCTTGTTCATCCCTAGATGTCCACCAGAGGTTCCATTGTGCACCTCCCACAAGACCTGTGGATTCTTCTCCTGAGGCACCACCAACTGCAAGTTGACACGCTTTCCATCCGCGCTTTCCCATGCTCTCTTCAGTACCCCGTCCTCGACCTGGAGGGATTTCCATTGAGCCCACAAATTCTTAAGAGCTGGACTTCTGTCGGAAACCTCTTGCCATTCCGGTCTGTCTCCGGCTTCTTTCCATTCCAATATGGGTCCGATATCAGCGTCGCTCCTCTGTAGCTTCCGAAGACCTTCAACAGTCCATTCGTCTTCTGGCTGGACAAAAGTGACCCTTATATCCACCATGTCCTCATGGTCCTCAACTCGTCTGCAATGTTTGCAATCCCCACAAGGTCTTCTGGACAAAGCGTCAGCGTTGTTATGCTGCCGTCCCGGTCGATGATGCACCTTAAAGTGATACTGCTGAAACCTTTTTAACCATCCAGCCGTCTGTCCCCCCGCGTTCTTCATTCGGAGTAACCAAGAAAGTGCCGAATGGTCTGTTCTGATGAGGAATTCTTGCCCGTACAAATACTTGTGAAAGTGTTCCACGGCCTTCACTATCGCAAGTAGTTCCTTCCTGGTGGTGCAATAGTTCCTCTCCGGCTTCGTCAGGATCTTGCTGTAATACTCGATTACTCTTTCTTCACCGCCTTGAACTTGGGACAGCACAGCTCCAATGCCGATGTTGCTGGCATCTGTGTCTAACACAAACTTCCCAATCTGCTGAGGATAAGCCAAGATAGGGCTTGTGCACAAGGCGGACTTCAGTTTTCGGAAAGCGGTATCACAGTCGGGAGTCCAGACGTACGGCCTTCTTCCTTCCGTTAGTTGATGCAACGGCGCAACGATGTTGGCGAAACCTTTCATAAATCTTCTATAATAGGTACATAGCCCCAAGAAACTCCTCAGTTCATGTTTGTCTTTGGGTCTTAGCCAGCCACGAATTGCTTGAGTCTTGCTGATATTTGTTTCAACTCCTGCGGCTGATACAGTGTGGCCCAAAAATTCTACTTTCCTTTGGAACAAAGAGCACTTCTTTAGATTCAGCTTTAAGTTGGCTTGCTTTAATCTGTCGAAAACTTCTTGAAGATTTTCCAAATGTTCTTTAAAGCTCTTGCCCATCACCATGACGTCATCTAGGTAAACCAAGCAGGTTTTCCAAGTGAGTCCTGGAAGTACCAGTTCCATTAGACGTTCGAAAGTAGCCGGTGCGTTGCATAGTCCAAATGGCATAACCGTGAACTGATATAATCCACTCCCAGATGAAAAGGCCGTCTTTTCTTTGTCGTCGGGGTCTATGCTCACTTGCCAATATCCACTTTTCAAGCCCAAAGTTGAAAACCAGGTGGACCCAGACAAGGTCGTTAGGGTGTCATCAATTCTTCGCAAGGGGTAGCTGTCCTTTTTAGTGACGTTTAATTTCCGGTAGTCGACACAGAATCTTGTTGACCCATCCTTCTTTGTAACCAAGACTACAGGGGAAGACCATGGACTA
Source organism: Dastarcus helophoroides (assembly GCA_028583605.1). Taxonomy (NCBI): domain Eukaryota; kingdom Metazoa; phylum Arthropoda; class Insecta; order Coleoptera; family Bothrideridae; genus Dastarcus; species Dastarcus helophoroides. The sequence continues at coordinate 56,416 of CM053326.1, forward strand.
TTGGACTCCTCGATGACTCCATCCTTCATCATCTTCTTAACCAGTCCCGCGACTTCCTCTTGCTTGACCACCGGTAATCTTCTAGGGGGTTGACGAATAGGTGTTGCATCGCCGGTGTTGATTTTGTGTCGAACTACGTCGGTCCTTCCTAGATTTCGGTCTCCATCGGTAAAAACGCCATGGTTTTTCTTTAGAAATGACCTAGCCAGAACTACTTCTTCCTTGGACAAGTGTTTCAAGTCCACTTCCAACTTGATTTGCCCAACCTTCGTTTCCTGTACTGGCGCACAACTGTCTCCCAAGGAGCTTATTGAGGTTACCGGGGTACAGACTGCCAGAGTACTACCCTTTTTGATTGAGCGTGCTGTTGGGAACACGTTGGCAACTCTCACAGGTACCTTCTGAGATGCTTTAACCACGGATCTCGCCACTAGCAAATTCTTGGAAATGTCATAAGTCGGTTCCACTAATCCAACGCAGCAGCCCAAATCTCCTTCCATCACAGCCATAACCGTCTTCTCGCTGCTTCCCTGCACTACAGCTGTTTCGCAGGCAAACAGTCTTACCTCCTTTGGAGTGTCCTTTGGTGTAGTCAGGACAAGCTCTTCATTTCCAATCTTTAAAATTTTCTGCGCTGGGTCGAAAGTAAAACCATGTTGCCTGATTACGTCCATCCCCAGAATCAGTTCGTCTTCGATATCTGCCACCAACACCCGATGCGAAATCCTTAGTTTTCCCAGACCAATCATGACGTCTGCCTCTCCTATAATTGGCGCAGTATCTCCCGTAACTGTTCTGAGGACCATTCTTTGCGACAGCACCCTCGGCCGCGACGGTAGGATGTTTCTTCGTGCCAAAGTAACCATGGCGCCTGTGTCGACTGTGGCCTGTACATTCCTTCCATCTACGCTGGCTGCAACTACTAAACTTTCCATGGTCCTTTTTATCTGTTTGATGGAAAGAGTTTTGGGGGCTCGTTGCTCGACACCAGCCAGTGAGTGCCCCTTCCCACTGGCTGATTTTAGTTTTCCTGCTGTGGGACTTGTCGACTTCTTGGGGCTGACCAGCAGTCCTTCTTGAAGTGCCCCGGTTTGCCACAGTTGTAACATGTGCTTCTGTTGGATCTGCCTTTTAGGGTTCTTACCAGTTCTTGGATGCTCGCGTCCACTTTCTTTAGGCTAGCGCTTATGTTCGCGTTCATTCCCTTTACTTCCTTCGTGTTAGCACTCATACTCGCATTCATTTCTTTTATGTTAGCGCTCATGTTCGCGAGATCAGTGTCATTCGCGGCCTCTTCGATGTCAGCTTTCCTAATTCTCCGTGACGCCCCTGGCTCTGAAACCTTGTAAGCGGCTTCAACCTCCAAGGCTCTAATCAGTGCCTCCCTTGATGTTCGGACGTTCGACAAGCGTATCACTCTCTGGACTTCCGGGTCTCTTATTCCTTCTATGAAAATTCTAACTGCGTGAAGTTCCAGAAAATCGGTTAGTGCTGTTGGATAGGCAATATACGCCAGTCTTCTCACGTCAGCCTCGAATTCTTGCAGGGTTTCGCCACTTTTCTGCCTTCTTACTAGCAGCTGCGACTGCACAACTTGCTGCAAATGGTGGTCCCCAAATCTTAGCTCTAAAGCCCTAACTAGATCTTCATAATTGGCTTGTTCTTGATCCGATAGAGTTCGGAGTAATTCCAGAGCATCTCCGCGCAGGGATACCACTAATGAGGTTGCCTTTGCTTCTTCCGTCCACCGATTTGCCTTAGCAGCAGCTTCGAACTGTTTTCTGTAGGTCTGGAAGGATGTTTTCCCATCATAGGTCGGAGGTTTCACTTTTTGGGAAGAGATAGCGGGTACACTTTCGGATTCGTGTTGTGTGACTTGTCCACTTAGCAACTTCTTCATGTTTTTTTCGATGTTGCTGAACTTTTTCTGTGTTGTATTTTCCAAATCAAGAAGCTTGCTGTTGAATTTTTCTTTTACTTCTCCAATTTCTTCCCTGACTTCGCCAATCTCTTCCTGCATTTCTTCTCGCATTCCTGTAATCTGTTCTTTTACTTCTTCTTTCATTTCTTCTCTCATTCCGGTAATTTGTTCTTTCACTTCTTCTTTCATTTTTTCTGTTATATTTGCCAGTAGACTATGCAATTCTTGTTTTTCTGCATTCCTTTTCTGATCTTCTTCTTCTTTTTCTTGTCGTCTTTCTTCTTTGTCTTGTCGTCTTCGTTCTTCCTCCTGTTCTTTTTCTTGTCATCTTCGTTCTTCCTCTTGTTCTTTTTCTTGTCGTCTTCTTTCTTCCTCTTGTCGTCTTCGTTCTTCCTCCTGTTCTTTTTCTTGTCGTCTTCGTTCTTCCTCCTGTTCTTTTTCTTGTCGTCTTTCTTCTTTCTCCTGTTCTTTTTCTTGTCGTCTTCGTTCTTCGTCTTGTCGTCTTCTTTCTTCCTCCTGTTCTTTTTCTTGCCGTCTTTGTTCTGCTTGATCTTTAAACATTGCTAATAGCGCTTGCATTTGTTGTTCCATTTTGGCCGATTTTAATCTCGTTTCCATAAAGCGTAGTAGTTCAAGATTTTACTTGACGCGCCTCGTATAAACTGTTTAACAGTTTAAAACGTCCGAGATAAAGTCAATTACGGCATCTGGCAAGACTTTTTTTTGAGTAATAAAGCACAATCCACAAATAATTCCGCTTCTGACACCAGATGTTACGTGCGTTATCGGTTCGAATTGATACGCGTGATAGATTATACCCACTTTATTACTGAATTAACTCGACACACTTCTACTGAACAGTAACTCACTAATTATTTACTAATTGCTAACCAATTTATTGCACTTGCTTCTAACTAACTGACTCGAGGGAAAGCTGACCGCCTTTTTATAGTTTTGGCCGCCGGCTTCCAGAATTTTCGGCAGATAAGGCTTATCGGATGCCGAAATTTCTGGAACGCTTATCTGGCGTTTGTTTCGTTACCGCGGCCGCTTTCCCCTTATCAGAACCTTCTAGAAACTTTCTTTATTTACTAAATTCTGTAATTCTATTCTAAATCCTATTTCATCTATTTACATTGCGTTACAATATAAAAAAATGTCTCGAACAAAACATGTGGCAAATTTTACGCTCTACAAATTTAATTATAAACGGTAACATCATAGAAGCTATAGAAACCGAAATAATTGCAAAAAACTGATTTTTAGGAAATTTGACCTTGAATAATTTACTAACGGTTGACCATATGAAAAAATGGCTTGAACAAAACTTGTGGCAAATTTTATGCTCTACAAATTTTATTATAAACGTTAACATTATAGAAGCTATAGAAACCGAGATAATTGCAAAAAACTGATTTTTAGGAATTTTGACCTTGAATAATTTACTAACGGTTGACCTCAAACAAAACTTGTGGCAAATTTTATGGTCCACAAATCTTATTATAAACGTTAACATCATAGAAGCTATAGAAACCGAGATAATGGCAAAAAATCAATTTTTGTAACTTTGATCTTAAAAAATGTACTGTTCGGCATATGAGAAAATATTTGTTACTAAAGTTGTCAAGTTTTATGCTTTACAATTTTTGTTGTAAACGGTAACATCATAGAAGCTATAGAAACCGAGATAATCGAAAAAATCCAGTTTTTGTAAATTTGATCCTAAAAAATTTACTGTTGGGCATATGAAAAAATATTTGTTTATAATAAATGTTAACATCTTTGAAGTTGCAGTATTGGTGCGCAGTAGGTAGGTGCGCAGTAGGTAGGTACGCAGTGGGTAGGTGCGCAGTGAGTAGGTGTGCAGTGTGTAGGTGCGCAGTAAGTAGATGCGCAGTGGGTAGGAGCGCAGTGAGTAGGTGCGCAGTAGGTAAGTGCGCAGTAGGTAGGTGCGCAGTGGGTAGGTGCGCAGTGGGTAGGTGCGCTGTAGGTAGGTGCGCTGTAGGTAGGTGCGCAGTAGGTAGTTGCGCAGTAGGTAGGTGCGCAGTAGGTAGGTGCGCTGTGGGTAGGTGCGCAGTAGGTAGGTGCGCAGTAGGTAGTTGCGCAGTAGGTAGGTGCGCAGTATGTAGGTGCGCTGTGGGTAGGTGCGCAATAGGTAGGTGCGCAATAGGTAGGTGCGCAGTAGGTAGGTGCGTAGTAGTTAGGTGCGCAGTAGGTAGGTGCGCAGTAGGAAGGTGCGCAGTAGGTAGGTGCGCAGGAGGTAGATGCGCAATAGGTGGGTGCGCAGTAGGTAGGTGCGCAGTAGGTAGGTGCGCAGTAAGTAGATGCGCAATGGGTAGGAGCGCAGTGGGTAGGTGCGCAGTAGGTAAGTGCGCAGTGGGTAGGTGCACATTGTCTAGTGTTTTACGTACTCACCCGCCTTTTCGGCATGTAGCACGGTCCAACAATGACGATGAACTTTTACGAAGGCTATCAGTTACGCTGATTAGTCGCGCCGCCACGAGGGGTCAGCTATTCCAGTTGGCTCCTCGCGTATGCAGGTCGCGGATGACCGCTACTGGTTGAGCCAAGTGCCTATCTCCGCACGCTACTGATTTCGGTCAGTCGCCTAGGGGAGACGTGCATATACAACGGTTGCAAGCAACCGCACAAGCTCGTCTACCCCTGCCCAGCATTTGGGCAACCACATGCCCCTAGGAGGCCTACCTCAATTTGGTCGATGGGACTATTTGGAAAAATAGCAGGATTGCTTTACGCTCGTTCAAATTCGACCACCCGTAGTACTCATGTTAAATAGGTCATAGAGTTGAAACACCTGACGTGAATCATAACAGACACTCAACTATACAGTGGCGTTCGTTTTCGCTCTTTATAGCGCACGAATTTTCGCGCACCGTAAGTGTATCATTATCATGACCCACTGCTCACTTCTGATCCCTGCATGATCCTGGCCTGAGCGAGGTCATCTGCGCATGGCGGTACCCTGGCACGCCAGAGACCGCCACGAAGAAGGTGAGAATAGCTTGAGCGCCACCATACAGCAATTGTGCATGGCAGCACTAGTGCATTTGACATTGGTGCGAGAGTATGCGTTCAATATTTCGATGCTACCGCCACCCCAGGTTGAAGCACGGCTGATCTCCGCCTGTCGCCAGAGCAGGCTTGTATATGCACTATATGTTATATATAGTGCTTACTCGACCAGATGTCAAGAATGTGTCCTTCGACCAAAATGGCCAAAAGAAAGAATCCCAACCACATTCATCGCCGCCGGTCCAAAAGACCGGCTAGCGCGAGAGGGCTGGGGATGTTGGTTACCCGATGGGCGCAAGCGCCCGTCAAGTCTCGGTCCATTTCTCGTTGCCGACCCAGGAGGGTCAGCAGAACGGGAGTGAGCATTGTCTGGTCGCTACATCTGATGTAGATGAGCGTCCGCTTCGCAGCACAACCGATCGGAGGTTTGGGAACTCTCCACCGGCCGCGGAATTTCGCCAGAGGGCCGAGCAAGTGCCGGTTTTCCCGAAAAAACACAGCTTCGGCGCTCGCGTGATTGACTTTCGAGTAAAGCCGTCTCAGCTAAGGAGATCGGATGATTTCGCTCTTGGTAGTTCCATCAGGGCGCACGTCGCCACGCCGTTCAGGAGCCTAATACACACTCTGCCATGACGAGCCCGACCAGTGGCATCCCGATCCCCCCGACCCGGCCCGCTGCAAAGGATTTGGCTTTGGTATACGGTATCACCGAAACGCTGCCAACGTTCAAGCCCGTGTTTAGAGGAGTGTATGCGTTCAAATTTTGATGCAACCGTCGTCTCAGTGACCACATGAGAACGTCGGCTGACCTCCGCCTGTCGCCAGAGCAGGCTTGTGTAGGCACTATATGTATTATATAGTGCTACTCGTCCAAACCCGGGGTTTGAGACCAGACTAAGCTTAGCTACCATTAACGGGAATTTCTTCACATTGACGTTCCCTTAGTGTTTCCGCTCTCACCACTTGGAGGTGCTCAGCAAACGCAACATTTAATGCCGCGTCTATCGGGGTGTATAGACCGCCAAAGCGATGTTACACGTGGCCTCCCCCGAAGGGAGCAGGTAGGTGCGCAGTAGGTAGGTGCGCAGTAAGTAGGTGTGCAGTATGTAGGTGCGCAGTAGGTAGGTGCGCAGTAGGTAGGTGCGCAGAAGGTAGGTGCGCAGAAGGAAGGTGCGCAGAAGGAAGGTGCGCAGGAGGTAGAAGCGCAGTAGGTGAGTGCGCAGTAGGTAGGTGCGCAGCAGGTAGGTGCAGGTGCGCAGTAGGTAGTTGCGTAGAAGGTAGTTGCGCAGTAGGTAGGTGCGCAGTATGTAGGTGCGCAGTGGGTGGGTGCGCAATAGGTAGATGCGCAGTAGGTGAATGCGCAGTAGGTAGGTGCGCAGTAGGTAGGTGCGCAGTAGGTAGTTGCGCTGTAGGTAGTTGCGCAGTAACTAGGTGCGCAGAAGGTAGGTGCGCAGTGGGTAGATGCGCAGTGTGTAGGTGCGCAGTAAGTAGTTGCGCAGTGGGTAGGAGCGCAGTATGTAGGTGCGCAGTAGGAAGGTGCGCAGAAGGTAGGTGCGCAGTAGGTAGGTGCGCAGTAGGTAGGTGCGCAGTGGGTGGGTGCGCAGTAGGTAGGTGCGCAGAAGGTAGATGCGCAGTAGGTGAGTGCGCAGTATGTAGGTGCGCAGTAGGTATGTGCGCAGTAGGTAATTGCGCAGTAGGTGGTTGCGCAGTAGGTAGGTGCGCAGTATGTAGGTGCGCAGTGGGTAGGTGCGCAATAGATAGGTGCGCAGTAGGTAGGTGCGCAGTAGTTAGGTGCGCTGTAGGTAGGTGCGCAAAAGGTAGGTGCGCAGTAGGTAGGTGCGCAATAGGTGGGTGCGCAGTGGGTAGGTGCGCATTAGGTTAATGCACTGTAGGTAGGTGCGCAGTAGGTTTTGTAAATTTGATCTTAAATAATTTACCAGCTGTTACGCATATAAGAAAATATTTGTTACAAAAATTGTCGCAATTTTTTTGCTTTACAATTTCTATTATAAACGTTAACATCTTACAAGCTGCAGAAACCGAGATAATTGCAAAAAAATGATTTTAAAAACTTTCACCATGAATACTTTACTAACGGTTGACCATATAAAAAAATGTCTGTTACAAAACTTGTGGCAAATTTTATGCTCTACAAATGTTATAATAAATTTTAACATCATTGAAGTTGCAGTAACCGAGATAATCGAAAAAAACCAATTTTTGTAAATTTGATCCTAAATAATTTACTAACTGTTGGGCATATGGGAAAATATTTGTTACAAAATTCGTCACAAATTTTGTTCTACAAATTTTGTTACAAACGGTAACATCATAGAAGTTATAGAAACCGAGATAATCGAAAAAAACCTTTTTTTGTAACTTTGATCGTAAAATATTTACTAACTCTTGGGCATATAAGAAAATATTCGTTACCAAAGTTGTCAAATTTTATGCTTTACAATTTTTGTTATAAACGTCAACATCATAGAAGCTATAGAAACCGAGATAATTGCAAAAAACTGATTCTTGGAAAATTTGACCTTGAATAATTAACTAACGGTTGACCATATAAAAAAAGTTTTTAAACAAAACTTGTGGCAAATTTTATGCTCTACAAATTTTATTATAAACGTTAACATCATAGAAGCTATAGAAACCGAGATAATCGAAAAAAACTGATTTAAGCGAAATTTGACCTTGAATATCTTACTAACGGTTGACCATATAAAAAAATGTCTTGAACAAAAAATGTGGCAAATTTTATGCTCTTCTCGTTTTAACAATGGCAGCCACAAAACGAGAAAAACAACTGGGTCGCCTTAGAATCACCTAGGGAATAACCTAATAAACTGTCAAAATTACTTTCTGACAGCTTACAAAAAAATTTGTAAAGGAATATTTTTGAATTGGTTTTCTGACGACGGGCAGAGAATAACACTGCCCGAAACGTTAAAATTTTGAATAATCTTGTTGTTATTTATTTTTTACGTCGTTTGAATTTTAATATAGTTTTAAGTGTTTTTCAGTGTTGAGTCCCAAACAGCGATTGACAAACCAAGATCCAACGCAATCGCTGTTTGCGGCAATCTAAAACAGATTGCCATTCCTTAATAGAAGGTACTGAAATTTAGGATTGTGAAAGGAGTGACCGGCGAAGAAAAAGCCAATAAACTGAATAAAAAAAATATGAATACTTCGCAAATAAATTACAGAGAATATCTTATATCGATAGTTTCCGATTTATGGGGGCCTCTCTAAATGAACTTGTTTCAATACTGGACGAAACGGATTTGAAAATTTTGAAACATAAATTTAAGGAACTTGACGACGAAAAATTTAAATTTTTATGTCAAAAAGGCGTTTTCTGTTATGACTTTATTGACTCGACGGACAAACTAAATGACAAGACATTACCACCTATTGAAACATTTTATAATAAATTAAATGACCGAGGGAAACTATGAGCATGCACGAAAATTTCGGGTCAATTTTGAAATGGAAAATTTAGGGCAATATTCAGATTTGTACTTAAAGACAGATATTTTACTTTTAGCAGATGTTTTCGAAAATTTTAAAGATATAATGCATGCCACTTACGGACTAGACCCAGCATGGTCCTATACTATGCCAGGTTATACGTGGACCGCTATGCTCAAATATACGGAGTGCGAGCTACAAATTTTGGATGACGTTGACATGATCATGTTTATCGAGAGAGGCCTTAGAGAGGGGATCAGTATGTGCTGTAATCGTTATTCGGAAGCTAACAATAAGTACCTGCCATATTATGACCCTTTAAAACCATCAAGGTATTTAATGTATTTTGATGTAAATAATTTGTACGGTTGGGCAATGTATCAACCCTTGCCTTATGGTGGTTTTGAATGGGTTAAGGATTTAAATAATTTTGATGTGACTACCATACCTGACGATGGACCTATAGGATACTTTTTAGAGGTAGACTTAGAATATCCTGATCACTTACACGATTTACATAAAGATTATCCATTTTGCGCTGAACACAGAATTCCAGAAGGATCCAAACTTTTAAATACTCTCTTTGATAAAAAATCATATGTCATTCATAATAGAGCTTTAAAACAAGCTTTAAAACACGGCCTTCGAATAACTAAAATTAATAAAGTACTAAAATTCAAACAGTCTGCTTGACTGAAGCATTATATAAAATTAAATTCGAGAATGGGGGCTCAAGCGACAACAGATTTTGGGAAAAACACCTACAAATTCGCTTCCAACGCAGCATTCGGAAAAAATATGGAAAACATACGTAAAGATCGAATCGTAAAATTAGTTTCCCAATGGCTTGGTCGCTATGGAGCACAAAATTTAATTGCTTGTCCAAATTTTCACAATAAAACGATTTTTGATGAGGATCTTATGGCGATTGAAATGAAAAAGACCAATTTATTATTTAATAAACCTTTGTATATTGGAATGGCAATATTGGACATTTCAAAAGTCTGCATGTACGACTTTCACTAGGAATTCATGCTACAGATTTTTAATCCACAAGAATGTAAATTGCTTTATACCGACACTGATAGTTTCATATATGAACTTCAATGTAATGATGCGTATGAAAAGGTTATTAAACAAAATTTGAGTAAATTTGACACCTCAGACTATGCTCCAAATAACCCTTATGGAATAATTCTTCAAGGAAAGGAAGTGCCTAGACGAATGAAAGACGAGAACAATGGCCGGATTATGACGCATTTTGCAGGACTCCGGTCCGCAGTTGGTAGGTGCGCAGTGGGTAGGTGTGCAGTGAATAGGTGCGCAGTGGTGATGGATAAATTCTGTGGTTACAGGGTAATAGTGCTTTAAGTCATAATTTATATATCTTAGATATTGCCAAAGCAAAACTTGCTCGTACTTTAAGAAATAATAAAAACTTAAGATTGCATGTGGGTATGTGTGTGAAATTTGCTTTATTTCATAGACCGAGCTCTTAAAATGTTTTGTCCCCCCAGAATCGTGAAGTGTAACATGCAACAGTGGCATAAGTTCATTTTCTCAAAAACTTAAGCAGTTTTACCCTGAAATCACAGAATTTATCTTTTAAAAAGATAAATTTAGCTTTTTCACTGATTATAGAATTCATAACTTCTCAAGATTTCTCTGTCACATGGTAAAGTGCTTCATTAAATACTTTTTTAAATTTAGAAAATATCGAAAGTTTTTGAAACGTGTTTGCGCGCCTCCTAATATAATAAATTTGTTGTTTACAAAAAGTATTTCGGGAGAACCAATTAAGGTAACTACTGAAATACAGAACAATCAAGCAGTTGAAATATAGAATTTCATCAAAAACAATTGTCTGAAAGAAACTTCACACTGAAAGAGTTAATAAATCTTAATTTTATCAATCAATAAAGCACCAATTTCGTTGTTGTTATTTAAAGCATCAGCTGCATGTTTTTGTAAGGCTAGCTTCCTATTCTCCCGTGAGAGAAAGTTATCCGAATTAGGAACGGACAGAACGAGCGGAAGTGGCGAGTTTCTCACATGCATCAATTAGTTGCTGCGCGCGAGACTGGAAACAGACAACACTCACCATATTCAACAAATTATAGATGTGTATCAGCGTTGAATGGTACTTTTGTGCTGACACCCGTCTTCGTGTCACATGCGGATAAACAGCGTGTTGAAATCGTACCATAGGAGTATTGTATTGTCATTTACTTTAACGCAGACGCTAATACGTTTATGCGTAAACACTATGTTATGGCACAATTGTACTGATACTGATACATTAAGCAGTGTCAGTGTTGTTGATAATACTGATACATCAAGCAGTGTCAGTGTTGTTGACAATACTGATACATCATGCAGTGTCAGTGTTGTTGTATCAACCCCCATGACTACATGACTACAACAGATACACTTGGATGCCCACATCTAATTTCGAACGCAACATCTTCGTGCGAGAAGAGAGAGTTAACGTATTTCCTAACTAACACGCGGGGCTGCCAATACAGAAATATTACATGTTAAGCTTGGTTTTATTTTACGCGTCTGCCGGCGAAGTAAACGCGCAACACGTTCCGGTTATCCTCCAAATTAATAAACTTTTGCAAATTTTCCAACGGATCAGTTGGTAAAAGCAAATCCGCCGCAGAATCGTCCACATCAACATCTATGATTATAGCGTCAAACTCTTTACCAACTTCAAAATTCCCAATCTTATCGTCCATGGCCAAAGCTGAAACAAAATTTTTTTCAATTTGAAGTAGGGGAAACCCGTTCAAAGTGGATACCCCGTGCAAAGCGAATAGTGCCCACTACTCCCAAATTGTTCGTTAGCCGGCAATCGCGTTGTCACTGTAATGGTCGCCTGTTGCCGCTACGTGCGCGGCAAGTACTCCGGCACGTGTTTACCTCGCGCGGCGCCAGTGAGTGGACGAAGTGTGTTTTTGTGCGAAAAATATTAATTTTAAGAGGTAAGCTATTCGTTTATAACTATAATATTATTTGTGAGATGTTGTTCGTTATGAGGAGGATTTAATGCTTGATTATATAGCTTTCAAATATGTGTAAATGACGAGTTTAGATGCACTGGTTTTTTAATGATTTGGGATAACCTCAAAAATGTACCCGAAAGGCAAAGCGAATCGGGCAAAGTGGACACCCTATTCTCTTTGCGCGGTCATCACGAGTAATATAATTTTATGGAATTATGTATTTTATTATGTTTTTTGCAGATGGTCAATAGATATCAAAGAACGACAGCGCAAGGTGCTTGGAGTAAAGATGCCATGCAGACTGCAATAAATTTATGTAAGGCGGGAGAATCTATCAAAGGGACAGCCAAAAAATACGGACTTGCATATGCCACTCTATACAGGCATGTCAAAAGTGGAATTGCTTCTCCACACCTCGGTCGATTCCGTCCTATATTCACGGAGGACCAAGAAATTGAAATGGTGACTTACCTACAAAATATGGACTCAGTGTTTTTCGCTCTCATTCGGAATGAATTTATGAGTTTAGCATTTGAGTATGCACAACGCAACAGTTTGCAATACCCTGAGAATTGGAATAAAAATAAAAAAGCTAAAGAAGAATGGCTGCAAAGATTTTTATCTCGTCATACCAACTTGACGCTAAGAACTCCAGAATCAACATCTGTGGCGAGAGCGAAAGGATTTAATCGCCGCGAAGGGGGCCATTTTTATCAAAATCTTGAAAGTGCCATTGAAAAAAATAACATCGAGGCCTCCAGACTATACAATATGGACGAAACTGGGATATCAACGACCCCCAAAGGTTCTTTCCGTAAAAGGGAAAAAGCAAGTAGACATGATTGCAAGTGCAGAACGCGGCCAATTAACCACCGTTATCGGGTGTTGTAATGCAGCTGGTAGTTTTCTTCCACCTTTTCTAATTTTTGCAAGAAAGAAGATGCAACCAAGACTTCTTGATGGAAGTCCACCAGGGACTCAAGGAACGTGTACCCCTAATGGTTGGACATCAGGCGAAGCTTTCTTGAACTGGCTGTATTTCTTTGTAGACCAAGTACAAAAAGGTCCTATTATTATTAGATAACCATGAAAGCCACAAATACTTTCCTGCACTTGAGTACGCTACCAAAAATAACGTGGTGATGTTATCCTTAGCACCGCATACTACTCACAAAATGCAACCTATGGATGTTGCTGTGTACGGCACTCTGAAAACGCATTTTGAAAGGGAAGTGAACATTTTTCAAAAGTCTCACCCCGGCCGCATCATAAACTAGTACGATGTATCTACATTGCTAGCACCAGCTTTTCTGAAAGCTGCTGTAGTCATCAATGCAGTGCATGGATTTGAACGACCTGGAATATGGCCTGTAAACAAGCACGCTTTTGGTGATGAGCATTTTGCACCAGCCGAGGTATTTGCAGGCACATCAAATTTGAATACTTAGGCTGAAACTTTGCCCCCACTGGAAATAATTGATTTGCCTACTTCTGTTGTTCAAGCGTCACCTTCAATTGAAATTCACGATCAATCTATACCACCTTCAATGGCAAATGCCACTCAACAATCTGATTCAATCATAAATCCTATTCAAGAAAAAATTCACAGATTTTAGTATCCATTAAGCCTTTACCTGTTTCTTCGTCAAATGAAGTTCTAGGTCAGTCTCAGTCTCAAGACGACGTTAACATTAAAGAAGGTCTTTGCATTCCTACGGGATCTGCAACTACAAAAGAAACTCAAGGCAATGATTTTACCGTCACTTCGCCCGAACCTGGATGTTCTAAGACCTACTATAATCCTTTAGTTTTAAAACCTATTCCTCAGCCATCTAAATTAACAACATTACGTAAACGGAAGTTACAAAGATCTACAGTACTGACAAGTAGTCCAGCAAAGGAAGAGCAGAAACAGAAATTTGAAAATGCAAAGAAGACTGTAAAGAAGACTGCTGACAAAAAGACTGTTAAATTAAAAATCTCTGCTAAAAAAAAAAAGAGTGCAAAAGATAATAAAAACAGAAGAAAATAAAGAAATTTGATGATATCAGATGCATTTTTTGCGGTGAAATGTACATTGAAGAAGATGATCAGCCAACGGAAAACTGGATACAATGTAGTATTTGTACTCAGTGCTGTCATGAAGAGTGTTCAGCCTTCGAAGGCAGTGATAATTTTGTTTGTGATAACTGCAATTATTAGACGTGTAACAGAAAACAAATATTTTAAATATGTTCTTTTAATTTCCAATGTTTATTTTGTTTGTAAATTTAATCTTATGCCAATTAATGTTGTTATTCGCTTTGCCCATGTATCATATTCACTTTACCCGGTGCCTCGGGCAAAGTGGATAATAAGCCACTGTTGTAAATTTGACTTATAACTAAAAATTTAATTAATATTAATGGCAAATATTATACTATACTGTAAGTTCATTTAATAAAGACTGTTTATAAATAATTGTTTCAATTTCCCCAGTTACAACTAAACCAAAATAATCAAAAACAGTTAAAGGTATTCACTTTACCCGGGTTTCCCCTAATGTGATGTGATGTAATGTGTTGTAACGTAATGTAATGTTGTAATCTAATGTAATGCAATTCAATGTAAGTGAGTAAGTAGGTAAGTAAGTAGGTGAGTAAGTAGGTAAGTAAATAGGTAAGTAAGTAAGTAGGTAAGTAGGTAAGTAGGTAGGTATGTAGGTAAGTAAGTAGGTAGGTAAATAAGTAGGTAAGTAAGTAGGTAGGTAAGTAAGTAGGTAGGTAAGTAAGTGGGTAGGTAAGTAGGTAGGTAGGTAAGTAGGTAGGTAGGTAAGAAGGTAGGTAGATAAGTAGGTAGGTAGGTAAGTAGTTAGGTAGGTAGGTAAGTAGGTAGGTAGGTAAGGTAGGTTGGTGGGTGTGTAGGTTTGTAGGTGGGTGCGTAGGTAGGTGCGCAGGTAGGTAGGTAGGTGAGCAGGTAGGTAGTTGCGCAGGTAGGTAGGTAGGTGCGCAGGTAGGTAGGTAGGCGCGCAGGTAGTTGCGCAGGTAGGTGCGCCGGTAGGTAGGTAGGCAAATTTTATGCTCTATAAATTTGATAATAGGTGATAACATTATTGCAGTTGCAGTAACCGCGATAATCGAAAAAAACCGATTTTTGTAACTTTTGATCTTAAATAATTTATTAACTGTTGAGCGTATGAAGAAATATTGTTAATAAAATTTGTCGGAAATGTTAGGCGCTACAACTTTTATCATAAATGTTAACATCATAGAAGCTATAGAAACCAAGATAATTGCAAAAAACTAATTTTTAGGACGCTTCACCTTGAATATTTTACTAACGGTTGACAATATAAAAAAATGTTTAAAACAAAATTTGTATCAAATTTTAATGATAATAAATGTTAACATCATTGAAGTTGCAGTAACCGAGATAATCGAAATAAACCAATTTTTGTAATTTTGATCTTAAATAATTTACTAACTGTAGGGCATATAAAAAATATTTGTTACAAAACTTGTGGCAAATGTTATGCTCTACAAATTTTGTTATAAACGTTAACATCATAGAAGCTATAAAAACCGAGATAATCGAAAAAAACCAATTTTTGTAACTTTGATCTTAAAAAATTTACTAACTGTTGGGCATATGAGAAAATATTTGTTACTAAAGTTGTCAAATTTTATGCTTTTCAATTTTTATTATAATTTTTAACATCATAGAAGCTATAGAAACCGAGATAATTGCAAAAAACTGATTTTTAGGAAGTTTGACCTTGAATAATTTACTAACGGTTAACCATATAAAAAATATCCTTAACAAAACTTGTGGCAAATTTTATGCTCTACAAATTTTGATAAAAACGTTAACATCATAGAAGCTATAGAAACCGAGTTAATCGAAAAAAACCAATTTTTGTAACTTTGATCTTAAAAAATTTACTAACTGTTGGGCATATGAGAAAATATTTGTTACCAAAGGTGTCAAATTTTATGCTTTACAATTTTTGTTAAAAACCTTAAAATCATAGAATCTATAGAAACCGAGATAATCGAAAAAAACTGATTTTTAGGAAATTTGACCTTGAATAATTTACTAACGGTTGACCATATAAAAAATTGTCTTAAACAAAACTTATGGCAAATTTTATGCTCTACAAATTTTATCAAAAACCTTAACATAATAGAAGCTATAGAAACCGAGATAATTGCAAAAAACTGATTTTTAGGAAATTTGACCTGGAATAATTTACTAACGGTTGACCATATAAAGGAATGTCTTTAACAAAACTTGTGGCAAATTTTATGCTTTACAAATTTTATTATAAACGTTAACATCATAAAAGCTATAGAAACCGAGATAATTGCAAAAAACCAATTTTAGTAACTTTGATTTTAAAAAATTTACTAACTGTTGGGCATATGAGAAAATATTTGTTACTAAAGTTGTCAAATTTTATGCTTTACAATTTTTGTTATAAACGTTAATATCAAAGAAGCTATAGAAACCGAGATAATCAAAAAAAAAACAATTTTTGTAACTTTGATCTTAAAAAATTTACTAACTGTTGGGCATATGAGAAAATATTTGTTACTAAAGTGGTCAAATTTTATGCTTTACAATTTTTGTTATAACGTTAACATCATAGAAACTGAAACACAGAACTTGTCCCCTGAAACCAAGAAAGATTAAAAAACACAACAAACGTTGCTCTAACGCGTTTCGACAGTCAAGCTGTCATCTTAAGAGAAAACAGTTTCTCTCTGAAGATGACAGCTTGGCTGTCGAAACGCGTTAGAGCAACCTTTGTTGTGTTTTTTAATCTTTCTTGGTTTCAGGGGACAAGTTCTGTGTTTCAGTTTTTGAAGAAAACCAAGGACCAGTCCGTTTCATCAAACATCATAGAAGCTATAGAAACCGAGATAATCGAAAAAAACCAATTTTTGTAACTTTGATCTTAAAAAATTTACTAACTGTTGGGTATATGAAAAAATATTTGTTACTAAAGTTGTCAAATTTTATGCTCTACAATTTTTATTATAAACGTTAACATTATAGAAGCTATAGAACCCAAGATAATTGCAAAAAACTGATTTTTAGGAAATTTGACCTTGAATAATTTACTAACGGTTGACCATATGAAAAAATGTCTTAAACAAAACTTGTGGCAAATTTTAAGCTTTACAAATTTTTTGATAAACGTTAACATCATAGAAGCTATAGAAACCGAGATAATAGAAAAAAACCAATTTTTGTAACTTTTGATTTTAAATAATTTACTAACTGTTGGGCATATGAGAAAATATTTGTTAAAAAAGTTGTCGCAAATTTTATGCTTTACAATTTTTATTATAAACGTTAACATCATAGAAGCTATAGAAACCGAGATAATTGCAAAAAACTGATTTTTAGGAACTTTGACCGTGAATAATTTACTAACGGTTAACCATATAAAAAATGTTTAAAACAAAATTTGTAGCAAATTTTTTGCTTTACAAGTTTTATAAAAAATGTTAACATCATTGAAGTTGCAGTAACCAAGATAATCGAAAAAAACCAATTTATGTAACTTTTATCTTAAATAATTTACTAACTGTTGGGCATATGAGAAAATATTTGTCGCAAATTTTATGTTTTACAATTTTTATTTTAAACATTAACATCATAGAAGCTGTAGAAACCGAGATAATTGCAAAAAATTGATTTTTAGGAAATTTGACCTTGAATAATTTACTAACGGTAGGTAGGTGCGCAGTAGGTAGGTGCGCAGTATTTAGGTGCGCAGTAGGTAGGTGCGCAGAAGGTAGGTGCGCAGTAGGTGGGTGCGCAGTAGGTAGGTGCGCAGTATTTAGGTGCGCAGTAGGTAGGTTCGCAGAATGTAGGTGCGCAGTAGATAGGTGCGCATTTAATAGGTGCGCAATTGGTAAGTACGCAGTAGGTAGGTGGGCAGTTGGTGGGTGCGCGGTAGGTTGGTGCGCAGTAAATAGGTGCGCATTAGGTTGGTGCGCAGTAGAAGGGTGCGCAGTAAGTAGGTGCGCAGTAGGTAGGTGCGCAGTAGGTAGGTGCCAAGTAGGTAGGTGCGCAGTATTTAGGTGCGCAGAAGGTAGGTGCGCAGTAGATAGGTTTGCAGTAGGTAGGGGCGCAGTAGGTAGGTGCGCAGTAGGTAGGTGCGCAGGTAGGTGCGCCTCAGTATTGGGGAAAAACCACGTCTTTCGTAAGCACTGATAGGAATTTTACAAAAAAGTCATATGTTTGTTTACTGTATCGTAGTTTTTAGAAGTTAAACCGACCACTATAAGAACAATTTAGTCGTTTTAAAACAGTTTTTTGAACATAACTCTGTAACCGTGGAACTGACAAAATTTTGTTAAAAAACTTTTTGTAGGAAATAATTCAGTCTATGACTTTGATTTATTACATTTTTACGTAGCGTTAATAACAAAAGAGTTTTAAGATAAAAAAACTTAATTGCTACTTTGGAAAACAGTTTTTTGACCATTATTCTGTAATTGTGGGTCTGACAAATATTTTGTGACTAAACTTTTTGTATAAAATATAATATTCTACAATTTTGGTATATAACGTTTTTACGAAGCGTTAATAACAAAAGAGTTGTAAGACGAAAACTAATTTGGCTGCCACATTGGGACACAGTTTTTTGACCATAACTCTGTAACCGTGGAACTGAGAAAAATTTTGTTACAAAACTTTTTGTTTTTGAGGAAAACAATTTAGTCTATGACTTTGATTTATTACATTTTTACGTAGCATTAATAACAAAAGAATTTTAGAATAAAAACAAATTTAATTGCTACTTTGGGAAACAGTTTTTTGACCATAACTCTGTAATTGTGGGTCTGACAAATATTTTGTGAGAAAACTTTTTGTATAAAATATAATATTCTAAAACTTTGGTAAATAACGTTTTTACGTAGCATTAATAACAAAAGAGTTGTAAGATGGAAACTAATTTGGCTGCCACCTTGGGGAACAGTTTTTTGACCATAACTCTGTAACCGTGGAACTGAGAAAAATTTTGTTAAAAAACTTTTTATAGGAAACAGTTTAGTCTATGACTGTAATTTATTACATTTTTACGTAGCGTTAATAACAAAAGAGTTTTAGGATAAAAACAAACTGAATTGCTACTTTGGGAAATAGTTTTTTGACGATTACTCTGTAATTGTGGGTCTGACAAATACTTTGTGACAAAACTTTTTGTATAAAATATAATATTCTACAACTTTGGTAAATAACCTTTTTACGTAGCATTAATAACAACAGAGTTGTAAGATGAAAACTAATTTGACTGCCACTTTGGGAAACAGTTTTTTGACCATAACTCTGTAACCTGGAACTGAGAAAAATGTTGTTACAAAACGTTTTGTTTCTGGAGGAAACAATGTGGTCCATGACTTTGATTTATAACATTTTTACGTAGCGTTAATAACAAAAGAGTTTTAGGATAAAAACAAACTTGATTGCTACTTTGGAAAAACAGTTTTTTGAACCATCACTCTGTAATTGTGGGTCTGACAAATATTTTGTGACAAAACTTTTTGTATAAAATATAATATTCTACAACTTTGGTAAATAACGTTTTTACGTAGCATTAATAACAAAAGAGTTGTAAGATGAAAACTAATTTGGCTGTCACCTTGGGGAACAATTTTTTGACCATAACTCTGTAACCGTGGAGCTGAGAAAAATTTTGTTAAACGACTTTTTGTAGGAAACAATTTAATCTATGACTTTGATTAATTACATTTTTACGTAGCGTTAATAACAAAAGAGTTTTAGGATAAATAGTAATCCTGTTTGTGGTCACATTAAATAGTTACTTATTCAAAAAAACTTCAATCTAATTAAATTTAAAAATATATTAAATCTTGACTAGTCTATTACATCGTTGATGGTCAAATGCCGGTTCTTGACTTCTGTAAACCCCAATAATGTGCATTGCACTTACACAATTTGCTGAAGCATCATTATTAGAGTTTTTACAATATTACGGCAACAAATCTAGACCGACAAACTTATTTTGCTTACACACTATTAACGATTACTAAGGTCTACAATCTAAGTTCATCGGTCTTATCATTCTTAATTATTCACCTATATTACATTACATTACAACCAACTTAATTGCGATTTTGGAAAACAGTTTTTTGACCATTACTCTGTAATTGTGGGTCTGACAAATATTTTGTGACAAAACTTTTTGTATAAAATATAATATTCTACAACTTTGGTAGATAACATTTTTACGTAGCATTAATAACAAAAGAGTTGTAAGATGAAAACTAATTTGGCTGTCACCTTGGGGAACAATTTTTTGAACATAACTCTGTAACCGTGGAACTGAGAAAAATTTTGTTAAAAAACTTTTTGTAGGAAACAATTTAGTCTATGACTTTGATTAATTACATTTTTACGTAGCGTTAATAAATATTGACAGCTACGGTCGGGAGAGACATGGAAAAATGCGAAGATCCAAATTTATACACTGTGGGGACTTCTATCGTTAAAACGAATAACCGAAGGCCAATATAAAAGCCAAATTTGGTAAAGCATCTGAAAAGTAACTAAAATAGACACATTTTACATTTACTTCATTTTAATCTTGACAGCTACGGTCGGGAGAACCATGGGAAAATGCGAAACTCCAAATTTATACACTTTGGGGATTTCTATCGTTAAAACGAATAATCGAAAGCCATTATCAAAGCCAAATTCGGGAGCGGTATCTTAAAATTACCTAAAATAGACACATTTTACATTTATTGCATTTAAATATTGACAGCTGCGGTCGGGAGAGTCATGGAAAAATGTGAAGATCCAAATTTATACACCTTGGGGAATCCTATCGTAAAAACGAATAATTGAAGGCCAATATAAAAGACAAATTCGGTAGCAGCATCTTAAAATTAACTAAAATAGACACATTTTACATTTATTTCATTTAAATCTTGACAGCTACGGTCGGGAGAGACATGGAAAAATGCGAAGGTCCAAATTTATACACTTCGTGAACTTCTATCGTTAAAACGAATAATCAAAGGCCAATATAAAAGCCAAATTCGGTAGCGGCTTCTCAAAATTTACTAAAATAGGCACATTTTACATTTATTTCATTTAAAACTTGACAGCTACGGTTAGGAGTGTCATGGGAAAATGCGAAGATCCAAATTTATACACTGTGAAGACTTCTATCGTCAAAACGAATAATCGAAGGCCAATATAAAAGCCAAATTCGCTAGCAGCATCTCAAAATTGACTAATATAAATACTTTTACATTTATTTCATTTAAATCTTGACAGCTACGGTCGGAAGAGAGATGGAAAAATGCGAAGATTCAAATTTATACACTTTGGAGGTTTCTATCGTAAAAACGAATAAACGAAGGTCAATGTAAAAGCCAAATCGGGTAGCAGCATTTCAAAGTTGACTAAACCAGGCACACTTTACATTTATCTCATTTAAATCTTGACAGGTACGGTCGGGAGGGACATGGGAAAAAGCGAAGATCCAAATTTATACACTGTGGGGACTTCTATCGTTAAAACGAATAACCGAAGGCCAATATAAAAGCCAAATTCGGTAGCGGCATCTGAAAATTAACTAAAAAAGACACATTTTACATTTATTTTATTTAAATCTTGACAGCTACGGTCGGGAGAGGCATGGGAAAAAGCGAAGATCCAGATTTATACATTTTGGGGACTTCTATCGTTAAAACGAATAATCGAAGGCCAATATAAAAGCCAAAATCAGAAGCAGCATTTCAAAATTAACTAAAATAGACAAATTTTACTTTTATTTTATTTAAATCTTGACAGCTACGGTCGGGAGAGACGTGGGAAAATGCGAAGATCCAAATTTCTACACTATGGGGACTTCTATCGTTAAAACAAATAATCAAAGGCCAATATAAAAGCCAGATTCGGTAGCGGCATCTCAAAATTAACTAAAATAGGCCCATTTTTCATTTATTTTATTTAAATCTTGAGAGCTACGGTCGGGAGAGACATGGGAAAAAGCGAAGATCCAAATTTAAACACTTTGGGGACTTCTATCGTTAAAACGAATAATCGTAGAGCAATATAAAAGCTAAAATTAGTAGCAGCATCTTAAAATTGACTAAACTAGACACATTTTACATTTATTTCATTTAAATCTTGACAGTTACGGTCGGGAAAGTCATGGAAAAATGCGAAGATACAAACTTATACACTTTGGGGATTTCTATCGTTAAAACGAATAATCGAAGACCAGTTCAAAAGCCAAACCTAACCTAATCTAACCACGGTCCACGGTCTCCAATTGATAAGTTTTGACGTCATGATCAAGTGTTTAATTTAAGCCCATTTCTTACATATTCTTGACCGTACCTAATTCCTAGTTGAATGTAAATATTGCAATTTTGATAACTGCGTTGTGTAGTAGTTATCTTATTGAAAGAAGTTGTAGCTCCAATATCACTTTATAAAATAGTGGTATTTGATTTTTATACTTTTCATATGATGCGTCTGCATCATAAAACTTCTGGTATGGTTTTTTAATATTGCTTTTTTCCCTAGGTGTGGCAAAGGGTAGATGAAAAATGTTATTTATTCGGCAGAAAAATGAATAAAATAATGTATATTCATTTTATAGAAAATTTAAATCAATAGAGCTTATTAATATATGGAACTTGTCAAAAAAAAGCTAAAAATGAAGGGTATCCATTTAGAAAACTAACCTTGCAAATAAACTGTAAACATCAGAACGTGTCGCCTACGAGAATTAGCGTGATGGTAATGCAAACCATTAGTTTTTCCCCTATCAAAAGTCGCTCAAAGCACCTAAAGAAGTTTTCACTTTAACTATAAAATAAAAACGTACGAGGATTGTAAAGACCACTTTTAATAATCCAATTCGGGTTAGTAATTTCGTTATATTCCTGCAGCCACAACTTTGCATCATTTTCCAAATTTATACCAAGACTAATTTGAAATGATTGTTCAGAAATTGCAATTTCTTTCAACTTAAAATTAGTTAAGAACCACATATTATATTTTTATTGTATAATATAAATACACACAATCCACTATTAGGTATATTAATTTGTAAATCACACACTTCTTTTAAATTATGCATTAATATGAGTTAGTTTTTTGAATCTGGCACATTTAACAAAAGAAAAGTCCTATTTAAAATGTTTTCCAGTAACAGCTAATTAAACTAACAATCCGAAAGTTGAGTCCGACGATGCAAATAATTACTGCCCAAACAAATACAAAACATCAATAACAAAACTAAAATATTGCTAATAAAATAATACGTATATCAATAGTACTGTGTTGTCTCAACTGTCAATTGTATTTTACTCCAACGCGTTTGCGTGCATGATCATGATGTCAGAACCAACCAATTGGAACGCTTATATCTTGCCTGGTTCTGCAGTCCAGAGGCAAATCCAATACGCTTCCCGAACTTTGGACCATGGACCCCGGACCACGCTTTTCGGTGCCTTTACCCCAGACCCCGGACACCGTTCTTCGGTGCCCGGACACCGTTCTTCGGTGCCCGGACCCCGGTCTTCGGCGCCCGGTATTTTGGTGAATGAGGCAATACACCTGATGATCAAACTAAAAATTAGTTTTATTACACGAAATCGGACACACATTAGGTATTGAACATTCTGCAAATAATAATTTAATTGTGTAGGCCTATTATAAAGGTGATATTGATAAATTAACTTAAGACGATATGTGGGCAATTCAATATTTATGTGGAAGACTTGAACGATTAAAATATGAATTAATACCAACAACAACAACAGTTAAACCTACTGTAAGCAAAGTCTGGCAAAGCGTCCCTGAAGTCTGAGTCAAAGATACAGTTAGTAATTCGTCCTCGACTCATGAGCGTTTGGTGAATTTATGTGATTTTAATAAAGAAAATGACACATTTTTAATTGCAAATCATCATATGTATATTTTTTATAAAAAATATGTTGTTTGGTTAGTCAATTTAAAAGACATGACTTATGATAAAGAACCGAAATTAATTACAGATTATTTATATTTTTTGCCAAATGATTTTCAAGAAATTTCACATATTTATCAAAGACCTTCGGGTGATGTTTTAATTATTGTTAAAAAATTATATTATTTAATAGATTTTCCAGGTTTTAATGTTAAAAATGAATATAATAGTCAATCTATTGAAAATTTAGAAATACCAAAAGGAAAAAGAATTGATGCGATATTTAGAACTTATTCTGGAAAAACATATATATTTTATGATAAAGTTTTGTACATTGAGTTTGATGAGTGTTTGTCTAGATCAAAGAAAAATGGCCTTATTTCAGAATTATTTGCTGGAATACCTCCAAATATAAGCAGGCATTCAGATATAGAAATTTATATTTCTTTAAAGATAAAATGTGTTATGAATTTGATGATATTTCGAATACATTAGTTAAATCTGATAAATTTGACTTGACAGTTTTTGGATTTAAATGTGGTCTTATCGATCAAATCATAAAACAAATTAATTGTCTGTGATTCACCTAAGGTATGCTGTTTGCTATACATTTTCATACTTTCATTAACTGAAGGAATGCATACCTGAAATATGTATATTGTTACGGGCTTATCGGTTCGAATTGATTCACAGTGAATTGAAAATAATACCCACTTTATTACTAAACTAAACTTGGATCACTATAATTGAACAATTAACTCACTTATTATTGACTTCTACTAACTCACTAATTACGCTGATTCTAACAGACTGATTCGAGAGAAAACTGACCGCCTTATATAGTTTTGGCATCCAGGTTCTAGAACAATCCGGCAGATAAGGCTTATCGTTTGCCGAAATTTCGGGAACGCTCATCTGCCGTTTGCTTCGTTATCGCGGTCGCTTTCCCCTTATCAGATCATTCTAGAAACTTTTCTTATGTACTAAATTCTACAATTCTATTCTAAATTCTATTCCATCTATTTACATTGCGTTACACTATGTACTCCTATATTTTTTAAATGACCTTAAAGACTTGGTCATTTTCTGGAGTGTATACACCAAATTTTCCAACTCACCTAATTCTTTTAAATAAATTTTATCTTCATCTATTTTTGTCATAGTTCTATAATTATGCTAATCCTATTCATTAACAAATAGTTTTCACATCAATTTTACAGAAAGGGTGTTTTACCCCGTCGGAAAAATCTATCAATACTTGAAATTTATTAAAAACTTGTTCAATGTGTTGATTTCTAGAATCATTAAATTTGAACTGTTGTGCTGAACAGACCCATCTACATGAGTTTGTATAGCATACTTTCTAACTTATAAAACCAAGACAGAATCCTTGAAATATCTGGTTTTAAACATACCTTTAAAAACATGGCTGTACAAACTCCAAAACGGTAATATTATCAATTTTCTTTTAAAACCGTTATCGGCATACATGAGTATGTATAGCAGTCATTCTACCCTATAAAATTAGGGCTAAATCACCAAAAAAACTTAGGGGGACCTTATAAATTTTGCACTTTTTGATTTACCTTGAAAATCTGGTTGTTTTTATTAAAAAAATAGATTTTTCAGATGCCCTAAAACAGGGCGTCAAAAAAATTGATTTCAAAACAGTATTTATTAACGAACCGGAATTATATTCATTAATTATTAGATCTAAATTACCACAAGGCACATCGAGTTTCAAAAGTGGGTTTATGCTGGCTTTAAAAACGGGGGTATTTTCACGATTTTTTCTGCTTTTCTGTTAACCCTCGAAAATCGGCATGTTTTCTTTAAAAACCGGAGTGTTTTCACAACTTTTTCTGCTTTCCAATTTACCCTTGAAAATAGGGATGTTTTCACAATTTTTTCTGCTTTTCTGTTTACCCTTCAAAATCGGGGTGTTTTCCTTAAAAAGTGGCTATTTCACTTAGGGGCCCATATACTACTTTGGAAGATATGAGAGTTTAAAGTTACGAAAAAGGTTCAAAATTTGAAAAAATTTGCAATTTTCGAAAATGAGTTTATTGCATTTTCTTTGAGTTTTCGGGACGTAAAATAGGAAATTAAAAATCAAATAGAGCTACGACTATCCGTTCGCGAGATACAAGCCTCCAAAGTTTCGAAATTTTTCAAAGTCAAAATTCAAAAATTATTATTTACGATTTAAAAGCACCCTATCAGTTATATTTTTTTCCGTAGATTATGAATCTGCAAACCAAATTGAACTACGACTTTTGGTTTGGAAGATATGAGAGTTTAAATTTTCGAAAAAAGTTGAAAGAGGGGACACTTCTTACAAAACTTGAAAAAATTTGTAATTTTCGAAAATGGGGTTATTGTTTCTTCATAGGGTTTTCGGAATTTGAAGACCAAATTGAGCTACCACTATCCGTTCGCGAGATACAAGCCTCCAAACTTTCGGAATTTTCAAATTTTCCAAAGTCAAAATTCAAAAGTTATTATCTAAGATTTAAAAGTAACCTATCAGTTGGATTTTGTCCCGTAGTTTACGAATCTGAAAACCAAATTGAGCTACGTCTTTTTTATTGGAAAATAAGAGTTAAAAATTACGAAAAATGTTCAAAGGGTGGACCCTTCTTTCAAAACTTGAAAAAATTTGCATTTTTCGAAAATAAGTTTATTGCATTTTCATAGGGTAGAATCGGAATTTGAAGACCAAATTCCTGCTACGACTATCCATTCGTGAGATACAAGCCTCCAAAATTTCGAAATTTTCCAACGTCAAAAGTTATTATTTACGATTTAAAAGTATCCTATCAGTTAGATTTTGTCCCATTGACTACGAATCTGAAAACCAAATTGAGCTACGAGTTTTGGTTTGGAAGTTATGAGTTAAAAAATTTTTGAGCTGTATTTGTTTAAGCTTTAACTGACTCGATGTTTACAATTTTTTTTTAAAACTATCGCCCTTTCTCTTTACTAATTTAGATTATTCCTGAAAATTTTGCACAAGAAGTCAAAATTAAAATGTCAATGGAAACATGACCAATTCTGATACTTTTATATACAAAATTTATTCAAGGTCCATTTTTATTTGTATAACTAAAATTTTATTGCAAAAATAATTTGGATGATTCATAACCGGTACACACAAATTTGTTACTTATTTATCCTTTAAAAGCAGTTTTAATTGTTAAATTCTATATTTTAGTTCATTTTTTAATCATATATAAGTTATATAAACATGACTAAATCACAAAAAAAAACAGAACTATAGTTTTACAAATTTATTTGAAAACTTGCTTCTACAACTTAGGAAGCTACAGGAATTGGTGGTAAAGCATCAGGCTTAATTGGCTTAATCTCACTGCTTGGATGTTGAGGAAGGACTTCTTCTTTTGGTTCCACAACGTTAACGTTATCAGGAAGTGGTTTCTTAGGACCATTTTTGCCAGAGGGATCAAATGGCAACATAATTTTAACCTATAATTTTATAGTGTTACTCGTAAGTTTCTAAAATAAAACGACTTACTTTGATGCCCAATACACCTTGCCTGAGCAACACATGACGGGTAGCCGTATCAACATAATCGTTGCAGGGATCACCAGAGTGAATCATCAAGCCATCAACAAACTTCATTGATTTGGCTCTTTGGCCTCGGAGTTTTCCAGAAACCACAACTTCACACCCTAATTGATAATGTAATATTAATTAATAACTAATGGATAAACATAACATTCATAACTATTAAACTTTATTAACGATTAAAAAGTAACAGATTGTAAAATCTGGTCCAGTGTTAGCAAAATATTTATTGAAACATTGTGGAATTTTTAATATCTGCTGGTTTTTATTCGTTAACAAAGTTTAACAGTTACAAATATTAAAAAATTCCACAAAGTAAGGGTTGGAAATGTCAATTATTTAAAACATAATATTAATTAATAAAGAAGATTACCTTTAGCTCCGCATTCCATAATGTACCTCAATACACCATAGCAAGCTCTACGAACAGCCAAACCTCCTATCAACTTGAATCTCAAAGATTCAGCTTGGGCAATAGCGCAGAGTCCTCGGTTGGCTACTTTTTCACCATAAAGCACTACAGAGTTTTCAGGGAAGTTGAATCTCTTTTGGACCACGGAAGTCAATTCTCTGATGCGTCTGTTTTTGTCTCCCAAAACACGATCGGTTCTGGTAGCCATAATAATAATTTCAGTGCGAGTTGGAGTCACCCGTACTTCAACGCCGGAATATCCATCTTCGGATAATTCCCGAGTTAGAAACTCGTTTAATTCTGCCTTGAAGACACCGTCTCCGACGAACTAGAACAACAATACAAAATTAATACGAATTTGCCATGTGGCGTGTTTTTAGGTTAAGATATAATTTGGCAAAAAACAAACGCAAAATAAAATATAACATTTGGAAACGTTAAAAGAACAATTTTTAATGCATTAGTGTAGACTACTAATATTTAATTTAATGATATTGTTAAATTACCTTTCGTTTCTTTGATATTGGGGTTGCCATTTTGAGCTTCTAACCAAGAAAAGAAAGACAGATGGCGGAAATTTACCGGAGACGGAAATCTGGGAAGTGTCTAGAGTGCCGCTTGAGTGCCATCTAGCGGGCAATGCTTCAAAATATCCTAGAAACCAATCCACTCATTGAATTTGAACAATTTGAATTAAGCCAGAGACTATTTTCTATGAATAAAGCTATTTCACAACCTGCCAACAATCGGCTTGAAAAGAAAATTCTACAACATGCAAAAATTAAAATTAATAAATGAAATTACGCTTAACATGCTAAGGCGAATATTGTCAAACTACACACTTTTTGTGATAATTGAGAGTGCACTTTGGAAGGTATTTAAACTTCACATTTTAATTCATGTTTTGTAAAGATGATGCCACATCGTTTAAAAAAGGATCGATGTTTGGGCGTCCATATTTTTTTAATGAAACATTGATGTGTCAAACATCGGTATTTGGTAATGATACATCGATATTTTTTCGATGTTCTTATAAATAGTTAATTGCTAGTTTAATTTAAAAAGTCAAAATTACGAATACGTAGAAATGACTTCAATTTAGAAAGAAATTTGTGTAGAACTTTCGAGTTTAAAGTTGAAATTTCGATATTTCTCTCTAGAAATTTCCAGATTAAAGTCAAAATTTCGACTCCAATCTCGAAATTTCGACTATAGGTAAATTCGAAACTGTGAGTTTTTATTCGAAATTTCGAGAAAAAAAGTGAAAATTTCGCCATTAATCTTGAAATTTCTATACTCTATGGGGTTAGGATTAGAGGTGCAAACGATGTAGATGTCTGTTGTTGGGCTAGAAGCGGAATAAAAGGTTTAACTCATCTTTCAGTTAGAATTAAAAAAACATGAGATAGTCATATTGATGCTTGCACAGCGTTCGCTTTACGTGGAAAAGTTAATATTATAGCTGAACTTAATTCTGATCATAGGCAACATATAATGGAAGCATAATGAGAAAGTTAGAAAAAATCGTTATATTTTGAAACGAATTATTTCATGCAAAAAATTTTGCAGCACTTAGAGGTCATGATGAAAGTGAACAATTCAAAAATTCTTTATATAAGTTGGTAACTAAATTTAATTCTTAAAAATACTATTAAATATCACACCTTTTGTATCACTTCTGTTTCTCCTAAATTTAATAACTTGCTACGGCAATGGAGTCACCTAAACTCAAAGACAAGATAAAAAAAGATGTCTTATTCGTTTAGAAAGAGATGATACTGTTTTGACCGCCATCTATGGGAATCTCTTTTCCCTATATCTTAACTGTCAATATCATTGTTACAGGAAACTGCAGCTTTTTTTTGAGAACGCGGGAATTTCAAAATATTTTAATTTAAAATTATTGTTTTTCAAATATTGTACAGAATAAATTGTACATTTAAAATATGTTACACATATATAAAATATACTACGCCACATATTTTAAATTACAAATATTTAATACCGTACAATGCTATAAAAATGTGGATTTATATTATGGGTATGAGACAAATTAAAACGCAGTCATTTATAAAAATCAATGTACTAAAAAATTAATTATTTTTGATATTATTTCAGAGTTTTATTTTAAATTACCATATCTAAAGCTGGATGCACATAAATAAAAATGTATGTTGGGCTTTCTATTTCCACAAAAAGTTAGGTTATATTTACGATTTTTGTACTGTATTTGAAGAATTTGGGACGCACACAAACGGATTTGGTGCTATAACATACAAAATAACTATTTACATCATAAAACAATTGACCCTACGTGAATAACATAACACAAATGTTTATTGATGTGGATCCGGCATAAGATGAAAACATTTACCGAAATATTTAAGTAATTATTATTAAAACACATCTTTGGATACTAACTTGATAAATTTAACGTTGGCAGTATAAGATTCCTGAGTTTTCGTGGTATCTCCTTGCTTAAATTTCTTCTTTGCTTCAAATAGCCTAGTATTTATGAATTCTCCAATTATTAACGTTACTTACATTGCAGCAGGCGGCAGTTCTGTTGTTGAACGCATAAACTCAAGAAGATCTCCTAGTTTTCAATTATGAAAAGCAACAAAATTTAAGACAAACCGAAAGTATATTTATATCAAAATAAACAAAGAATACACTGCAATAATAAATGGGGGACAAAATTTGAATAGTCAGTAATTTTTAAAATGACATTCAGACAATATTACCAATGAATCAACGTCTAAAATCATAAATTCCCAGATTTTACATTGAAAGAGACATCTATTGATGAAAGTTGTAAATGACAACAGCCTTTGACATTGACATAGTAAATGTCAATTTTATTAAATGTCATTAATGTCAAATAAATAATGTAATAGAAAGAGATACACATATCTTTGTTGCTTGATATTAGCACCATCTATTGCCATCTCTTAGTACCCAAACGCCTACTTGCGCAGATTAATTTCAGTTCCGACATCCTGCCTAAACTCTTCACTATTAATATTTTTTGCATCTGCGCTCTACCTGTCAAAAAGTCACCAGCCGCCACTACTAAATCTTTTCGATACATCGGAATAAAGTATCCGATGCAAAAATATCGAATATCGAAACGAAAACATCGATCTTTCCGATACATCGATGTATCGTGTACATCCTGGGGATGATCGATATTAGAAAAACATCGATATTGACATCAATATTAACTTCGGTTCAAAAGTATCGATGTACGATGAATATCGAAAGAAAAATATCGATGTCCGAAAACATCGATGTTTTAGGTGAAAAAAAAAACAATCCATTTTATTATAAGGCATACATATAGTAAGCGACGTAAGCAAATTCATGGTAGATTGTTGGGTTACATTACTGCAAAAGTTTGAGTTTACTGGACAGACATAGACATAGAGTACAATATAGGGTAGATTTACTATACCTATTATTTCGTTTTCGAAGTTTCATTACTAAAAAAAAATTAAGTTCTACTAACACTCGCACCCACTTTATTCTTAAGTCCGTTATTAAGTCCGTACGACGGACGATCTTTGGCAGCTGCAAATTTATCAATAACTTTTTACTGAAGTCGAGTATTCCTTGAATTAAGTACTTTTCTTTGAAGACATCGTTAATGCGGACAATCTTTCCTGGCATAATGTATTTTTTTTAAAAGTATTCTTTCCAGACTGGAGAAGCACCATTCTGCTTCAGCAGAAGCCATTGGGATAGTTATAAGGATTTTTAAAAGATTTAGAGTTTCACTAAGCTCACTGTTTTCTGAAATAATGTTATATAGTACAAGTAAACCAAAAGCTCATTAAAACTTTTCTGTTTCGTAAATTACAGATAATTCAGTTCTTAGTTTTTGTAAATTAAATAATGGATAAACCTTAGCGGTTCCTTTAAAATTCTTTTCGGGAAAAGTGATTCTATGTTAGTTAAACTTTTCAGAAAAAAATAAAGTTGCTGCAATTAAATGGCCAGTGAAGCTGAATCGTTCTTTAGCTTAGCAGATAACAATGTCACATAGGTACTTCTTTAGCTTCGCGAACTACTTCTGTTATACTTCGCTTTTTACAAAACACCGTCGGCACAATATTTAAGTCTGGAATAGGTCATCCACGTCGCTTAATTTCCAGTTTTTTCGACACAGATCGGTTACAAAGTGGCTGTGCAATTAAACTTTGCACTGAATTCATTTTTATTTGTGTTTCAAGACTCGGAACATTGCCCGATGATAGATTATAATAGCGAATCGATATTTGGTTTGCACCCACAAGTGCAACCTAATGCTTGCTTATGGGCAAGTATTTTAAGCGAACAAAATATGAGTTAAGGCGCAGGTGCATATGTGTAAAGCAAGTTTGCAGTCTGGCCTGCAAACTTTGCAAACCGTGGACCCAATATGTCATCAAACGCTTACGAATCGGCGGAATCCGCAATATTCAGCAGTATGGTTGGTAGCGATAAATCTGTTATCAATAAATAAAATAAACAACATAAAGAACAATTTACTTTCTTTTTTATCCCAGGGATTTTTTGGAGGTTGCGCAAACCTGCAAACCTTAGCACCAGCCGCCACTGCTATCCAGTATAAGTTATCTGTATCAATATTTAACTTCTAGAGAAATCTTGAAGCAGTTGAACTGATAAATATATTTTAAAATTATTACAAATATTTAAATATGAACTTATATACATGTATGAATATACATATTTAATAAAAATATTTAAGGTTAAAATGGCAGTTTTTTTACACCTCATACTTGAAATTGTTTTGAAATTTCCATTCACGTTGGTCACTTTTGTTTAATCTTTAAAAACAGTAGTGCAATCCAACTGAATGGAATGAAATTAATTTTGGATTTAAATTTATTAGTCGGTAATACAAGGTAACTGTAACGTGGCTACAGTCGATAATACAGGTTCCTAATTTTATGGTAATAGTTCCGGTCCCTGCGTGGGATGGCCGTTTTAAAAATAAAAAGCACAGAGTTGACACTCTTAACCTTTCTCTATGGCCGTTTTCAAAATAAAAAGCACAGAGTTGACACTCTTAACCTTTCTCTATGGCAACATTAATCAGCAACATTTGTTACACCTAATCACGCTAGATGGCCTAGCCCTAGACTTAGAGTGTATCGATATCGATGTTCCAATTTTATTCACATAACATCGATGTGTCAATATTATCGAAAACTTAACATCGATATTAAAACATCGATGTTTTTCCACTAAACATCGATGTTCATTCACCATCGATGAATATCGATCATCCCTAGTACATCTCCATTTATTTCCAAGTTCTGGATGTAAATACTTAAATATTGTCGCGTAGTACATTGGAAGTATAAAAATAATTGTGCTCTAGTAAAAAAAACGCAATAAATTCAGTCAAAATAATGAGATTAAAATGTAATCCTTTTATTTCAGTTTTATAAATTCGAATTTCTAAAGGAACAACAACAATGTTAGGTTATGATGCGAGATATCAGTTTCGTATTATCATTTTACCGTATCTTGAATGTTATCAGTTAAATTACCTAAAAATTTATGCATTTAATTAAAAAAAATACTCTTCGAGACTTGGATAAGGATTCTTTGTCTAAGCAATTGAATGCTACTATCGATATTAAATATGGCAAGCTGGTTTACTTACTTTCAAATCATCGGATACGCTGGACTGTTATTATTTATGGTGCCTATACGTATAAAGAAACCACCAGACGAAATTGAAATGAGTTTTCCAGATTATTTAAAAAAATATAACAAGACTTACAATGCTACTGAATATGTTAAAAGGCTGAGGGCATTCGAGGTAAGTATTTGTCCAAATTTTCACGTAAAAGTGAATATTATGATAAGCATTTTATTCGGATATTTTTTTTAAATGCGGAGGTTATTTACAAAAAAGACGACCAAAGTTACTGTTGACCCATTCAGGCGCTTATTGTTACATTTTTGCATCACTTTTGTTAGCAAAAAACACAATTTGAATTCTGAGCAAGAAAGGGTTAAAAATGCTTTTTCTACATTAGGCCACACTTTTATGCCAATTTTGAATTTAATTGTGTACTATAAAACCACCTGAGATTTCTTTTTTATTTCATACATCTTCAGTTATTTCATACATCTTCAGATATTTCATATATCGTTGTATTAATTGAATTCAATCAATGGTGTAAGTTATAAGTTTCGAAGACAATGTATAGCAGCAGCTTGCTTTCAACAAGCCTTGTGTAAAAGTATGGCATCTAAAAATATTTTTGATGACCAAAAAAAAATTGTCTTTAATATAATCATCTCCTCACCCTAGATTATTTTTAATTACAAAAAAAGTATATTTCAAAATTGTTGCTATCGACTAAAAAAAGTGTCATTATTACTGGAGCACCTGCCTCACTACGCCTCTGGTGAAATATGAAATATTTACCATTTTGCCTTTAAAACAACGTTTTTCTTTTTTTAGCAATCTCTGTTGGCAATAAATACTCTAAATCAAAATCGTACCAATTCATCTGCACTATATGGCCTTACCAAGTATTCAGATTTATTACCGGATGAATTCATGCGAACGCATCTGCAACCAGAAATGAGTCGGAGAATTCTTAAAAGGAGATTAACTAACGATGGGAAAGATGTTTCCAATAGCAACGAAGGCTCTTCCAAAGGGAGATATAAAAGGGCAGTCTTGCCACAGAAAGTGGATTGGCGAGAAAAGAATGTATTAACTCCGATAAAAAATCAGAAAGACTGTGGTGCTTGTTGGGCCTTTTCATCCATCGAAATGATTGAATCTTTAAATGCTATAAAGTCGGGAAAATTAGTGCCTTTGAGCGTGCAAGAAGCAATTGATTGTGCTCGATATAATAATGATGGGTGCAATGGAGGAGATATATGTTCATTTTTAAACTGGGTGGTTAGTTTTGAGGTCGGTTTACAAACTGAAGGCGAATATCCATTGACGTTGAAAGAGCAACAATGTAAAGCAAACCATTCAGCGAAAGCTTTAAAAATTATTGACTATAGCTGTGATGAGTAAGTTAAACTTTTTTTGTTATTTTATTTAATATTTGTACCTGTTTGTTTTTAACTTTAAGTTGCTTGTGAGAATTAAATCCTGAGCTTAAATACGAGCGTTGAATAGATATAAGAATACAGAAATTAAATACATCAATCATGTGCAGGATTTCATTTTGACAAAATATTTTTTTTGTAATAGGATGATATTTTTAATTTTGAATTTTTAAGCCAAATTTTTATGTTTAAATGCTAATATATTGTTTGAAACTTCAAAAGTTTTATAAAAATTTGAAAAAAGTTTAAATTTTGAAAAAATTATAATGTCTTACGAAAAACCGAAATTTGATAAACGATGAAGATTTTCAAAATGAAAAATCTGAGAAAAGCTTGAAAAAAATCAAAATTTTGAGAAAAGTCAAATTTTTAAGAAAAGTAGATATTTTCCAAAAAAAAAGTCGAATTATTCAATTTTTCAAATAAAAATGCCGTTTACTACATAAAAGTCAATATTAAAAAAAGTAAAAATTCTTGAAAAATGATCGAAATTTTCCAAAAAAAATTAAAATAAAAATGAAAAGAAGCAAACATTCTATAAAAAACTTCGAAAGTTTTAAAAATCGGAATTGTGAGAAAAATCTAATTTTTCAAAAAAGTGAAAATTTTCAAAAAAAAAGGCAAATTTTTAAAATTGTTAAATAAAAAGCTAATTTACTACGTAAAACCGAAACTTTGAGAAAAATTCGAAATTTTTGAAAATAAGTGAAAACTTTCACCAAAAATTGAAATTTAAAGAAAATTTAAATTCTGAAAAAAGTCATATCTTAAGAAAAAAGCCGAAATTTGATGACAAAAGGGTAAAATTTTCTCAAAAGTGAAAATTCTGAAAAAAAAATCGAAATTTTGAGAAAAATCCAATTTTTGAAAAAAGTAAACATTTTTAAAATAAGTCGAATTTTTCAAATAAAAATACCATTTAACACATAAAGGTCGAAATTTTGAAAAAAGTAACTTTTTTGTAAAAAATAGTCGAAATTTTCAGAAAAAATTAAAATTTTGAAAAAAGTTTCAATTCTGGAAAAAATCACATCTTAAAAAAAAGCCGAAATTTGATGGGAAAAGGTCAACATTTAAAAAAAAATAATTATTCCAAAGAAAAGTTCGACAATTTTAAAAATCGAAGTTGTGAGAAAAATCCAATTTTTCAAAAAAGTGAAAATTTTCAAAAAAAGTCGAATTTTTAAAATTTTTAAATAAAAAACCCATTTGGTACATAAAAGTCGAAACTTTTAAAAGAAACTAGAAATTTTCAAAAAAGCCAAAACTTCGAGAAATAATAAAAAATTAGAACAAAAATGGAAATTAAATAAAGCGGTTTTCAATAAAGCAATATTTCGACAGAATCAGGCTTAAAAAACCAAATGTTTAAAAAAAAAGTCAAAATTTGGAGAAAACAAAAATGTGTATCAAAATAATCAAAAAATTGGAAAATTTACAAATTAAGGTAAAACTTGGAAAAAGTGATAACTGAAAAATATGGAAAATCAGAAATTCGAAATTTTCAACATATAAATTCTAAATGTTTAAAAAAGTTGAGATTTTCAATATAAATGGAAGTCGAATTTAAAAACAAATCTACTTTAAAAAAGTCGAAATGAAGAAAAGCTGAAACTTTGAAAAAAAAATCGAATTTATAATGGAAATCGAATTTAAATTTCGAGTCAAAATTTTGAAAAAAACGTTACAAAAATTTTCAGTAACAAGATGGAAATTTTGAAAAAAGGGTCAAAAATTACAAAAATATGGTCAAAAATGTGATAAAAAGTCAAAATTTTCCAAAAAAACTCCGAAATAAAGTCAAACTATTAAATATTTAAACTGTTGAAAAGCAAATTTTTAAAAAAAGAATTTTTTAAACAAAAACAGTAATAACCATAAAAAGTTTCCAAAAAAGGATATCAAAATATACCCAAAAGTCATTATTTTAAAGCTAGAATTTGCAAAAAAAGTAAAACCTTCGAAAATAGTCGAAATTTTGCAAATTAAGACAAAATTTCGAAGAAACTTGGAATTCTGGGAGTTGAATATGAAAATGTCGACATTCTGAAGAGTTGATATTTTAAAATGTCGAAATTTTTGAAGTAAATAATTCTACTTTCCCAGTAAAATTCGAATTCTTCAAAAAAGGTCGAATTTCCAAAAAAGTGACCCAAGAAAAACACAAAATTAATAAAAATAAAATTCAAGTTTTAATTTAACTTTCAATTTAAAATTCGAAAAACTCGAAAGTAATAAAAAAATGCGATTTTTGCTCAGAAATCTCGAGAAAACTTTCCCTTTAAATTAGAATTTTCGTTCCAAGATTTTACAAATTAAGGATTTTTTTCGAAGTTTTAACTTAAAACTCAAAAGAAAACAACATAAATTAAAATCATTAATATAGAAATTTCGAGAAACGAATCGACGTTTAGAAGAAAGTTTTGAACTTTGTGTAAAGTAATAATTTATTAAATTTCCACTTTTGGGGTCAAAAATCAATTTGATTAAAAAAAATATTTGATTTTTTTCTTAAAGTTCACATCACTAAAAATTTCGTTTAAATAACAGTTAATTTTATGCATTAATTATTAATCTATATTAAGTAATCTACAATTTGTAATAAAAAAAATAGCTGTTTTGTTGCTAAATATTTTTACGTTTCGCTTAATTGATATTTTTTCCAGTTTGTCTTCCGATGAAGAACTATTTTTGCAAGTTTTAGCCGAATTCGGTCCCGTTGCTGTGGCCATTAACGCGCAAACATGGCAGAACTACATAGGTGGAGTTATACAATATCACTGTGAGAATGACCCTCTCTTTTTGAATCATGCAGTCCAAATTGTGGGCTATGACCTGACGGGTGATATACCTCATTATATTGTAAGGAACACATGGGGGACTGATTTTGGAGATAAAGGTTATCTTTATATAGCTATTGGCAAAAATTTGTGTGGTATTGTTAATGAAGTTGCAGCTGTTAAAATACTGTGATTTTTAGAAGGCTGAAAAGCAGTGGCGGCTCGTAGGCAAAACTAATAGGGGTGCTGCGGCAATGTTTAGCGTTTTAACATTTTTAAGATGTCGACTGAAATTTTCGACATTTTTAAAACGTTACCTTTTGAAAATTTTAGATTTCTTTAAAAACTTGACAATAAAAACTTTTGATAATGTCGCGTCTTTTGAAAGGTTGGATTTTTTCCCAAATTTCAACTGAATTGCAAAATTTAGATTTTTTCTTGTTATCTCGAACTTATTTTATTTTTAAGTATTGACCTTTCTGAAAAAGCAAGAAAAATCTTTTAAAAATATCGTATTTTCGTAAATATTTAAGACTTTTCTGTTTTCTGTTTTTTTTTTGTAACTTTTTTTGAAAATTAATTATTACTTTTTTTTTTAATTTTTACCATTTGAAAATTCTTACTTTTTCTGAAAATATCAATTTTTTCAAAACATGACTTTGATTTTTTAATTTTCGACTTTTTGCTAAATTTCATCTTCGATTATAATTTTTTTTTTTGGAAAATTATAATTTTTTTATTGAAAATTTCGATTCTTAATGCTGATTTTTATTTAAATGTTAACTATTTTTCAAAATTTCGACTTTTTTTGCAAAGTTTCGATTATTTTTTGATTTTTTTTGTTGAAAATTTCGGAACTTCCTAATTTTCAAAATTCTTTCCAAATTTCGATTTTTTAAAAAAATTTGAAATTTTATGAAATGTTTAACATGTTTTCAAAATTTTAATTTTTTTGACCTAAAATTTCAACTTCTTAAAAAAATGTTTCACTTTGATTCAAAATTTTGACTTCTCAATGTTTCGATTTTTGAAAACCTCGATCTATCTGATAATTTTCACTTGATTTTAATATTTCGGTTTCTAAAATTTTCAGGTAAAATTGAAATTTCGAGAAAATTTCTTTTTGTGAAATATTTAGGAAAAATGGAAACTTGGCAGAAAAAAATCAAGATTTTCCAAAAAAAATCGAAATATCTAAAAAAAACTCAAAATTTTCATACAGAATGAGATTTGAGGTAAAAATTCGTATTAACTTATTTTTTAGAGAAATAGTAAAATGCGAGATGAGTTGAATTTAGATTTTTTCTTGAAATTGTAATTATTTTTTCAAAATGTTGACATTTTCAACGAAATTTGAGTTTCTTTCTTAACATTTTAATTTCTGCTCGAAATATGAATTTCTTCTTTAAAACTTTTACAAACATTAGTTTTTCAAAATTGGTTTTTAAATGTCGTAACTTCGTGAAAGAAACTTAAAATGTCTATAAAAAGAAATCAGGGAAAATTTAAAATTTCTACAAAAAATTGTGTAATGAAAAGTATATTTGGTAAAATTTCGACTCCATTTCAAAACTTCGACTTTTTTTCAAAATTTCAACTTTTTGAAAACTTGATTTTTTTAAAAGATCCAACTTTTTTTAAAATTTTATTTATACATTTTTTAAAAATATTTCCAATTAAATCTTCGACTTAAAAGAAAAGATTCTTTTTAAACTTGAACTATTGAAAATTTCGACTTTTTTCAAAGTTATACCTTTTCAAAATTTTTACTTTTTTGATAAGTATTAGTTTTTCGATAATTTTGTGTTTTCTCCAATAATCAAAAAATTTAGCTTCTTTGAAAATTTAACTAGTGTTCAAAAAATTTTGAGAAAAAAAACTCGTAAGCAAAATTGGGGGTGCTGCAGTTCCACAGTGCCTATGCGCCAACCGCCACTGCTGAGAAGTTTTGTGACTGTTTTATTACTAATAAGAGCTAGATCTGCATCTGATTGCTGTAACGGATGCTGCTTTAATTCGTAAGGCTAGAAATTACTTTTTTTTAAGTAAGTTATGTTTTTTTATATTTGTTATCTATGAAGTGATGTAATTTTTGAGGCCAAATGGACAATTAATTTGACATCTTCGATAATTTGAAGTTTTTCCCCATTTCTTGAAAAATACTCGATACATTGAAAGAAATCAATGTGATTTGGACCCCTCGGTAATTTGAAATTGTGTGAATGGCATCTTGCTTGTCGACATTCTATAATTTGGATGGTGCTTATCCAAATGGAATCAAGTGTCTAATCATAAGTTTTGAGCAATCCCTGTTTAAATTACAATTTAATGATAAAAAATAATAATTTAATATTTTAATCACATTTTAATATCGTCATCTATATTGATTGCCGCAACTTTATCTGCGAAGTATTTAAATGTGGGAAGATTATTTGAGTTGCCTGTCATCGTCGTAGTATTTTTAAGAATTCAGACAACTGATTATATGAAATAAGCTTGACGCTTCAATTTCGTACCATGAGAACTGTTGAATGCAGAATGCGAGGAAGAGAGAATTCGGTATCCACCTACTCTTGACACGGCCGGATTAAATCAAATTTGTAACTTAAATCTGCCATGTAACTGTTCTAACGATTTAGATGAAACGTTGCAATTAGGGTTTTTTTTAGTCCAAAAGTATGATTTTGATAAGTGCTTTTTTGGTAAAAGTTCAGGATAAATATTTTCAACGACATCTTGGTTTTTTAGAAACAAATTTTTATTTCCGATACGGCGGTATCGATTTCAGTGAAACTTTGTAACTAGGGGTTTTTTGGGTAAATAAAACGATCTTGATCAATGTTTCCCAAATAGTAGGTGGCGAACCGGCACTGGACCACGAAAATGAAATAGGAGGTCACAAATTTTAGGATTAAGTGTTAATATCTCTCTGAAGATGATAGCTTGGTTATCGAAAGGCGATAGAGCAAACTTTGTTGTGCTTTTTTTAATCTTTCTTCGTTTCAGGGGACCAAATTTGTATTTCAATTTTTCACAGAATGATTTCCCTATTGTTCAATCATACTCAAAAAATTACGAAAACAAGCGATAAAATGTCTTAAAGCATTTTGTTTGTCACTCCGTAAGAATGAAGCAATGTTTTACACAAGGATGTCACTGTAAAATAAATTTACATCGACTGAAAATCTCCATCTTTTTCGAAATTTTGACTATAACAAATGCGACTTTTTTGAAAAATCCGGTATTGATAATTTCAGATTTCAACAAATTTACCTTTTAGCTTTCCACTTTTGTTAAACTTCAATATTCAAAAATTTCCATTTCTGGTAAGACTGAAGCGGACAAACAGACAGACGAACACACTTTTGCATTTATGTATTAGTAAAGATGCTTGAAAATTAAATAATTCCGGCTACTCGAGCATTATCGTAAAAAATTGTTAAAGACACATGTTTTATAAAGAAAACTGTGTCTGTGGGAGCGTGGCCATTATGTGCTAAGCGTCTCTGTCAAGCTATGAAATCGTAAAACATTGCCCGTTATATACATACTCATCATTCCTTATCTTTATGGATAAATTTACTTTATGTTAAGTTATCATTTCATGTATTTAGGGTAAGATATAGGGTATAAAGCGTTGTATTTTGATAGAAGCATTTCTGAATATCTATAAAGAGTTCTGTATTACCGAACAAATTAAGCAGAATACTCTAATGTCCCAGAATTAAGAAAGGATCTCTTAAATGGTTTACGCTTTCTGTTTCACATAGTAGCGATCAGGAACTAGCAACGTTTTTAGGCCAGGGAACCACTTTCAGTGAAAAAATTTAAGAGTGGGCTTTAGAAGGTGAAGGGAAGCAAATATGGAAGCTATGTTTCTTTTCTAAACGGAATCTAAATGAAATAGTCTCATGAACACTTAAATAAGAAGCTGTTCCTATACATTTCGTACCACGATAAATCTGTGATATGTAAAATATATTTACTTTAGATGTTATAATAAAAAATTCAGCAATGCCTCTAACAATTATAATTATTTAATGTTTCTTTATGTAAGGTTCCATAATTATTGTGATATTTAAAATAAATCATAAATAACATGCTAAGAATGTGGTCTTTACTGAATATTTACTTCATTTTTGTTTGTTTTTTTTAAGGCAAAAATCATCTGCAGCTGATATAAACAACTACACAAGTAACTTAATTTTTAGCAGTCCATTTATTTAGTGTGTTTGTATTGCTTTTCAATCCTGGTGTGAGCTCTTTTTTTGTACAATTTAACATTTTTTTTAGTGTTGGGCATAATTGACTAATTTTCATCATTGAAATAATCGCCTGGAACAATCAAAAGATTATTCAAATCATGAAATCAGTGAAATGTTCCATTGTGTCCTTACCAAATATTCAAGTTGTTATTTGCATTTTATTTCAAATTTCATTTCGGGACCCCAAAATAATTAATAGTTCCTAATACTTGTATGGTTTTTCAATATTGCTTTTCTCTTCTTGATTCTGATAGGCAAAGGGTAAATGAAAAATGTTATTTAATCGGCCCAAAAATGAATAAAATAATGTAAATTCATTTTGTAGAAAATTTAAATTATTACATTATTCATAATTTATACCAATTTTATTTAAAAAGATTATCCAATTTTTTAGGCTGAAAGGGTATAGCAGGATAAGCATAGGAAATCTGCCCCCAGAGCCAAATGTGATGAATGTTATATCAATCAGTATGTCACCTATCTGTAATAATATTTCCACAGTTTTGGCCGCCTATCTCTTACTGTCTGAGTAATTTCGAAAAATGCCCTTTTTGCAGAGCATTTTTAAAAATTTTGTTCACCTTTCGCTTAGATATAATCCTTATTGGTTTTGTTGACAGCAGCAGAAGCGTAGCGTGCCATGGCGGGGCCCCGCATAAAAATTTGTTTGGAGGCCCTTAGGAGGGGCAAAAAATTCTCACAAAAGAAAAAAAATGCATAAAATTAAAAGAAATATTTATTCATCATAATTATCTATGTCCCTTTTTCTAAAATTTTTACAAACAATTTAAATTAAATATATACTCTCCTTGCCTTTTTTTCGGCAAACTGATTTATTAAATCATTTATAGCTGATGATTACTTTAGTTTTTCTAAAGTTTCTGCCTCTATGGACAACAGTGACAGGTCCGACAGGCATTCCTGTCCTATCGAAGTTCTTAGATAATTTTTTATCAGTTTTAATTTTGAAAAACTTCTGGATGCAAGACTATTGAATTTTATTAGCAATAATTCAATGAATTCCTTAATAAAATGAATTTTTTGAATTTCAGATTTTAAGCATGCTTTTAGAGCCTTTAATTGGTCATAAAGATTAACTGAGATGTCTTTACTGTATTTAGTCGACAGTTTTCCGGAAGCGTTTATATCTCTTCATTTGAAGAAGACAGGAGTTTCTCCGGTTGTAATATTTCGAACATACTACTCAGGTCGCAAAGGTTCTGAAATCTTTGTTTAGTTTGAGAAATTAATATATCTAAACAGCAATAGTATACATTGACTTTGAAATAGGATTCTGGGTCTGAAATTCTCTCATCTTGTGATAACTCATCAAAAAAACGCTTCGTTATCTTTCGCCTTTTGTTTTTAAAAACAGTTTTTACCCTCCACTCTTTTGCTAAATCTTTGGAGTTATTTAGTAAACTATTGAATGAATTTTGATTCCTTAATTCGCACAGTCAATTCAAAAGATTACTTAATAAAATACTAGTTTTCTGTAAGTCATTATTTTCATGCTGTAGAGCTTAAGAAACAGGATTAATGATTCCAAATAGTGAAGAAAAAAATGTGACAAGCGCTAAGAAATCATAACTCTCTAAAATGTTAATTATATTTTTACATTCTTCACATTCTTCTTTTTTTTTGAAATTAAATTTATTTGGTACAAAGTTTTCATGATAAATAAATAATTGTTCCTTACCGCTAATAAAGCGCCGTTCCTTGAAGACCATCTGGTAGGACATACCTTTTTAAGAGTAATTAAATATTTTTCAGATGAATCGTCACTTAACATTGCCCAGCGTTGTATACTATTGCCAAAAAAAGTATATATTTTTTCTAAATTATCGAAAAAAGTCGACACTTCACGGACATGTTTCGCAGCATCGTTTAAAACCAAATTTAATGCGTGCGCAGCACAATGAACATAATCGGCATTCGGAGCATGCTCTTTTATTAGGGGTTGATAATCCTCCATAAACACCCGACATAACATTTGATCCATCGTAACCCTATCCTCTACATTTAGTCAAATCAATTCCATATTTTTTAATCGTATTTAAAATTTCAGTTTTAAGTCCTTCAGCTGTGCAATCTGATACTGCTGTAAACCCCAAAAAGGACTCTCAGATTTTTAATTTTTTAGGCACATTATCATCATGTTCTATAATTGAGATGTATCGAAAAACTACAGAAAGTTGGTCAATTTTTGACAAGTCTTGTGTTGTATCTAAAATTATTGTCAGAAACGGAGTTTTTTTAATTTCTGAGATAATATTGTTCCTCACTGCGGTACCAAGCAAATTAATAATTTCATTTTGAATCGTAGGGCTTAAATAATTTTTTTTGCCTTTTGGTTTTAGAAGAAGTTATTTTAAGGTTGCATCATAATTAGATAGCAAACCTAAAATTGCCATAAAATTTCCAGAATCAGAATCATGGCCCCTTAAAGGTAGATTACAAGATGCTAAAGTAATTATAACATTAATTATACGATGCAATACATCTCTACAGAATGTAATTTTACTATTGATTTCACTTTGCAAAAGAGTATCGATGGTATTTCCATCTAACCAATTATTATAAGATAGGGATGCATTAATATGCTGCTGTGATTTTTCATGATCAA
The DNA here is from genome assembly GCA_028583605.1 of Dastarcus helophoroides. Classification (NCBI taxonomy): domain Eukaryota; kingdom Metazoa; phylum Arthropoda; class Insecta; order Coleoptera; family Bothrideridae; genus Dastarcus; species Dastarcus helophoroides. The sequence goes on from CM053326.1 coordinate 100,569, forward strand.
GTATAGTTTGCGTAAAATTGCTTCTAATGGAAACACCGTTAACCCATGCAGAGGAGTACGATTTGCTTTGGCGATCTGCTAATAACCAACAGAAGTGACAATACGGTTTGTCTAAAACATTATAATAACATAACCACGGTCTTGAAATTTTTATGTCTGCTTTATTGATATAAGAATAATAGTAGACCGAAAAAGATCGGTTACTTTCTGAATCTTTTGGAAACGGTCCTGGTGGTTTAAATGGACCCAATTTAAAAATTATTTTTCGTTCGCATTCAGTTGGACTGTCACCAAAATGTCCTCTATCTGATAAAACTATATTACAATCTTCAGATATCTCAGAATCGTCGATTTGGGTTTCTTCTATTTCCGGATGGACATCTAATGAAGAATGTGCTTGGGTTTCTTCTATTTCCGGATGGTCATCTGATGAAGAATGTGCTTCAGAAGAATCTGAAAATATAATTGTTAAAAATAAAAGCGAATGTTTTGATAAATTTCAAAAAATTTATGTTAGATAAATTACTATACGTAAAGTTACGGTTAGAGAGTGTTCAGATGTAAGCAGGCTCTACGCGGGTTGTGTGCGTGTTAGTACAAAATCACCTGCGCGCAACCTATGCGTTACACCTGCGTGCGATCCGAACGTGGCGCGTGGCCATACAAAACGAACAGAACACGAGCTCGAGTACGTCTGAACACGCAATTTACGTTACGGACTGATAGACAGACAGACAAATTGATTCTATAGGTAAGTAAGAGTTCCGTTTTCTTCGTTTTGAGGTACGGAACTTTAAAAACAAAATTCAACCTTCGCTACAGGTAGATAAGATAAATGGGTTGGGTAGTACTTACCTTTGCAATCTAAATCATACACAGTAGCTGGTGTCTGAAAAAATGAAGAAATTTTGGGCACTTTTTTTATGACCTCATCCCTTTTCTGTTTACTTTTTCTTTTCGTAGCTCCGCTGGGATAATCTCTTTTCCTTTCACTCATTGTTTTTTACAAATCGCTACTAATACTACTAAACCAGGAGAACAATTATTTGTATTGTATTACAATGTAATGCACAACTAAATAAAACACGTCAATAAACACTGCTCTCCCTTTGTGGTTTATCATCGTATCGTATATACATCGATTATGGTGGGATTCCCCCGTTGAAGTAAATGACTTAAACGGGGAAATCCCGCAGCCCGCGGTAACCGATGTAGGGTGTTGCCAACTTATGAACGCACGCTTTACGCGGGTAAAAAAGAAATTGCTTTTTTTGACTTCTGTCATTTGTAAAATAAAAAAAAAATTTGCTTATGCACGTTGGGGGCCCCCGTGACCCGGGGGCTGCGTATAATTGATACGGCAGATACGGCGGTAGCTACGCCTCTGGATGGTAGTGACACAAAATAAATAACAACCACAAAGAGATAAGGCGAGGGTTAACCTTTTCGTTTTTATTTATTTTGTGTTCTGGTTGTTACTTATTTTGTGTTTCAGAATATGGAATACGAATACTGAATGACATCTCATTTCATACATCTCATAATTTAATAACATGGATTTGGAGGACGACGTCAAAATGGTGGTTGACGTCAATCAGATGGTGGGAATGAATCTTGTAGACGAGGCCAATTTGGCGATTGGCTTCGAACTGATAAACGGCTGCCATGGCTATTAGTGGTAATTGACCTGATGGCCGAGATCGATATGATAGTCATTGCTCAACGCAATGTCGAGCTAGGTTGGCCGGCTATATCTGCTTCTTGTTGATGAGTGGTGTTACGACTAGTATAGTAGCGATGACTAGTGTTGAGCAGATAACTGGCATCGAGTTTGCAGTGAGGAAAGTAGTGTTGAGCGCCATGATGAAGCTCTCAGGGTCGCACTAAAAGTTCGTGGCGTTTACCGAAAGACCACACCCCCACGTTATGGGCGACATATAATACCGCCGGGTATGTACAAGTTTAGAAGGAAACGAACACACACGACACTATGTGGTCACTTGACGGTCAGATACTGAATCCTCCTCGAGATGAACATCTGTGAACGAGAGTGCCGGAAGGGAAGGCAAAAGGGCATTTTCTGCCTGCGAAATCCCTATGAATATTAGGAACATAAAGTAGCGAGTGTTGTCTGGCGAGAGCGCGAACTGATTTTAAAACTTTTGTAAATTGAGTTCCCTTCCCTGGTATCAATCGCTCTTAATAGAAGTGCGCAATTGCGAAGAGTTGTTGAATGATTTCCCACCTCTCGGACACTTTGAAATATGGAATATCACTCATAATCGAAATAATCGTATTGAAATGAATGTTATCTCAGTTGTAGTGTCACGCTATTGAATCAAATATAAAACATCATTCACTTCTTATATGCAATCATCGAATGATCGATTATATGGCCATAATCGAAATATTTCCATTATATCTCTAATAATCGCTCAACACTAACTACACTCTGTTCACCCAATAGATATAATTAAACCACTCCCATAAATTAAACGTCATATTTGAATAAATTATTTATATTGGTTGTATTTGCAAAATGGCACATCACACACAAACATCAAAATAAGTTTGATCGATCACGTCATCAGTAACGTTGACTTTTAGAGTGACAATTATGACCAATAAGTTTTGTTTTTCGTACTATTCGGTTACAAAGTTATTGGCTTGAAGGATTCATCGTGCAAGGCATGTAGTACTCCGACGCGAGGCGAAATGTGGCACGTAATCGGGAGACTGGCGACTTAGAGAGATAGAGATAGTAAGATGTTTAAGAACTGGCGTAACTCTGTGCCAAGTATACGGCACCGTCCGACCTATGTCTGAACTTAAAAAAAAATGTTTGAAATACATTTTTTCTGGTTAATTATTTGCCACATTTTAGTGACCTTAATTCCTTTTTCCCTGCTTTTGTTTCATTACTGCGGTAACGAACTTTGAATTTTCAAATGACAGTTGTATTTTTTGTTTGCTTTTTTAGAATTTGCATGTTCTTCTGCATTTGGTGACCCCAAAGCTTTTAGGGTTTAGAAATGAAAACGTTCGAGAAAATATAATTTTTTTTTTTTCATAATTTTACCGATTCTCATATTAAATAATTTAATACTAGTTTTAAACCTGCGTTAGTAATGTAACGCAATGTAAATAGAATAGAATTTAGAATAGAATTGTAGAATTTAGTACATAAGAAACGTTTCTAGAATGATCTGATAAGGGGAAAGCGACCGCGATAACGAAGCAAACGCCAGATAAACGTTCCCGAAATTTCGGCAAACGATAAGCCTTATCTGCCGGATTGTTCTAGAACCTGGATGCCAAAACTATATAAGGCGGTCAGCTTTCCCTCGAGTCAGTCAGTTAGAGTCAGTGTAATTAGTGAGTTAGTAGAAGTCAATAATAAGTGAGTTAATTGTTCAATTGTGGTGATCCAAGTTTAGTTTAGTAATAAAGTGGGTATTATTTTTAATTCACGTGTGAATTAATTCGCCAGTACATCTACGTTCATTTTTGGTAACAATTTCAATTTCGTACTTAGATTTCTTTAAAAATAACATTAAACAATAAATGTTAAAAATCAGTAAAATTATGATTTCTCGAAATTCTCCGAATCTAACCCCTATAAATTTGATGTTACCGAATGCAGAAAGTTAAGATTTTTCCAAAAAAAGAAAATAAAAAATGCAGGTGTTATTTGAAAATTCAAAAATTAGTTACCAAAGCAACAAAATAAGAGCTAAGAAAACAAAATGAAAGTCACTGGAAAGTGACAAATAATTAACCAAAAAAAGTTTATTTGATACGTTTTTTCTATAAACATTCTAAAAAAAGTTATAGTTAATGTTCTATACATACTTTGGACCCAGAAAAACCAAACGAACCGTCTGTCTATTAATATCATTTTTCTTTCTTAAATATACAAAAAAGAATTTTATGCCTAAATTACTTTGAGCGTAAGATATTCATTTAAAATAAACTGATTAATTTTATTAAGAAATACATACTCTCCACAATTGATTGTTCATTTCTCTTTAAAAAAATCTATTTTTCGCGTACAAAATGTCAAGCTGGCAACAGTCGGTCATTTCGCCGGAATTTTTGCCTCCACACATCAACTTTGTCCTTAGGCACTCGAAACAACGACACTTTGTCATGACAGCTTTTATAACCACCGTTGCACATAGGCACAAAACAAATCTTGCCCATTTTGTAATTAAAGTATAAATATAAAACCGAAAAATTGCGAAACAATTGCATAAAGTATCAACATTTGCATCAGAAAGCATTGCTTAATATACTCAAGGCAGCCCTTCTACTGTCTATCCTTCATATGGTGCTCTCTTTTCAATCGTCTCCGGTTTTAATGCCACTTATCGCAACAGTGAGATATAGCGGGTTACATTACCAGTCTTATATTATATCATGGTGCAAAGGAAGTCGTCTTACAATTATCTTATAACACAAAGGACCAGAGGAGAGTTTTGTTGAGGATATAATAATATAACATTTTATTAATTTTTTGTTCAATTCCCTTTGAATTTATTTTCTAGGATTTTTTTACTACTACATTTTATCATGATTCCTTAATATTGTATGAACCTGTCTTTTTCTGAGGGGGAATGGTCTAACTACAGGTTGTAACAAATTGGCTTCTCACTATAGGGATCTCGAAAATTGTAAGAGATACAGCATGGGTTAAATTAGGGCAAAGTTGCACAATTTGGCGATCAGAAATATTCCGTTGAAAAATGGAAAATATCTCTTGTTGTTCTTGAGATTTTTAGAAAAAAGTAAAATTTTGGATTTTCGTTTTTATTATTTCTTAAGCGTTATTTGAAGAGTAACCCAAAAATCAAAAACACTTCTTCATTGACGTTTTTTATCCTTCAGAAGGTGGCATAAGAAGTTTTTTTATTAGACGTTTCGTCTTTTCTCTACCATCATCAAGTTCGTTATTTTAAATACGGGCCTGTAATTTTTATTGGATCCTTGTGTAGTTTTTAAATCTCCGACTTCTCTGATGTATTAAACCTTTAGGTGGTTAAACATTTCGTGACTGTATACTATCATCAAGGAAAAACACCTTTTTCAGATAAACGTATTTTGCACTTTTGAATAATAGTTAACCAGAATGTAATAAAATATGACAAATTAAGTATGACAACTATTGTTTTATTTGTTATTTGCTATTCTAAATATCCATAGTTGCTTTGTTCGTAGTTGTTAGTCATTATCTTTGGTGGCCAATTGTTTATGGGCATGCTTGCTGTTTTTTGTTAAAGTTTATTAATTTTGCCATAACCCTTTTTCTTAACAACTAATTGCATTTTTATAATTTTGTTGTAAACAATAATTCCTTACTAATTAAAAAAAATAATACAGTAACGTTAATCTAAAATAAAGTGTTTTTTCCTTGATGATGGTTTGAAGTTACGAAACGTTTAGCCACATGCATCGATAAAATCGGAATTTTAAACGATGTACAAAGATGCGATAAAAATTACAGGTCCGTATTTAAAACAACGAATTTGATGATGGTAGTAAAAAGACGAAAAGTCTAATAAAAAGCTTCTAATGTTATCTTGTGAGGGATAAAAAACGTTAATAAAAAAGTGTTTTTAGTTTTTCGATGACTCTTCAAATAACGCCAAGAAATAATAAAAATCAAAATCCAAAATTTTATTTTTTTTTCAAAAATTTCAAGAACAGCAAGAGATATTTTCCGTTTTTCAACGGAATATTTCTGATCGCCAAATTGTGCAACTTTGTCCTAATTTAACCGATGCTACATCTCTTACCGTTTTCGAGATCCCTGTAGTAAGAAGCGAATTTGTTACAATCTGTATATCTGTTGGGTGAACAGAATATAGAATACTAAAATATATTAAAAGTAATGCTGATTTCCTGAACGAAGTCCGATGCTTTAAAATTAACTTTTAGAAAAAAAGACATATTTATCTGAAGTTATGTATTTTTGTTAACGAGCAAAGAGAGCAAGCAAGGTTAGTAGAATTATGTTAATAGAAACTATCAATCAAGCAAACGAAATGCTTTATTAGATACACCACTGCAATAATACACGCTTGTAACAAACTGATATGACTTAATCATCAAAAGTTGTACTCAATGAGACAGTTAAATACTAAAATAAATAAATAAATAAATAGTTATAAAATTTAATGTATAACGACGAGGTTAAAAACATGCTACAACGAACGATGTCTTCATCTCATCAAACCAAATGGGTTCTTTTGATCAGATGACGTATCGCCTTTTACATTATTTCACGCAAATATCCCCATAGATGGCGCAAACAGCATGCCATATGGAGGATCAAATATAAATTTCAAACAACCTCATTTTGGTACTTAATAATATCGATGGAACTGCACAACATTTTTTTAATATTAATTACTTCGTAAAATTGACCTGAACTCTATTGACTAGGCACACTTAGTTTATATAATAACAAGAAACTGTCCTATGAAAAATAGAAACTTCCGATAATAAAAGGAAACAGATAAATAATCAAATAATCATTCCGGCAGTACAGCCAGATGCACAACGGTTCATTTTTTTTTCGATTTTTAAAAATACTTTATCATTACAACATATAAATTATCAAGATATTGTTTGTAACAGGACCAACAGTATACATGGAATGCTGTAGCCAGATAATGTGCTCCAATAAAAATTGAGTGACATTCACATCAATATAACATCATATACAAAATAAACAATCTGATCGTAATGTAGTCCAGTAAAATTAGCTTTTAAATTTTTGGCAATTGAACACAAAATGATTACATTTTAAAATAATTTGTATCATGTGTTCGTTCTCTTGGATCCACATTTGATGTTCTGTTTTTTTCTTTATATTAAAATCATGTTTAAATATTGTTTCTGTTCGAAACATCAGGTAATAGTGAATTATTTTAAAATGTCATCACTTTTGTCGCTAATTTTGCTGATCTAATGTGTCTAGTTCCATAGAAAAAGTGTACGATAGTAGTACCTACAGTTTTTTTTTAACATTTTGATTAACAACTTTGAAAATACTTTGGAAAGATTACTTGCCAACAAGTGGATTTTAACTTTTATTGTCCACTGCCGCAATAAACGAGTGAATAAATATCAAAAGGGTTCGAGTGCGGAAAGGGAACATGCGGGATTTTAGGCCAATACAGTACACTTGTACCACGTACTGCACAACGGCTTTTTTTCAATGTATTCTAACACTAACAAATATAGCTCAAAAATATATATTACTTGTATTGCTTTATTGATTTAATTTAGCAAATGTCAAGTACAATACCTACAACAAATACGCGTCAGTCTTACAGTTGAGAGATAGAGAAGAGTCTGAGAGAAAGAAAGAGGAAACGTAAGCATAGCGCTAATTATTCTTAACTATAAAGCAGCATGTTGCGTAGTGCTTTAACAATGACGTCTAGGCACCGTTCTTTCAAAATCTATCACTTGACAACTTTTGGAATGTTTTTTTTTGGAATTATTGCTATGGAAGCGGGAAACACAGTCATGAACACCATTGTTAAGCTTGGGGACACAAAAGCAAAGAAGCACATTATCAGGAACGAAACGAAAAAGGCGCGCCAGACGAAAGACGATATGTGTCAACGTGTGTTGGCAACAATTAAGACATATCACTATTGCTATGATATTATAGAAATTGAGAACTGTCTGCGCGACTATGGCAGGAACATTGACGGACAAAGCGGCTATGTTAGATGGCGCTACGACCCGCGAGACTGTCAATTGACGCCGACGCGAGTCAGCGTCAACCGACAGCCGCAACAACGTGGGTCTGTGATTCGTGCGACCTCACAACAATAAAAACACTTATATTTAAATATAATGCTAAGCTATGTGTTCTTGTAATAAACTCGATCAGTCCTAACAAACATTAGAATACCCTACACACTAAAGGACATCTTATAAATCCAACGGAACCACGTTTTCAGAAAAAAAAGTCGAATTTGTTTGAGCGCAATCTTATATATTTAGTAACTTTTTTTTCAAGTGAATATGCGGAATTTTCTACCCCTTTGATTCAACATAAATATTTTTTTTGGAGGAGGGATACCTGATTTCAACTACGAACCAAATAAGAGTTTCAAATCCTTTTTAAAAGCATAAGAAGGGTTAATTCCATCTAAGCGTTTAAAAGTGCTTAATATATTCAAGAACAACATACACTCAGAACTACAGCTTTTGTTAGTTCTTTAGTACTATGAATACTCAAATGATATTCATCAAGAGATTAATTTATCTATCTCTTGGAAATATTTAAAGTATTTATAGCTCAATATAATTAAAATGTGCACAAAAATATCCACGCTATTTTAAAAGGATTCGCGTGATTAGATATTGCCAAAAGTGAGTAAACTCGAGGTTCTTCGATTTTTACGATTTATTATCAAATATTTTTGAAAATCTCGGTATGGAACTTTTTATTTTTCTTGAGTGTCAATAAGTAAGTAGCCATCCATAAATTACGTTACATATTAATGGGGAGGAAGTGCGATATTTTGTGACAAGGGGGGAGATGGTCACATGCATATATCTTAAGTATTAACTCTTAACGAGAAACTTTAAAATATTACCAATTCTATCAAGTTTTGTTTTTTAAGTATAAATTTACTAGTATCTCTTTTTGGCTTGTGGCAGGAGCGTGTGTTCAGGCTAAAATCTGCTACGTTGGCGTCGTCGGCTGTCTTTAACATAGCATTCACTACACATCGACAGTTTCTGTCATCTGTAGATTTTTACAAAAATATCGAAAGTATCAACTGGTACGTTTATTTAATAAAATGAACCTTCTAATTTGACCTGCCGTTGCCATCTAGGCTCCAACGATCGTCCTCGCGAGGGAGATAGCTGCCTCGACTTGCGAAGCACGACGAAACGATATGAATTTTTCCAACATTGGGAAATATCTTACATGTAACATGCAAAAAATGTTCTCACTGGTCGATTTATTCTATTTCTATTGTAAGATATAACATACACTTGACCATCTCTCAATCTTAACACGGAAATTTCCAGTTTAACTCTTTAATTATGGCTGTCGCCAATAGACGACGCGGCGCAATGACTCTTTCGTGAGGTACGTGTACCATCCATAAACACTTTACCAAATTAAGCCAAGATCGGGTATTACTTAGTGACCATTTTGTCATAAAATCATACCACACTTAGTTCCTGTTAAAAATACATTTGAGCATTTATTTTTGCGTTTTTTTCAATGGTTTTGTGGAAATATTTCCGCAGTTAAAGGGTTAAATATGAAATTTAACTGTTTTCAAAATTACGAATTTTTTCGAAAATTTCGTCACTTTCAAATTTTCGAATTTTTGAAACTGTCGATTTCTTCTAAATATTGATTTTTTTAACTTTGATTTTTGTTTCTAAATTTTGATGTTATTTGACAATCTCGGCTTTTTTTTTAGAATATTTTAACCTTCTCTGAAAATTTTAATCTTCTATGAAAATTTTGCCATTTTTTAAAATTACGATGTTCTTCAAAATTCCGACATTTTTTAAAATATCGACTTTTTTATTTTCGACTTTTTTCAAAATTTTAAGTTATTTTCAAAATTACGACTCTACAATTTTGTTTCACTATAAAAATTTTGGCTTTTTGAAAATTTTGTTCATTTTCGAAAATGTTGACTATTTGAAAAATTTTGACTTTGTTGAAAATTTCTCTTTATCTTCAATCTTTTTTTTTGTAAATTTTCTTTTTTCCAAAATATCTCTTACAAAATTTCTACGTTTTAAAGTTTCGATTAATTTTTAAAAATTTCGACATTTTCAAAATTTCGGCTACTTTTTAGACAAGTATGTTTATTAAAAAAAATATTATGCATAATAATAATTTTATGTATGCATAATTTTTTAAAGATCCCATATTTTGTGGAGTCACTTCAGTAACGTATCGTACATTTTATAAATCGGGAAGCTGTTCAGAAAGATCTTGTTACGTTTTCTTTATTTTTTAAATTTTTCTTCTTTGACATTGTCAAATTTGAAGCTGGATTTTTTATTTTTTTTATTTCAATTTTCAAGCTGAAATTTTGTAATTAAAGTCGAAATTTTTAAAAAAAGGCGAAAATCCTTTTCAGGTTTTTAAAATTTTGTTAAATATCAAGCATTCGTCTTTTTGTTCAAAACTTTTAAATTTCCATTTCAACCACAATATTGACAATTTTTCCTTATGAAAATGTTTCGCGAAATTAAATAATTTTATCAAATGTCGAACGTAGCTTGTTAACTATCGATACTATCGACAGTTTTCGACAGTCATAATTATCTTTACGTCGAAAATCTAATTTACAGTAACTCAGTATGATTTAAGTCCGTGAGGAGCGCTAGCGTTGAGCTTAGGTACAGGATTTGTGCATTTATTCTTAGGTTTTTTATTTTGCAGTCAAAAAATATTTCTTTAAATATTCGGTTTACTTTGAAGATTATTATTACTATTTTTTCTCAAGTTTTCAACTTTAAAAATCGCTACTTTTAACTTTTTTGAAATATTTTGATAAAAAAAATTTTTTTTTTTTCACTATTCTAAAAAATCTATTTTTTTGATAGTTTCGACTTTGAAAATATTTTCATCTTCACTTTTTTTTAAGATTTTGGTTTTTTAAATAATCTGTTTTTTTTTTCTATTTTCTAATATTTTTTGAATATGTCCACTTTTTTCAAGCAACTTTTCTTAAATGTTCGACTTTTTTTTTGTATATTTCGAATTATTTCGAAAACCTTGACTGAAAAAAAACATATTTTAAAACATTTTAACTTTATAAAAGCAGGCTTCTGACTATTAAAGATGTTGACTTTTTCTTAAAACTTCGACTTATTCTCAAAAATTCGACTTTTTTAACATTTTTGTTCTTTTTAAAAAATAATTTTTTTTTTAAATTTAAACTCTTAGAGAGAATGATTTTTTTTTGAATATTTCGACTTTGTTCAAAATTTAGATTTTTTATTTTTACCATTTGTAAAAATTTAGACTTTTTTCAAAACGTTCGTTTTATTAGAATTTTGACCTTTTGGCGACTTTTTCCCAAGATTCTGATTTTTGAAAATTTTAACCTATTTTGCATGATCCCATTTTTTTAATTTCCCCCATTTCGTCCCTTTCAAAATTTCGACCTTTTTTAAAGTTCTCACATATTTTAAAGTGTTCGAAAGCTTTTGAAAATTTCATCGCATTTGAAAATCTCATCATTTTTGAAAATGTTGACTTTAGATTTCAATTTTGATTTTTTTTGAAAAATTCTCTTTAAAAAATTTGGGTCACATACAAATGTGACCACCTGTGATTTGTTACAAAAAGTCGTGAAATTCGTATGACTTAATTTATGGATGCCCCCTAATTTCTTGAAAGCAGAGACTACTTGAAAGCAATCTTCTAAATTGAAATACAGAACTTGTGCCCTGAAACCAAGAAAGATTAAAAACACAACAAAGATTACTGGCTAACGCGTTTCGACAACCAAGCCGTCATCTTCAGAGAGAATCTAACATCTAATCTTAAAATTAACCCTTATACACATCGGGAAAGTCAAACACTGTCCATAGGGAGAATGTTAATAAGAGACTTAACATTGAGAGCTAATAGTGGGATAGATGGGCGGAACCTTGTATTCTCCTACACCGGTGTAAACAATTCAACGCAGAGCGCAGCGATCAGTGCTGGTGGAGATTTCAGTAGTACAACATAGCTTCTAACGTGTTTTGTTGCGGGATACTGGCAGGCAACAATTTTACTAAAATTTGCCTACCACATGCTGTTTGTTCTTTCAGTCCGTTGATTTAATCAACGTCTGAGGCAAAATAAAACTGATATTATTTGATGACCAAAATAAATAAACGAGATTTCTTAGACAAAATAAATAATAATTCTAATGAAGAATACAACATAATAATAACTCTTTAAACATTACAATATAAGGAGTTCCAGTCTGTTGTAAAACTCTCGACGAGTTTTTTCCAACATCTAAACTGGAAGATGCGAGCATGTTGCGTCAAAGTAGGCCGTAGAAAATTATGGAAGGGACAATTCTTAGCGTTTTACATAGACAATGAACATTTTTCCTTATCTGTATACCAAGAATATTTACTTCGTGCATGATCGGCTGCACCGGAACGCGCATGCGCATCCGATCATGCACGAAGTGAATGTTCTTAGTATATAAGGGTTAATTTTAAGATTAGATGTTAGTTTCTCTCTGAAGATGACAGCTTGGCTGTCGAAACGCGTTAGAGCAACCTTTGTTGTGTTTTTAATCTTTCTGGGTTTCAGGGGACAAGTTCTGTATTTCAATTTTTGAAGATAACCAAGGACCAGTCCGTTTAATCAAAATCTCCTAAATGTAAATTAATTAAAATATTTCGTAATTCTGATTGGTATACCGAAAATGTTAAGATAATAACATAACTTAATTAAGAAATAAATATTTATAAATGCTTCTGGGATACTTAAGTACTGAAGTTGAGACATCTTAACATTAAAGTACATCATACATCCTAATCTACAAGATCAACAGGTTTGAACATTTATCAGCTTCGGAGTCTGGAAACCAAAGACTGGTTTCGATCTTATTAGATCTCGTCAGTTTGTCACATTCAACTGCCGAATGCTAACAAACGTTCGGCAAGCTGTAGATTCAACGTATGTTCTTCGTGTGGCTGCTAAGTAGCGGCACCTGTTGGTCCATCGAGAAACTGTGGACAGCTCCAACAAGTATCGCATGTAAGTACACTACAGTATGCAGCCCTTTAAGCGCGTTTAATCATTAGAAGATTCTAATGATTGGACTAGATAGTCTTTTGGGACCTTACTAGAAAGCAACCGTTTTGCTAAGCGTTTGTGGTTCAACTGTTGGTTGTTTGGCTACCTATGATCCACTATATATGCATCAAGGGCTGCATATTGTAGTTTAGTTTGCATTCTACTATGTTTCCATTTTATGGAGCCCTTTGAGCACGTCCAAGATCGTAGGTAGCATTAGAATCTCGTCTTCTGAGACCGTCCTAGAGAGCAACCGCTTTGCTAAACGTTTGTGGTTCAATTGTTGGTTGTTCGGCTGTCCATGATCCACTATACGCGCTTAGAGGGCTGCATACTATAGTCTACTTGCATATCTTATACGTAAGAAGACTATATATACTATACAGTCTTCTTGCTCATACATAACAACACGATTTTACTCATTTACTGATCAACTTGAATTTCGCAGTTCAACGATTTACGAAACAATTTATCACAATTTCAGGGTAAAAACTGTAGTTTGTTTCATAACTGTGCACCACTTTTAACTAAAACGTAATTTGTTGTTATATATTTCGTTTAGGAGTAGTAAAGGGACAATTACTAAAATTATGTATTCTATGATTAAGAAAACGTGGTTCCATAGTACCCGGACGTACAAAGCACATAAAAATACAGTATATTTATATTATTTGATATAAAACGACTAGACTAAGTACTATGACATAAGCAGAGCTACTTGGTCGGTGGTTAGCGGGCCGCCATAGCTTATTTTTTGGGTTAAGGTTGGTCCGCTGGTTCCAGCCAACAAGCAGGAAATTTTTTGGTGTGATCAGTACAGTCAGAACACCTATAATCTAACAGCACAGGACATTCGTCGTTTTTTGGTGTTCGTACTTTACGAAAAGAAGATGTAAAAATGACAAGCTGGAAGAAATTCGACGCGACGTGTATAGTTTTTGACGAGATGGCGCCGCGCTTTGCATCATCCTGGCCAAGAAACGCACAAAGTAATGTTAACGCAAAATTTCAGAATGACAACCTAACAATCATTAACGATGATGTAATCGATAGATTGTTTCCTATTTTATTAAATAAAGACTTAGAACTGTTTTTATTTAAAAATACCGGGTGTTCAGGTTCTCCAATTCGGCGTGTTGTTGTCATTTTTTGTCATGTTAACGTATGTTCCTTACTTGATCGGTCTTTTAAACAGACAAACATAACCTAAAAAATATTTTATTGATTTGATGTTATAACGGAAGAAACATCTTTTATTGTTGAATTGTACTTTCGAAAAGGCCAATCAAGCAATCGTGATACTTCTGATAGTATTGGAGAATTTTTATGCCCCGGTTAAATGTCAATTTGGTGCGTACGAGTCAAGTAAGAAACATACGTGAACATGTCAAAAAATGACACCAGCACACTAGATTAGAAAACTTTGTATACTTGATACTGGAAGCTACCATATTGCTCCAACGTACGAGAATTGTCCCAATGGACCATAATAAAAATTATTGTTAAACAGAATTGAAGAAGGCGTTTATTTCTTAAACTTCACTAGATACTATAACTGGGTCTTTCGAATCACAAAGACAATATCGCAGTAAACTTAATTGTATGTTGCGCAAATATTCCAAAATTAATTCAATGTCTGATTAGTTAACACCACACACCGCTTCTGTTAAGTTTCGAACCTGAAGATGACTGCGCATAAAACATGAAAATTCTCAGCCAGGATGAGCGTGGGAACTGTTCACCGAGAGGTGTAATTGATAACACTGGGGGTTGGGGAAGGCATTTCCGATAATCACAGTCTGTTAGAGGTGCTATCGAGCGCTTTTTTTTTTAATCAGGGATTCAAAATAGAAAATGCCGATCTTTCGTGTTGCCTACGATAGATGTTGCAATTTTTTACCTTAAACCGCGAATAACGGGAATGATGCTCGGTGGTGTGGACTTTGCGGCATGGCGCTTTTTTTGTTTAACAGTGCACAACAATAATCTACAACATGAGCAAATGTATAAAAATGTATAATATATATTTGGAACAACACATGCAGCAATCAACAAGAAATTGTGCGACTGGAATATGATTCGTGAATGAGTGGTGGCCTTTTAATGGCCGACGACTAAATGACTACATCAATAGGACTAGATAAGGGCAGTCCGGAGAATAAAATCGTGAGAAATTTTTTAACAAATCTGCAAGATATGAATGTAATTACTTATCACGATTCATTTCGTTTTTAATTACATTTAAGCATAGGACGCGCAGGTATTGGTGTATTTTTTGTGTTATCGGTTATTAGCGTGTTGCGATTGGATTTAGGGAGTGTAAGGGGGGAAACACTAGGTTATGTTTACATACCTCGTGCGCTAATATAGAAATGTTCCCTATAGTAATTGACATGAAGGTAAACTCAACTTATATTTTATAATAAAAGGCACTATAATATTTAAAGCTTCATCCCTAAATAACAAAACTACAAAAATTGATAATTTTCAATTGAAATTGCATTTTAACTATTCTTAGTGATATTTGTCGTACTAAGGTTTGCAATCATTTTTTTGGTGCCATCAGTATTGCGGTTCAGTCGATTGCATTTCTTCGTAAGTAGTAAATACACGTAATTTTCATGATAGGTGAATACTTTGGCAAATTATTTTTTAAAAAATCGATCGTTATTTCCATATATTTAATAATTTTTTTATGATTTCAATCGTATCAGATAAATTATGATCTAAACAAAATAACCCGCTTTTTTCTTTGTGCTTTAGGAGGAAATATCGTTTAATGGTATTTTGGAAAATTTAACACAATTTTGAACATTTAATTATTTAGCTGGATATCAAATACAAGATAAGGCACAAAATTACATGTTACATGAAAAAAAAAAGTATTACAAAGTAAAATGCAATATTTTTGAAAAATAAATCGAAATATGATATTCTGTTATAGTATACTTCTTTAAACACATTCTGCTATACAGAAGGTTACAGAGTAACCTAGGAAATGTGAAAAAAAAATTGAATTTTCTAGAAAAACTCGAACTTTGGAAAAAAAATTATATTTTGTATAGGAAGTTGTGCTTTCCTAGTTTCCATGGAGAATACCCAACTGTACTGTTTTAATACAAACTTGTAAAACAGCATTCTAGAGAACTGTTTAAACCTTTTAATAAAATTTAAATCGACTGTCGAAATTTTGAACAAAAAGTCGAATTTCGAATCGAAACACAAAATGTCCAATTTTGAGTGCAAAGTTCACATACCTGAAAAAAGACCAATTTAAAAGTCAGAGTTGAAAAAAATTTAAACATATTTCAGAAAAAAGGATCTTGAAAAAATTGTATTCTACAGAAAGTGAAATTTTGAAAAAAAAAAGCTGAAACACAAAAGGTGTTTGAGAAAAAAATCGAAATTTCGTTAACACTTGTTGCCCCACTTTAATGAACTTTGAGAAAAAAAGTCGACATTTCGAGAAGAAATTTCGAGGAAAATAATTAATATTTCAAGAAATAGAAAATGTCGAATTTTGAAATAAACTCCACATTTTCGGGAAAATCCAAACTTTGCGAAACAAGAAAAAAAAAAGGAAAATTATAAATAAGTCGAAATTGTTAGTAAATCATCATTTTGAGAAATTTTGTGAGAAAAATGTCAAATTTCTAATCTAATCTAATTTAGAGAAAAAAAGTCGAAATTTCGAGGAAAATAATTAATATTTCAAGAAATAGAAAATGTCGAATTTTGAAATAAACTCCACATTTTCGGGAAAATCCAAACTTTGAGAAACAAGAAAGAAAAAAGCGAAATTATAAACAAGTCGAAATTTTTAGTAAATCATCATTTTGGAACATTTTGTGAGAAAAATGTTAAATTTTGAGAAAAAAGTTCAAAAAATCTTACTTTTTCGGCGGTTAAAATTTATTTAGGAACTAACTGATCTCACTACTTTATTTAATTTGTTTAAATAAATCGATTTTTTAAATATCGCTCTTTTTGAAATTTATCCCTTTTTAAATTTAGTCTTTCTAAAATTTCGACCCTTTTCAAAGTATTGACTACTCTTTCTACTCTTTAAAGTTTCAATTTTTACGAAAATTTCATACTTTTGGTCAAAATTTTGCCTATTTTGAAAACTTCTGCTCTAACTGTGTAACGCGTAAAATAACGAAAAGCCGACCCTGCCACTTGGCACGGCGGAGATCGCGTGTTTCCGAAGAGAGTTCGGCATGTCATAATCTAGATATACGCGCGTTGTTGTAACCTAACCTAACCTAGCATAATAAAATCCCGGATAACATAGTTTTTCTCTGTTATTTCTGAAAACCCCAAAAAAACTCTTCACTAACCACCCAGTTAGTTATAACTGAAAATTTCGATTTTCACCTTTTTGAAAAATTTAACTTTTTAAACATTTCAATATTTTTAATTTCCAGTTTCTAAAAGTTTAGCTTCTCTCCAAAAATCGAAATCGAGTTTTTTTAATGAATTTCTCTACATCCGATTTTATTTCCAAGTTTTGAATGTTTTATCAAAAATTTCCACTTTTTCATAACTTTCGTTTTAAAATTTTTTTTAACACAATTTTCAACTATCCAAAATTTAGACTTTTTTCGAAATTCTTTGAAAATTTCAATTTTTCTGATAATTTAGACTTTTTTAAATCCTTATCTTTTTAAAATTCTAGATATTTTTGGAAAGCTTTAAAATGTCCAATTTTTTGAAAAATTGCATTTTTTAAAATTCCGATTTCATTTCAAAATTTAGACTTTATTCAGAAAATTTCGACTTCTCGTCAACATTTTGGGTCTTTTAAGACTTTCGACTTTCAAAATTTCGACTTTTTTCGAAATTCTTTGAAACTTTCAATTTTTCTGATAATTTAGACTTTTTTAAATCCTAATCTTTTTAAAATTCTAGATATTTTTGGAAAGCTTGACACCGAACAAGTTTTAAAATGTTCAATTTTTTGAAAAATTGCACTTTTTCAAAATTCCGATTTCATTTCAAAATTTAGACTTTATTCAGAAAATTTCGACTTCTCGTCAACATTTTGGGTCTTTTAAGACTTTCGACTTTCAAAATTTCGACTTTTTTAAAATCTCCTTTTAGTTTTTAATTTTGGCTTTTGAAAATGTAGATTTCATTTTCCAAAATGTCGATACCTTTTGAAAACCTTGACTATTTGAAAATTCCGACGGTTTTATTAAAATTCCACTCCAAAAATTCCCACTTTTTTAAAATTTAACCTCTTTAAATTTCAGCTTTTCCAAACATTTGTACCTTTCTTGAAAAATGTGGATTTTTATATAAAATTTATTTAGGATTTCGACTTTATTCGAATATTTTGAGTTGTTTGAATCGCGACATTTTCTTGAAATGTAGACTTTTTTTGACAAAATTTTGCAAAATTTCGATTTTTTTTTGATACTTTCGGTGCTTTTTAAGGTTTTCGATTTTTTTTTTAATAAATTTCAATTTATTTTAAAGTGGCGACTTTCTGCAGCTTTATTTTAGATTTGAAAATTTCAACATTTTTTCAAAGTTCCAATCCTTCTAAATATATTCCATAAAAAATTTTGACTCTTTAAAAAAATGATTAAATTTTAACTTAACAAGAATTTTGTGCTTCTCAACATTTTTACTTTTCTTTTCTAGTTTATTCGAAAGTTTAAAATTTTCATTTTTCTTCAATATTTAGGCTCTTCGAAAATTTCGCCTTTTTTGAAAATTTATCTAAAAATGCTTCATTTTTTTAAATTTCCACATTCCTTCAAAACGTTGATTATTTTTAAAATTCAAAATAATTTTCAAAATTTTAACTTTTCTAAAAGAGTTTTTAAAAATTTGTTTATTTCATCAAAATCCTTGAAAATGTTGACGTTATTTTTTATTAGTTTGATTTTTTAAACCTTGATATTCGGCGAAAATTAATCAAAAAACGGAATATCGAATAAGCCGAATTTTTAAAGAAATTTTAAACTTTGAAAAAAGTCGGGACGTGAAAAAACAATCGAAAACTTGAAAGAATGTCTAAATCATCAATAAAGTTGAGATTTTCAAAAAAAAAGATCGAAATTTTCGAAAATATTTTAATTTCTGAAATTTTATAAAAAAATTGCAATTTTCGAAGTTTAATTTTAAAAAAAACCGAAATTGTAAACAGAAGCAAAAGTTTTTTATTAAATCTAGAATTTTGGAAAAGTCAATATTTTAAAAAAAGTCGATAAATTGAAATAAGTTAAAATTTGTTTTAAAAAGTTGAAATTTTAAAAAAAGCGAAATTATGAGAGGCGCACCTCGTTGGTGGTGAGAAGTCCGGCTGTATGCGATTGGATTTATATGATACATCGAATATCGAATAGATTTAACGATGTATTGAAACAAATCGATATATCTTTTTCGATATATCAATTGAATACCGTATCGATGTTTTCAAAATTTTGTGTATCCTGCCGATCTTGTGTCTTTCTCACACATGATGCCAGCTGTTCTAGAACCTGGATGCCAAAACTATATAAGGCGGTCAGCTTTCCCTCGAGTCAGTGAGTTAGAGTCAGTGTAATTAGTGAGTTAGTAGAAGTCAATAATAAATGAGTTAATTGTCAATTGTGGTGATCCAAGTTTAGTTTAGTAATAAAGTGGGTATTATTTTCAATTTACGTGCGAGTCAATTCGAACCGATAAAGCCCGTAACAATATGAAGCTGGTCTCCCCTACTGTTGCACAAGTGCGCGAGGCCCCGGCCGGTTCCCCTGCTCGCCACGCCTCCCGGGTACCACTAGCTTACGATACAATTTTCCAGTTTAAAGTTAAACCATCCAACTCAGGGAATGCGCACTTGGTTTTACGCGTGATTTTTGTACAATTCATAATATAAACAGGATATACTTCTTCCGGGATTGGACCGTGTCAAAGAAATACTAAAAGTGTCCGAACACTTTTAGTAGTTCTTTGACACGGTCCAATCCCGGAAGAAGTATATCCTGTACTGACTCTGGCCGTGGAAGCCTTCGTTATCACATAATATAAACATTTTATTGGGCCCATTGGCAAAAAAATTGCCCACCCTCGATATAGGACATAATTGAATCAGATAACCTTTCCATTTTTATATGATTTCTTTTAAAATTTTTAATGTTTTAGTAATGTCAACATTTTATATGTGCAAACTCCAATTCTACGAATTTGGAGTTTGTGCTTGTATAAACAATGTGGCAAATTTTAACATAGTCGCATTAAACATTGGTGCAATAAAGTTGGATGATTTTCCTCAATCCAATTAAGATTCCAGCTGAGTAAGTGGTTATCAGTGGAAAAAATAAACCACCTTTCTTATTACCTCAGGAATTTTGGGTGTCGGTAGCAAACTTTAGTTTTTAAAATAAATAATGACTATTCTGGTGTTTATTATTTGTTTTAAGAACTTTCTTTATTTCTTTTAAGAACTTCCTTTTATAACGATTTTCTTCAAATTCAATCTAAAAATTTTGTTCATAGAAAGAAATTAAACCAAGCCACTAATTCATGTTTTCCAAGCTCGAATATTATAATGCCTTTTATATATACTTCGTTACCAGAAGAAATGTGTTGTTTGTTGATCAGTCTTACCGAAGATGCGTAATCGAGACCATAATGGAAAATACGGTCGCGAGTTATGCTTAGTTCAGGGCGCTCCTTATTAAACAGGTCCTCTCATCGAGAACTGCCGTTCTAATTAAAAACTACGAAATGCTACTAACTCTAAATGACTATGATACGAAAAAAGAAAATCACACATGCCTATATAACCTAACCTATATAGGATTTTTCTTGGGCCCAGGAAGATTGTTTTTATAAAGTCATATAATTAACATTACACAAAAAACTGCTCCCGCAGAAATAGTCACTTACGTTGCTAAGGGGCTGTGCCAAGAATTTTGTGCCGTGCCGTGCTGAAGCAATACCACTCGAGGAGAGGAACGGGGGAATGCATCAGAACGAATTAATGAGCGATATCACTTTATTAAAAAAAAACTGACTAGCTGCGTATTTCCGCTGATCATTCGTTCTGGTGCAGGGTTACTACCACAAACTACAAATCAAAAATAAAAAAAAACTAACTGAAAACTGCAAGAACTGGTATTATTAATTAAAAAAGCATTTACAACAAAAAAATCAAAACAAAACAATGTACATTTAATTTAAGAACAATTTACCATTTAAAATTATAATAATAATAACAACAAGTTTAAAAATGTAGTAATAACCGAATGCTGTGAATGAGCCATTGTTCGCTCGATAAGTCGGAGTTGTTGCCCCGAGATGTCCTGGCAGGAACAATAGAAAAAATAGAGTATATATTTCTGAACAAGACACTAAAAAAACAACGTTAAGACACGTCGGGGAAACACCAAAGATTAGAGCTTATTGGCTGATGTCACCAAAAAAAAAATGGGAGGGAACTGTCCTTGAGATGAGATCGCTCAGTTCCTACAAATAATACGATACTCGCCTCCGGTCTATCAAAAACAACAACTGTATAATATAAATAAAAAAAAGACACAATCATAAATAAAATATTACAAAATGGTAAGTGTATAAATAAAACGCCACCGATCATCGAGGATTTACTTAACCTCAAAATTTTATAATGCAACAGGTTCAAAATATGTTATTAACCTAACGTCATCTTTTGATTGTTTTTCTAAACAGTCTCATCGCACCGACCACTCAATATAATTGACAGCTTAATTATTTTTTTTTTTTGATTTGTGCGTTACTAATCATCACTCTATTATTTTTTGATTCGATTAAACGAAAAGAATAGTGAACTTAAACAGCAACATGGTCCCCTTTAATTTGTATTTAGTTGAAACTTTTGAGGTTATGTAAAATAATAAATATACTTTCTAAACTTGGCCAGTCTTATGAGTTATCCTTTTTATACGAGCCTGTTCTAACTAACTAAATTGGACAATACGTAACAAAAATATAGTAATTTCAAACTCGTTATTTAAATTATCTCATACGCGATGGGTATAAAAATTTATAAAGTTAATCAAAACAGGAACGTATAATTTGATTTTCGGTGACATTTTATGAAAAAAAATCTCAACTAATTAACTCAAAAACCTAGCTACTAAGTAATAGTCTTGTAAGGCGCGTAAAAAAACCGCCAAAACGCCGGAGTACGCATGCTACGTACCCCATCGTCATCTATCTTAAACTCGGCAGCATCAACAAACAAATATATACTACTACAAACTAACTAAATAATATAATAAAAAAAAAGGTGGTGAGATTAATCATGCACCAAACTTGCTAATGCTATGCTAATGTGACAAGTGAATATAACAATTAATAAAAAAAAATATAATAATAGTAAACAAATGCTGGCAACGGAGACGATCAGCATTAGATACACGGATCTGACCGCACGGCAGGCGCGATTTGCACGAAAAAAGATTGGGACATAACAGTTAATAATAATAGTTACTACAGTACAGTTCTTGGTGACTAGGGTCGCTAACAACGCGGTATTCCGCAAATAACAATGCGCTATTACTAAGACGTACACAAAACATCATACACGCATATTAAAATAGATCATCCTTGAAAAATTGATTCTCAATGATTAGAGTAAGCGGAGGAGCGACCACAATCCTGGGGTGTAACCACGTTTTGCATTGGCATCAACAAATGTCAAATAATAGATCTGGCGAAACCCGAATTAAACGTCGACTGTGACGATAGCGAGTCACGATTTTAGACGGAAAGGAAATGTTTGGTCTAGTCCAGTTTTTTAGTCACACTCAATTGAAATATTTCTACAGAGTGTGACCATTTACTAAAAATGCAGATTAACAACCCCTAAACCGGCCATAAATGATTGAATGTTGAAACACGTCAACTTCTGCCTTTTTTTTATTAATTCTTTCTATTCTAACAATCAGATGTAGTAATGTTAGCTAGATTTAACACCAGTTTAAATCGCACGCAAGAAGAGGGGAGAAGACGTGTCTTTCTTCCTCTTAAAACTACAAAAATTGAAAAAAGCCAGTACAACTATAAATTGTATTGAAATATTAATCGAAATGAATTCATGAGGTTAAGATCGATAGCACATATGACCGTTTATGTGGCAAAAATACGTCAAATTCTACTGAAATCATTACTCAGGTTCTCTCTTTTTTTCAGCTGTTTTTTTATCACTTGTACTGAAATATTAATCGAAATAAATTCACGAGATAAGATCGATAGCACAGAGATGTCCGCCTATGTGGCCAAAATACGTCAAATATTCATTATATTGAAATCATTATTCAGGTTTTTTTTTCAGCTGTTTTTTACCACTTGCAGTGACGGCGTCGAGGGGGGTGGGGAGGAGCAGGGTGGTCAAACATTTAAAAAAAGATGAAATTTTGGAAATTCGAAGCTTCCTAAAAAGGTCTAAAATTTCAAGTCGACATTTATTAGAAAATCAAAATTAAAAAAAAATAACAAATTTCGAAAAAAGCAAAAATTTTGAAGAACAAAAGTTCAAAAAACTCAAAACTTTGGGAAAAGAAAAAAATTTTGACAAGGTCACAATTTTGACCTTTGAAAAAAGTCGAGATTTGAAAAAAGTCGAGATTTTAAAAAATCGCAAATGTTAAAAAAGTCCAAATTTACAAGAGTTGAGATTAAAGAAGTCAAAATTTCTGAAATCGAAAATTTCAAAAGGTGGATTTTTTAAAAAGGGCAAATTTTGCAAAAAGAAGTAAAGGCGAGATTTTCAAATGAAATTCAAATCTGTAGAAAACCGACGATTTAAGAAAAATGATTTTTTTTCAAAAAAAAAGTCAAAAGAGAGAAAAAATAACCCCCCTATAAAATAGGTCCAAATTTTCAAAAGATAATTTTAAACTTAAAAAAATCGAAATATTTAAATAAGATGAAATATTTCAAAAGGATGGAAATTTTCAAAAAAAAAGTCGAAATTTTCTGAAAGTAAATAGAGCATTGAAAAAGGTCAAAAATTTTAGAAAAGGCAAAATTTAAAAAAGCTAATTTTTCAAAAAAAGTCAAAATTTCTGTCAGAGACGAACAAAATTTTCATTTGACTCATAACATTTTTACTCCAAACTCAGGCTTTTCTTAAAGAATACGCTTTTAGAACAAAAATTTTGATTTGCATCTACATTTTTTGTCAGAGAGTCGAACAAAATTTTCAATTTTCTCATAAAATTAACTCACACTTTTCTTAAAAAATACGTTTTTAGTACAACAATTTTGGCTTTACTTCTAAATTTTCCACTTTTTTTCTTACTTAAATCTCCTCTAAACTCGAAATTTTGATTTTGTTAACATTTGAACATTTTTTCTAAAAATTTCGAATGTAAACCGAAATGTTGCTCGGAATTTCCAATAAATTCTTGAACATATTTGTAAACTAAAGCACCGAACTAAACACTGTGGCTTGCGATTTGTAAAGTTTGTTATTCTTGAAATTTGGCCCTTTTCTCGATAATTTCGAGTTTTACCACAAAGTCGCAACACTGGACTTAAAACTTCTGAAATTTTTTATGTAAGTTTCAAACTTTCCAACTTTAATCTACACACTTCGACTTAAAATTTTAAATTTTGAGTTAAGCTCAAAACATCCAATTTATATCCAAAATTATAATGTTAAAATAGAAATATAACACAAAACTTCAACTAGGAACGTAAATTTTGTTTATAAAAATGTCAAGTTCTCTCTCCAACGTTAAACCTAAATATTTAGCTTTAACCTTAAAATGTTTAGTTTAAAACCAAAATTTGAAACCTTTTTAAAAATTTTGAATTTTTCAAAAATTTTGTCCAAGGTAAATCTTATGCTCTACAATTTTGATAATAGATGTTAACATCACTGCGGCTGCAGAAACCGAGATAATCGCGAAAAATCGATTTTTTGTGGTTTTTTACAGTATGTATGGATGAGCGCTGTCCTCTATCTCAAAAACGGTCGAGAGTATGTAAAAATGTCTAAGGCAAAATTTGTCACAAATTTTATGCTCTACAATTTTGATGATAGATGTTAACATCAATGCAGCTACAGAAACTGAGATAATCGCGAAAATCCGATTTTTGTGATTGTTCACAATATGTATGGCTCAACGCTGTCCTCTATCTCAAAAACGGTTGAGCGTATGAAAAAATGTCTGACACAAAATTTGTCGCAAATGTTATGCTCTACAATTTTGATGATATAGGTTAACATCAATGCAGTTACAGAAACCGAGATAATCGCGAAAAACAGATTTTTTTGATCTTTTACAGTACACGTGGCTGAGCGCTGCCCTCTATCTCAAAAACGGTTGAGCGTATAAAAAAATGTTTCAGACAAAATCTGTGGTAAATCTTATGCTCTACAATTTTGATAATAGATGTTAACATCACTGCGGCTGCAGAAACCGAGATAATCGCGAAAAACCGATTTTTTGTGATTTTTTACAGTATGTATGGATGAGCGCTGTCCTCTATCTCAAAAACGGTTGAGAGTATGAAAAAATGTCGAAGACAAAATTTGTCACAAATTTTATGCTCTACAATTTTGATGATAGATGTTAACATCAATGCAGTTACAGAAAGCGAGATAATCGGGAAAATTCGGTTTTTATGAACTTTGTTCTTGGATAATAACGACGCAGATACGAGATCTTGAGACAACTTTCAGAACACCAAGATGAAGATTTGTAAACGTTTCCAGCATCTCTCATTTCGAGGTGGAACCCCTAATATGACTGGATTATGTAAAGTTCGTTTTTCTAAATAATTGTTCATTTCCATTTATTAGTTTAGTGCTAATCGAGTTTGCTACGATCTGTGTTTTTTAAGGAGTAATACAAGCCGTTAATACATTTTTTAGCTTAGGGACTTCTGCGGTCAAATCATTATTTGTTATGATAAAAATATTTGTTCAAATGGTTATTACTGGTGAAATAAAATGACGAAGAGACTAAGCTTCTAAAATTTAACCTTTTGAAAATTTTTCAGTTTTTATTTGTCACTATTGTCACAGTCACAATTGCATGTCACAATATTGCTGCAATTTAATAAAAATAGCACAGCAGACTATTAAAACAAAATTTTTAACAATAAACCTATGTCAGCGCGTCGTTTATACAAAATAACGTCAACAAATAAAATTAGGTCACAATATAAATAATAATAAAAATGTAACGGTAAAACAAAACAAATTGAGCACATTATAAGTACTTTCAACTAATCAGTCTTTTAAATATTGTTGGGGCCAATACAAAAACGGTATCACCTGCATCGGACATACCAACAAGGGGTCGGTGCGCACGGACGTACGGTGATGTAGCCCCCGGAACTGCGAGCGTTTCCGCCGAATGCTCTAGAGTTAAAGACAACAATGACCGAGCACCAAAAATGCCCGGTTAACATTTAAAGTGAGTTACAATATCCCTGTTTTAAAAAGTGATACATTTTGGTCGTCATTACGTCGAAACCATCATTATTAAAAAAATATCAACATGAGAATCAAGCAAATACAAAACTATGACAAATTTTGGACAATCCTAGAAAGTAATAAGTATAACAGACCAGCATTTGAACCACTCCTTTCAAAAATGCATCAACAAAAAGTGTTGGGAATGGTTGCTGGGGACCCTGTCAGTGCCCTACAGTCCGATGGGAGGCACCTGAACGTAGCGATAGATGTAGAGACGGTAGTCCTTGCTGGCTAATACGACCGAACCGTCGTCCATCAGTGCAACGTCGAAACATTGGGCATGTTTCACTTTACTTTCCAGTGCTGATACCAGTTGTCCGTCTTGGGTGAAAATAGTCAAATTGAAGTTATTATGGTTGTCGGCTATCAAAATTTCCCCATTAGCGTTGATACCGACTCCGATCGGATAATTCGTTATGCCTTCTCCTCCGATCTGTCTCAAATAAACCCCCTCGTAACTGAAGACTTTGACGCAGTGCGCTCGGTTGTCGCTTATAAATATTTCCTGTTTGTCATTCACCACGACTCCATTCGGAAACTCCAAGTGTTTGCTACATCCAAACTTCTGCAGCACGGTACCGGTTTGATCGAAAATTATGACTCGCATCACTTTACATTCCACGACGACGATGCGACCTTTGTTATCGACGGTAACTCCCCGAGGATGTTGTAAAATATTGGCTCCAAATTTACGCACGAACTGACCATATTGATTGTAGATTTGTATTTGATGCGTCGGTGATCGTTCGGTCACTATAATGTCACCCGAAGTGCGCACGACCGCCACGCGATTCGGATAAAGTAATTGTCCGTCGCGTTTACCACATTCTCCGAATTGAAACTTGAATCGTCCTTCTTTGTCGAAAATTTGGATTCTGTGGTTGTTGGTGTCTGCGACGATAATGTCGTTCTGCGCGTTAACGGCCACGCCGCTCGGCTCGGTAAATTGACCTTCCATAACGCCGAATTCGCCGAATTTGCAATGGTATATCATCTTTTGTCGTTTTATCTGCGACTTGGGTGGGAAAATGGCGGTGGACATTAGCTTCGAGGTAAGTTCTAACATCGGATCGCTGTGTGTCGTACTCGTCAAGGAATAAGGATCAGTTCCGTTGCTTTGGAATATATTGTCTGTACCACCGTTGGACCACTTTTCATAAGGATTAATACTGTTGAGACCCAAGTCACCGATTGTGGTGGAGAAAGGTCCCAAACTGTTGGCACTGCTGAATCTTTTACTGATAATATTCGACTCGAAGGGAGACGTAGATTGACTGGAACCGCTCATGGTAAACGGACAGGGAATTCCACCGTTTAAACTACCGGAACTACCGTTTACGGAACTGCCGCTCGAGCTGGAACCGCCCCCTGTTGGTCTGGCGATCGGAGGTTGTTTACTAGGTCCTACGACCGCTTCCGAATTGGAGCGGACGTATCCGAAAGTATTTCGAACGCCCACTTGTATGGCTTGATAGTTGGAGACGAATTCCAGTTCGCACGCGCTTTGCACGCTCTGATCCAAATTGTAATTTAACAATCCTTGCAATTTCGTATCTAACAATTTCCTAAACATTAAAATTTCAACTATGGTAGCACATTTGTTCAGTCTCTCGACAAATTCGCAAGTTTTGTATATTTGTTCTACGGTCTCTTGACCTTTTTGTGTTGCCACTCCTAATGATATTTGTTTGGCGGAAAACACGCTCTCCAATTCTTTCAATAATTCTTGTTTTCGTTCTTCCAACATGGATTTATAAAACATAAACGTATCGTTGATTTCGTTCTGAGCTTTGTGGTATTGCACCTGTAGTCTACTAGAAATGTGTTCTACGTTTTTCATAACGTTCCTAATATCGGTAGCTTTAGCTTTCGCTTCTTGAATCGCATGTTGTATGGCTTCGATCTGTTTAGGAGCGGCTTCGTTGATATGTTCGTAATCGTGGATTCCGGCGGGGTGTTCTATGGTCGAACACTCTTTACATATAGGCATAGAACAAGTTCGACAGAAATATTTCAACAATTCGGATTTGTGCCTGTGACATATCATACTCTTTTCTCCGTTAGTTATGACGCCGTTCTTCGATTCCTCTTTAACGTCCGCCATATTGACCACTCTGTGTCCTTCGAAGCAATGCATGAACTGATGGGCCATTACGCAGTTGGGGCAGAGATAATTGGCGCAATCGACGCAGCGTGCGACCGCGTCTAACTTCTTTGTTTTGCACCCGGTACACCTGATAACTGGTACGAGGGCTTCGGTAGAGTCTGCGCTGAAGAGCAAGGCGTTCAAAAAACCTTCGATGCTGTCGCTGTTGCAACGTGGACAGTTTAATTTGTTCTTTTCCAGGCAATGGCCGCAAATGGTGTGGAAGCAGGCCAAGAGTTTAGGTTCGGATACCGATTCTCTGCACTGTTGGCAGCTCAGCTCGGTGGGGTCGCTATCTCTGTCGGCGGAGTCGCTTACCGGTGGAGACGATCCGCTAACGGATAAAGGAGAATCCTCCAAAGGGGAGAGGGATAAGTAATCGTGGTGATCACCAAATGATCCAATTGAGTTCGCTCTTGGTATTGAATCTATTGATGGGGTAGGTGAGGCCATTTTTATTTAACCGTCATCCCTGAAACAGAAAATTAAGAATTAGAAACAAATTTGGCAAACAAAAATCAGCAAAAGGTATATTAGTACAGTTAACATTGAAAATGAATTTCCATTTTGGCTTCATCTATTATAAAGACATGCTTATTTTTAACATTCGAATATTGTGCAACGGCTTTATGCAACAATCTGATTTCTTACTGCTCCCCAGTTTTTGGTCGTTTCATAATTTCGGCAAAAATGATTGCCGTTATTTTACGTAACGTTTAAAGTTATCTTCAACAATTTTGACGCTAGCTAAGTAGTGAAGATTTAAAAATATGATTCTTTGTAAACGGTATATTTTCAAGTGGTCGAACGTTCAATCATAGCAACACTTTATACAGTCGCATTGTCAATACACAATTTCTTATTTTTTTGGATAGCTATGAATTAAAATTATTTTTACTTCGCTCGTGGACCCATAGCCAAAATAAAAACACTAGAATACCGTTCTCATGTTTGGAGTTCAGTCCCAAAGCACACTTTAGCTCTTTTGGATTCAATTCAAAGAAGAGCGATTCGCCTAATTGATGACGAGAATTTGATCAATTCTCTTGAAACACTAGAGCAGAGGCAAATGGTTGGTGACTTGTCTCTTTTCTACAAGTACTATCATGGAAGATGCTCGCAGGAACTAACACGATCGATCCACCCAAGGGCAAGATTCTTGAGGCATACAAGACAATCGGAGACAGCAAATTCCTGTGCGGTCCAGCTTGTCACAGTGAGGACTTCTGTTTACGGAGACTATTTTTTCTATAGAACTTCCAAGCTATCGAACTCGTTACCGAAAGAAATTTTCCCTAAAAATTACAACCTACGATGTTTTGGATCATTGTCCTTCTCTAAAATCCAGTCTTCGCTTTTGACACCAAACATCTTCTGAACAGGCTTTAGAAAACCACGTTTATAAATAATGACGATTTTCTGAGCAGCCAAGTTCTGCATAAAGAGCTCTAAACACCTAAAACCGTGCTCAGAGTAACATCCCTAAACATGGACTTTTACTAGACGTTTGATAGTTCACTGAAGCAATCGCTCACCAGCATACCTTATGGAAGCCCATGCCCAGAACGATGCTTTGTCAGAAAAAATTACATTGGACCAATCGCAGTCGAGGTTCTTGACAGTCGAGATTTTCGACAGCCGAGACCTGGCATTTTTTCCTGTAGGTCTTCGAAAACAACGGGTTTTGCCTTGTGCTTCAATATTGCATGCTTTTCTCGGCCAAATGGTATTTATGCTGAGGTCGACTCCTCTCTTAGCTAGCTTGGTTTTGGTTTCACGTAACTGTAGAGTAGGATTGCGCTTAAACACCTGTAAGATGAATTTATCCTGATTTATCCGATTTGCCTCTATCGGAAAGATGTTCGTCGGTTTTATAGGATTTAACCCACCTCTTCACGAATGTCTTCGACTTTTTTAACTATTTAGCAGCCGCACTGTAAGACATGCGTGAACCTTTTGCATGACAGTTCCAGCGGTAGTAAAACGATTTAGTATCCGCCGAAAGCACTTTTTCACCAACAAGTCTATAAAAGCCAGATCATTAACAGTTATTGACAAATCGAGGAACGGTTCTTGTTGAACCGACTGTACGTCAATGTATTCATATTTTCCCTGTCTATTAATCCTTAACACTGCTATTGTTTGAAAGTTGTTATGGAAATAAATGCGTATAAAATATTTTGTGGTGCATATTTTGCAAGTTAGGGCATATTCCATGCATATTTTTTACTTTTTTTGCTGCATACAATCCCAGCTCTGGTGATTTGTAAACTCGATTGATAACTGAGGCAGTCGACTTCGAATTCCGATTACGGAGTTTAGTTTTATCTTTTACATAATTTACAACGTAAAACATTGAAATGCCATTGTTAGTTAATTTCAAGTTAAATAGTTTTTTCTTTGTAAGGTAATGCCCTGTTAAAATACAAGATCAGCTGTTTTGGTCGTGGGTTGATGAAAAATGTTTCGCCTGAATCATTTCTTTCAGTATCCTATATATGAGGAAAATTCTGGGTGTAGTATTAATTTGTTTTGTCAATCAACGCCTCGTGTGTTGCCAGATTTTTCTGAAACTTCGAAAAAAAAAGACGAAAATTCCAGTTTAAAATCGCAATTTTGTGATGACAGTCAAAATTTCGAGAGAAAGGTTCGAATTTTATGATAAATGTGACAATTGCCAGATTAACCGCAAGTCGAATTTAGAGAAAAAAATTTAGTCCCCAAAAATATTTCCCTCAGAATTTTTACTTCTTTTCAATTTTGTCATAATCTTGAAATTCACAAAAAATCTTTTTCTCGAAGTTTCCTAAAAATTTTATTCTCAAAATATTTACATTTTTGTTAAAATGTCAATCCAATTTTGGAAAAATCAAAATTTGGAAAAAAGTCCGAATTTTGAGGAAATGTCATATTGTAAGTATACATTTTAAAAAATATCGCATTTTATCAATGTTTCTAGATTAAGACAAATTTTGAGAAACATTATAGTTCGGAAAGTCAAATTAACAAAAAAAAAAGAAATTTTTAAAAAATTCCGGATATTAAAAAACGGATTTTGAAATGTCAAGAAGAAGGTTAAAATTTCTTTAAAAAGAGTCACAATTTCGATAAAAAGTTTAATTTCGCGGCCAAAAGTAAAATTGTTAAGAACAATTTCGAAAGAAACAAATTTCTTGGGAAAAAGTTGGTATGTTTGGAAATTATATTTAAAATAAAAACCTAACTTTTCGAAAAATCCCAAAAAACGCTGAACATTCAAAAAAATTATATTTTCATTTCAAATTTCAGTATCTCTCTGAAGATGATAGTTTGGCTATCGAAACGCGTTAGAGCAACCCCTGTTGTGTTTTTTTAATCTTTCTTGGTTTCAGGGGACATGATTTGTATTTCTATTTCGAATTTTGTTCAACAAAAGACACAATTTTCAGAAAAAGTTGAAATTCTGAGAACATTTTTCAGTGTAAGTGTAGACTTCCAGAAACATAAAACATAGAATTTTGAGGACAAGTCAAAATTTCGAGAATAAAACAAATTTTGAGAAACATGAAATTTAATTTAAAAAAAACCGGAAAACCTAGTATTAAAAATGGATATACTTCTTCCGGGATTGGACCGTGTCAAAGAACTACTAAAAGTGTTCGACGTTTCGTCCACCATCGTATGGGGGCTTCTTCAGGAACAAGGGAATAAAATACAAGGAAATATACAAAAATGAAAATGAAAAAAGGGGCCAATTTCAAAGCATCAGAGCACGGTAACTCAGTATGTCCACCATACCAGAGGCGAAACTCTCCTGAATTAAAAATTTGGTACAAAAGATAAGAAAGTTTAGGCAGAAGAGGACGGTAACTCAGTATGTCCACCATGCCAGAGGCGAAACTTTTCAGAAGTTTCGCCTCTGGAAAAAATGAATTTTGAGATGAAAATTTTAAATTTTGAGAACGTCTGTTTGTAATGAAAGAAATCGTATTTTAGGAAAAACTTGAAATTTAGAAGGACGACGAATTTTGACGAATGGACATCTCTTAGAAAAAGTCTCCTCAGTTAAATATAAAATTGTTCTTAAGCTGCTTCAGCTAGCGCGAAATTTCGAAAAAAAACCTTCAAATTTTGAATGAAGCTATACTTAACTTCGAAAAAAGCCAATGTTGATAATAAAAGGTAAACATTTTCAAAAAAGATTAAAATCCTGGAAAAATTAAAAGCTTTTAAAAAGTTGCAATTTTGAAAAAAAAAGTCGGAATTATCAAAAAAATAAGTTAAAACTTTGGGAAATAGAAAAAAGTTTGATCCAAAGTGGAAATTTTCAAAAAAAAGGTAAAAGTTTAAAAAAAATGTTTTAGCCTAATCATAAAAAAACCAAAATTTTGAAAAAAAAAAGGGAAAACTGGAAAAAACTTGAATAAAAAAAACAAACATTCGAGAGAGTCGATATTTGCAAAAAGTTAAAACTTTGAAAAAATTCCAACTTTTAAAAAGAATTGAACTGATTTGAAAAAATCGAATTTAAAACTAGTTAGATTTGCAAAAACAAATGAAATTTCGAGTCTGAAGTTTAAAAAATGGGCAATATTTACAAAAACTTGAAATACAAAAATTGTCCCCTGAATCCAAGAAAGATTAAAAAAACACAACAAAGGTTATGTTTTTTTAATTTTATTTAATATTTCTTTGGTACCAGTTTGGAAATATTTAAATTTTTATTGTTTGTTGACAATATTCTAAGCAGTTTTTGAAATATGACTACTTGATATTTAAATTTATTTAAAAACGTCACCTCACGACAGTTGACAAAATAAGAGGTTAGTTATTTTACATAGAATAGGGAAAAATGAAAATAGGAGACCAAAATGAAGAATAAACAACAAAGGTTGCTCTAACGC
This sequence comes from Dastarcus helophoroides, assembly GCA_028583605.1. Lineage (NCBI taxonomy): Eukaryota > Metazoa > Arthropoda > Insecta > Coleoptera > Bothrideridae > Dastarcus > Dastarcus helophoroides. The sequence goes on from CM053326.1 coordinate 133,886, forward strand.
ATTTCAACAGCCACTCTATCATCTTCTAGTATCTTTCTGAAGATGATAGCTTGGCTGTCGAAACGCGTTAGAGCAATCTTTGTTGTGTTTTTTAATCTTTCTGAGTTTCAGGGGGCAATATTTGAAAATAACCAAGGACCAGTCCGTTCCACCAAAAAAAGGTCAAACATTCAAACTTCGAGATCAATTCAAAATGTTCAAAAAATCTGAAATTCTCAAAAAATTAAATCTTCAACAGGGACAAAAGTTGTAAAAAAAGTAAAATGTTCACAAAAAAATCAGAACCAACCAAATAAGACAACATTTTTGAGGAATTTGGAATATTCAAAAAAATCAAAATTTTGAAAAAAGTCGAATTTTGAAAATCAATTCAAAATTTAGAAATTTTGAAAGTCGAACGAGAAAAGATCGATTTTGTGACAAAGTGGATTTTCATTGTCGAAATTTTGGAAATAAGTCAAAATTTTCAATAAAAATTGAATTCTTCAGAAAAGTTGAAACTTTCAAAAAAGGATCCATTCTTTCTAGCTTCGGCGAAAGCGCGGGTATCAGCTAACTTTTTTTTATAAAGTTCGGTGTTTTTGTTGAAGTTTGAATTTAAAATGAACCCAGAATTCAGAGTTTCAGCGTGAAATTTTTAAACTCGAAAAATAGTTTCCTCAAATTTTAAGCATTATCATATATGCTGCTATATTTAAAAAAAAGAGCGAGAACGTTTCCTAAATTACGTTAGAAAATCAATTTTAAAATAAAATAATTTTTTTTTAAAAATAACGAGTCACCCAGGAAGGAATCGATATGATTTTTTTCCCGGAACTAAAACCGAAAACCAGAACGAAAAAAATAGTGGTTCGATGCCCCGGAAAAAAGCAATATTGGCATCATTTGTGCTGCCAAATGTCAAATTCCTACAGTTGTTAAAAATGATATCGTAATGTGACGCAATAAGTAAAATGTATAAATGTGAAGGACGAACCATAAGAGACTGCAGTCAGCCATCTGTAACAAGAGAAAAAAACCGGTGTATTGCAGAATGCACTCGAATATCAACAATAACAAAGAGGCACGAAAAGTTATTAAATCACTAGATTTTCAAGTGAAAAGTTTAAAAAAGTCAACTTCACTCTATTTTAACATCGAATCGTTATAAACTATACCAAGAGTCTTATAGAAAATGGAAGTAACACTATTCTAACAGTAAAAAAGTCATAAGCAACGTTGATAAAAAAGAGGCTACACTATATCACAACGTGTTTAAATCTCTTTTTGGACCGTTTTGCAAATTCTTCAGCTTTTTGATTCGAGTTTTGTTGGTGTTATCGAAAAAATGGCAACAAATTATCAACAGGAAAACCTGAGTTTTTGATCTTGGCGTTTTTGGAACCGACGAAAGCGTTTTAAAAAGTACACTTTTTCCGACTGATTGTCACACTAGCAAAAAGGATAATTTGGCATTTCGAAGGTTTAAAGGGAAACCGCATCGGCATCCGCATCGAAGGTAACACGAAATTAAAAAAATCGCCAGAATTACGCGTAATTTTGATATTTCCGACGCGACGCGAGTACTTTTTTAAGGGAAGGACGCCGACTGGATACCGTTCGGGCTCAACACGTGCACGCGTCGATTTGTGGACAAAGAAACAGGCGCACTACTGGTTAGGAAACTGGCCCGGTCCGGGTATTTAGGCAATATGGTAAAAACCGTTGCACAAGGAGCGTCGGTGTGTGAATCATGGACGACGACGCGGTGCATCCTGGTGGAGCTGTCAAATCGCGGGGGCGAACTATTTAGACAAGTCTGGAGGGGCGAGGGGTGATCGATCGATGTGCCAGTCGAGGGGACTTTATTCGGTTGCTATGGAGACGTACAGAGGGCTGCAACCTCCGAGTTAAATTATTGCTGCAACAAGGTGGCTGCCCGGCTAGACTGTCTGCCATTCTGCCGTATAAATAAACCGTGGTCCTGTCGTTTTTCTTCCACCACGGAAGATCGAACGTATACAGATTAACGACCACGCGGATCGACTGCAAATCTGGTCTTCGTATCAATGCGACCAGATTTGCTTGAAAATTCGAATTTGCGGGATCACTTCCTAGGAGGTAGTACAAGATTGACAAAATTCTCAAAAATCTATTGAAGCATAGGTGTATGAGGTTAGGAGTTAAATTACTACCACAATTGATAAAGCTTACGTACTTTGGATGAAATTTTAGTTTCTGATTAAAAAAAAAAAACTACAAGTGAGATTTCTACCTACAAAATTTGTGATATGTACTTTGAATTCTATTGTTTACTTTTCTGTCCAAAGGGTCCAGTTAACTAGAAGTCAACTCGAGACGCATCAGACACGTTTTTAACTCACAATTGTTATAAATTTTATATCTGTTAAGTTTTTATCGATAATATTAGCTGATAAAGTAAAATATTTCGAGTTTGAAAGTTTTGATTTATTTTTAATTTCGACTTTCAACTACCTTTTTCCAAATTTTGACGTTTTGAAAATTTGGATTTTCAGACGATCACTTTTTCCCTCCAAATTAAGACTTTTTTTGAAAAAAATATTTTTTTTAAATCATAAGATTTCTATTTCATTTCTTTTTTTGAACATTTCGATATTTCCAGAATTATTAATATTTGAAAAGGTGTATCTACTTTTTATTACAAAAATTGACTTTTTTAAAGTTTTGGATTTTTAACGAAGTTTTGAGTTCGAAAAGAGTCCATTTTTTTAGGAAAATTTAGACTTTCTTAAAAATTCGATTTTAAAAAAGATGTACCATTTCGATTCTTTTTTTTTTTGAAAATCTGAACTTTTTTGGAAATTTCATTTGTTTTATTGTTTTGCCTTATTTAAAATTTTCAGTTGAAGTTTACAAGCTTCCAACTTTTTTTTAAGATTTTGATTTTTCTCGAATGATTTTCTTAACAATTTTTAAAGAAATATATATTCTTTTGAAATTTTCGATATCAGAAATTATGATTTCTTTTAAAAAATCGACTCTTGTAAATATCGACTTTTTTGAAATTTTTGATTATTTCAAAATCTCGACTTTAACCAAAATCAATTTTTTGAAAATTTCGACTCTTTCAAAATTCATTTTTTAAAAAATTTCGACTCTTTCAAAATTTCGACCTTTTGAATTTTTATTTGAAACAATTCCTATTTTTAAAATTTGTTAAATTTAGGTTTTTTGAAGTTTTGTTCTTAAAAATTTTGACTTTTTTCAAAATGTATTATTGTTTTTTAATTTTCACTTTCTCGTGTCGATTTTATTAACAAATTTTGTACTTTTTTAGAAAGCTTTGAATGTCCAAAATGTTGTATTTTATAAAATTTTATTTTTTCGAAAAATGCAGGATTGGCCTTTTTTAAAAAAAAATTTTGTTGAAAATTTTGATTTTTGAAACTTACCTCTTTAAAAAAAAGGATGAACATTTAGGGTTTTTAGATAATGACTAGTCCTGCAGTCGTACGATTTAAAACACTCTCCTATGGCTGGTGTTTTAAACGTCAGTGTAGTAATAGCTGTCATTATTCACTCATTAAGTAAATATACTAGTGAGTTATCAAAAATCAATAATTTTTTACAAAGCAATTATAAATTGTCGAATTCAGCGGTGAGATTAGTTGGTCAATGTTGCGTTGCAGTATAACGTGTTGGCCAGATTTCTGTCAAGTTGAATGTTATGTTCACCCCATGTTTTTCGGTGACTTTACGGCCAATATGCCAGTACTGAGTAGTTTAGTGATTAGTGTTTTATGGCAGAGTGTCACAAATGTTATCTATTCAGTAAACTTTATTTACGGTCCATAAATCAACTTTTCTTAAGATTACCAAATGATTTAGTGGACTACGTCAAAGATAAATATTACCGCACTTTACCTGGTTGTAATAATCATTACGTGGATATTTGATAATATTTAAGTTTTATTTATACAGTGTGTCCCAAAGGGAATTGCCGCGATCGATATCCGACAAAGTACTTATTTAAAAAATTTCAAAATTGAATAACTTAGCAAAGTCGATGGGGCCAACACAACTAAAATATTCGCACAGTTGCAGTACTTCCGGTTATACGGAAGTTGACACCAACTTCGTTATTTTAAATTTATATATTTATATATTTTTGCACTTTTTGGATTTTATTTGATATTTTAGGTTACTTTGAATAACAAACATTGTTCTTAAAACTTTTAGTGTTTGAAATAATTGGATTTTTATGAAAAATGTACGCAAGGTCCCACGAAATCCTTTGTATCTTTTTTCAGAAACCAGTTTTTAATTTGATATTTAGTGCGTAAGTAGAACTCATACGAAGCTAACTTGCACAACTTTCATAAGTTCTAAAACTCCGAGTGTTGAATTCAAGTCTGAACATTTTGATAAATTCAAACAGCGATAACTTTGTTTAAATAGAACACCCTATATTTTTTTTACCCTATCTTATGTAGATTTTAATTATCTTTTACCTAATATATAAGCTTTCCAAGGGTACCTGTCACAACTTTTAGAAATATTGCATTTTTTTACTTTTATTTTCCCATTTCCCATTAAATGGACAATGGACTCTTATCGGGTCGGATATGAGTAGAAATAATTTCTATCGACAACTAAACTATCAGGAAACCATTTGTCAAATTATTTAGTTTATTTTATAGTATGTGGTGAAGCTAAAATGAAAACATGTCTGACCGTCTTTTTTAGTAATGAGAATTATTTTAAATTGTTTATTATTTTCTGACGATTTAACAAAGTAATGTCACGAACATGTGATAGTGTTAAATTTGCTGTTCGATATCCAGATAAGGTAAAGCCCTCATGAAATCCAGTAAAGCGAATGGTAACAAATGTCATAAATTTTGACTTCGTTAAAGAGAAATCAGACAGAAGAAAATCTGTTCTTGATAATAAAAAAGTCGAAATAGCATTTCAAATTATGTCGACTAGCCATGTTTTAATTTTAGTTTCATTACACATTATGAAATACTATAAATAATTTGACTGATTTTTTTATAATATAATTGTCGATATCGATTGTTTCTTCTTTTTTAAATACATTTCATTTGTTTCTACTCTTTATGTCACTGATATGCTACTCAATAAGAATTCAATGACTGTGAAATAAAAAAAAGTTAAAATTTATCACGGCGATTCCCCGTGGGACACACTGTATACAAAAAATGGCACATGGAGTAAGTTTTCTAAATGAGTCAATAAAATACAGAACGTACGATTCTAATGCACACTCTTAATCAGAGATACAACGAACCATCCCATTATAAAATAACGTTTTTCTGAACTGTTAATCCTCGTTTCCAAGAACGGAACAAATAGAAATTGTCGAATTGCGTGGTTACAAGCAGATTTTTTTTAATTTGTCACATTTGAATAAGATCGTGATTCATAAAATATTTCCTGTTGAAACGACGTCGAATCATGGAAAAACACCAAATCTCCTTCTATCTGTTGCGGTAGTTAAATATAAAGCGGGCATTATCCGATTGAATATCCATCCCATGTGCGTCTGGACGCCCCCCCCCCCCTCCTTTCGCCACCGATCGATCGACGTCGTTTTCCGCGTCGGCACGGTGTGCGTGCACGTTCGGAAAGACAGCAAGTGGCGGCGTTATCCTTTCAATGGAGGCAAGCGAGGAAAAGCCTTGGCAACAGGTAGTGAGTGACGCAAAGTTAACTCCGGTGACTCGGTATATCGAACCGCCATTTCCACACTGCATTGTCGCCCTTGATGCCGTGCAATGCTACACTACGACATTGATGAAAATGATCAAAAATTGAAATACAAATCTTGCCCCCAGAAACCAAGAAAGATTAAAAAACACAACAGAGGTTGTTCTAACGCATTTCGATAGCCATGCTATCATCTTCAGAGTAGTATCTCTCTGAAGATGATAGCTTGGCTATTGAAATGCGTTAGAGCAACCTTTGTTGTGTTTTTTAATCTTTTTTTGGTTTCAGGCGACAAGATTTGTATTTCAATCTTTGAAGATAACCAAAGACCAGTCCGTTCCACCAAAGTGATTCTTATTCTTTGAATGCACTTCAGTTGAGAGCAGATTATAACTATTTATTGAAAAAGGTCTGGCTTTTAAAACATGTGAGACACCACTGAAGGTGTTAATGACGCCTTTGATAAACATTTATATCTTCCAACAAATGGACGGATCACTATAGAACGAAGTTAAAAGAACGAGAAGGGAAAGAAAATATTAAACAATTGAAAAGAGATATAACAAAAAAAAGAGGATGGAAAAAGGAAAGAAAATTTTGGTAAAAGGTCAGAAGCAATAACAAAAGTGTCACTTTTGTAATGAAGATCTTTACAGTGATGCACAAGAAGACTCTGAAAAAAATATAGGAATGTGACTACTACCCTTACTGGTATCATCTTAGATGGACTAAGCATATGATAAAGTTGCTATAATTAATTTTAAGTGTAACTTTTGTAAAGACTAATTTAATTTATTATAGTTTTTTCAGTGTATTCTTCTCTTAATATTTATTGTTCTATTCATAAACATTTTTCACCAGATATAATTCGTTTATGAAATTTAAAACTTTCTTACCACTCTTTACTTGTTTTGTTATTTTATTTCTTACAAATGAAATGCTTAATTAGTCAATTATTAAATGTATTAAAATTGCCCAGAATATTTTACTGCATGGCCGACTACTAGAATAACCGCGGTCGTTAACTGAATTTTTGTGACCGGTCACTAGCGAAATTGCACTCTTCAACAAAAACAATAAAATAAAATAAAACGATTTCATCTTTTGGGAAGTCACTTATGCTTTATTATAATAAAGATATTAAACTTTTAATTACAAAAATTACCTTCATCACTTCGATTATTAAACAAATTTAATTAAAGTACAAAGTCAAAATTTAGATAAACTGGTACATCTACTCTATGTACCGAGAGTATCCGACAAATTTATAGTATGCCGAGCGGCCACCAGAATAGAGCCACCGTCGCCTGCCCTTTACAGTTTAACCTCCCACCTCCCTACAACTCCCTCCCGACCGACCAAGGCAGAGTGCGCGCGATCAACGCTCAGAGCCGATAAAAGAGCGTTATCCCAAAGACTAGACAAAGCTAGTGCAACAGATGAGGGGGCTCCTTCCAGGACAAATGTTTAATCGAGCCATATAGGACTGGCGTTCTCGACTGTTCTAGGTGGGAGGGTTGCCAACCGTACTATAATATGTATATAGTATATATAAACTATATTTCTGGTCTTCGCACTATGTACCACTGAAGAAATAGTATCTTACAGTTGTGCCCTACAAAAGTTCAAATCGTTTCAAATTTCGCGAACTATTACTTATAGCCCAGTCAAATTATTCATGTTACTTTGCAAAAGGTCGGGTAATGCTGATTTTTGTGTCGTTTGGAGTAAGGAAAAGGTAGAAAAACAAAGTTTTCGACATTGAAAGCCTTGTGCTTAATTCGCAATCCTCAAAAAATATTAAAATTTCATACTTTTTTTTAGTTGTTCAAAGAATCACTTTTTGTCTAAGCGACGTAGCGTAACAATGGCAGTTATCAATTATAGAGTACGAAATGATCTACAATCTGGAATACCCCCCTTATTTACTAGATCTGACTCTGTCCGACCATCATCTCTTTGCTCAATCAAAAAAAGTTAAAGTTTTTACCAACGAAGAGGTTGGAGAAGCTGTGGAGGCCTGGTTTGCAGAGCTCGATAAAACTTTGTTTTTGAAAGGTCTAGGGGCTTTGAAGGTTGGATACAATAAATAGATTAATGAAGAAGAAAATATGATAAATAAAGAAATATTTTGACTTTCAAATTTGGTTTGATTGTAACCTAAAAATGTTTCAGTACGCCCTCCTAACATCTACAGCAGATCGGGTTATCATTTTAAATTTTTTTAAATCTCCCTCAAATCAATTTACCATATTCATGGCTAAATTTTTCCCATCTAGCGATATCCGTTCGTTAGCATGAGTCGCATCGTATGCAAAGTACATTGCGCTCTTCGATCCGTTCGGCCAGTCTTTGTCCTTTCAACAAGCGGAAATTCTGCGTATTGTCTGGCGTTCCTGGGATTCGAGGAATTGGCTTCATTTGACACGCTCAAACGAGCCCGACATACTATACCAAAATGAATAATGAAGCGATCTACTTAATTCGTTAACCACTATGGCACAGGTTAAATAGTCATAGATTTCTTTAAAAAAATCGTGTAATAATGCCTAAATAATAACAAAGAATAATATAGAAATGTTAAATATAATAAAATAATGAATGGAGAACAAACAAGGTTCTTAAAATTTAACTTCTCTCGAGAACAGTGGCGGCTGGCGTATAGGCACTGTGGAACTGCAGCACCCCCAATTTCGCTTAAGAGTTTTTTTCTCAAAATTTTCTGAACACTTTTCATTTCACAAATTTTTGTAGAAATTTTAAATATTCTTTGATTTCTTTTTACAGAAATTTTAGGTTTCTTTCACGAAGTTACGACATTTAAAAACCTAATTTATTTTTAATTTTGATCAAAATCACACTTATAAAAACTAATTTTTGTAAAAGTATTGAGGAAGAAAAAAAAACCGAATTTTGAGAAAAAAGTCGAAATTTAAGAAAATATCGAAATGTTGAGAAAAAAAAAGTCGAAATTTGAGAAAAATGTCGAAATTTCGAAATATCTCGAGAAAAAGTCGAAATTTAAGAAAAAGGTCGAAATTTCAAGAAAAAGTCGAAATTTTGAGTTTAAAATTGAAATATTAAAAAATATTGAAATGTCGATATTAAGGTCAAAATTTCGACAATAAAGTTGAAATTTGAAAAAAAAAACTAAATTTCAGGGAAAAGTGTCGAAATTTTGACAAAAAATCGAAACTGAGAAAAAAGTCAAAATTTCAAGAAAAAAGTCGAAATTTCTAAATATTTCGAGAAAAAAATCGAAATTTGGGACAATAGTCGAGATTTCGGGAAAAAGTCGAAATTTCGCGAAAAGAATGTCGAAATTTCGAGAAAAAATTCGAAACTTCGAGACTAAAATCGAAGTTTGCGAGAACAGTCGAAATTTCGAAAAAAAAAGTTAAAATTTCGAACTTAAAATTGAAATTTGAGAAACATTTTTTCCCAAGATTTCAAAAAAGACTTCCAAAGATTTTTCCATTTTTGACATTTCGACGTTATTTGAGGAAAATAAACAAAATAGAAAATGTAGAATTTTGAGAAGAGAGTCAACATTTTTACATTTCGTTTTAATATACCTTCGCCGCAAAAAATTGAATTTCCGCTGATTTTTTTTCCCGATTTCCCAAATTATTACTTTTTTTTAAATTAAAACTAGAATCTAATTTTCAAAATATAAACAGATTATAGAAAAATAGTCGAGATTTTTAGACGAAGACGAATTTTGGGGAAAAATTTGAAAACAAAATATCGAATTTCGAAATAAAATTCTAAATTTCTAATGAAAAGTCAAAGCATGAAATAAAAAATAAAAAAAAAATGGGTAGTCTGGGAGCGGCAGTTAGAAGTAAAAACTCCTTAAAGGTAGTTAAAATTCGTATTCTTGTCGACGGTCATATAGCCCAATGGTTAGGACGGTTTCATAGATCTGATAAGTCGCGGGTTCAAACCCCGCTATCGACAACGCGTTTTGTAATACTCACTCGTCTTATTAACACCTGCCTTAGTACTGTTAGCATTAGAGGAAGTTGATATGGCAAATTAGCGTTAGGATAACGCGAAACCCTCTTTCTAAAATCGTCCAACGCCTCTAAAGAGGTTTTTACCTAAAAAGAGGCGAGTTTTAGCAATAAATTCAGCTTTCGAAAAAGAGACTAATTTGGGAAAAGTGTTGCACTATCGTCGACAAAAAGGCCAGTCTTAAATAAAAAGGCGAAATTTTAACAAAAACATCGAATTTGGAGAAAATTCTCTTAATCCAGGAATAAAGCCGAAATTTCGAAAAAAAGAATTCTAAAAATAAATCGAAATTTCCAGAAATAATTTTAAAAAGGTTGAAATTGAAGAAAATGATAAAATTTCGAAAAAAAATGATAAAATTTCGGGAAAAAAATTAATATGGAAAAAAGTTTAAATTAAGAACGCGCAATTTCCCAGATGATAGATTTTTAGAAGAAAGATGTATTTTGAAAAAATTTCCGAAATTAAAAAAAATCGAATTTTTAGGATAACTCGGAACTTTGGGGAGATTATACTTAAAAAATTGTTGAGAAAATATCGTAAAATCGTAATAAACTTGTATACAGATAGGGAAAAGTTTTCATTGTCCATGTAAAACGCTAAGAATTGTCCCTTCCATAGTTTTTTACGGCCGCTGAACGTATTCCCCTACTTTGACGCAGCATGCTAGTATTTTCCAGTTTAGATGTTAGAAGAAGCAGCATGTGGTACGCAAATTTTAATAAAATTGTCTGCCAGTAGTAATCCCGCAACAAAACACGTTAGAAGCTATGATGTACTATTGAAATGTCCACCGGCACTGATTGCTGCGCTCTGCGTTGAATTGTTTACACCGGTGTAGGAGAATACAAGGCGCTGCCCATCTATCCCACTATTAGCTCTCAATGTTAAATCTCTCATTAACATTCTCCCTATGGACAGCGTTTGACTTTCCTGATGTGCATATTCGTATATACAAGGCTTATTATCTCAGCATTGAATTTTGAGATAAAAGTCAAAATTTTGAGAATAAGACCTTTTGAACAAGTTAAAATTAGAGGGAATCAAATTTAAAAAAATAAATTCAGAAAAAACAGTTAATTAAAAAAAATGGATTTCGAATCGAAAAAATTCACGATTTTTGAAAAATACGTTGCAATTTCGAGAAAAGATGGAACGTTCTAGAAAATATTCCAAATTTTCAAGAGAAAGTTCAATTTAAAGACGAATATTGAAATTTTTAGAATAAAGTAGTAATTTCGAAAAAGGAATTTCGAATTTTTTTTTGTGGAAAAGTCGGAATTTTCAATAAACCATATTAAAAATAAAACGTAACCGAAGTCAAAAATTCGAAAAATGTCCAAAATTTGAACAAAGTCAAAGTTCTAATTCTGTGAAGAGACGTAATTTTCAGAAAATTCGAATTTTGGGGAAGAAAAATCGTAATTTGCAAACAAATTTGCAAAAATTTAACATTCAGTAAAGACGCTGAATTTACAAGAAATCTTTTTCTCGAAATATCCAAAGATATTTCTCCCAACATTTTTATTAACACTGCGTCATAATCTGTCGAAAAAAACAAATATTCGAAAAAACGTTAGAAATTTGCATTGAATAAATAATTTTTGAAACAAAAGTCCCCAAAAAGGAGACCTTTGAAAATAAAATGGAAATTTAGAAAAGGACAAATTTCGAGAAAAAGGCGAATTTAAGGAAAACGGCCATTTTAAGAGAAAACTGTCAAAATATTGATGAAAAAGGCGAATTTACCAGGAAAAAGACGAAATTTCTAAAAATATTAAATATGGGATATTGAGATTCAAAATTTCGTAAAAGGGGCAAATTTTAAAACACCAGTCAAAATTTCTAAAAAAAAATCAAATTATAAAAGATCAAATTTTCCAGAAAAAGTTAAATGTTGTATCGGAATTTTGATAAAAAAGCGAAAGTTCGAGGAAACTTCGGGATGGATAAAAAATTCAAAATTTTCCAGAAAAAGTCAAATTCAAAGACAAAAAAGTCGAAACTTTGAGGAAAAGTAGTCAAAACTTGACACTACGTGAAAAATGATCGAAAATTTGAGAAAAAGATCTAGATTTTGAGAAAAGGCGTTTAATCGTAGTGAAAATTTTGAAATTTCCCTGAAAGAGTTAGTTTTTATCGAAATTTAGAAAACAGCAAATTTTAAGCAAAAAAACGAAATTTTAAGGAAAGAATACGAAATTTAAAAAAAAAAATGAAATTTCTTGAGTGATGATTTTTCTCGTGACTGCTCGAGTCAGAGAAAGACAGGCGCTACCTTGCCTCAATGTGGCTTCAGAAAATGTGCAATATTCTGACACATGACAAAATTTCGACAAACAGGGTGCAAATTCCAGAAATGTGGATTAAAAAAGGTTGAAATTGTAGCAGACAGCGAATGTCGAGAGTACGTTATGTGAAGGGAATAAGTAGAGTTGAGATTACTGGTAGCGGTGGCTTCGTGGTTAGGAGACTGACCCGCCTAACGTGACGGTCCTGGGTTCGACTCCCAGTCGCGCCGATCACATATTTTTAACTCTACTACAAAATTTAATTTTACGTAATTTTTGTCCTTTTATAAAAATTTAAAATTTCCAAAAAATATACTTCAGAAGATCGACCAGATTTCGAGAAAGAGGCAAATTTTGATAAACAGAAATCGCCGAATTAAAAATAGTCGAAATTTTCAGAAAGTCGAATTTCGAGAAATAGCGAAATTTCAAAAAGAGCGACGACCTTTTAAATAAAAAATTCGAAATTTTGACGCTTATGTTTGATGCAAAATTAAAAAAGGTCGAAATTTTCAGAAGGTCGAATTTCGAGAAATAGCGAAATTTCAAAAAAACGACAACCTTTTAAATAAAAAATTGGATGAATTTGGCAGTAAGTTTGATGAAAGAAGTCGAAGTTTATGACCAACTGCGAAGTTTCAAAAGAAAAAGACGAGTATTGTAAAAAGATACGAAATTTGAGACAAAAGTCGAAAGATGTTTCCAAGGAAAGGACGAATTTTGAAGAAAAGTTTTGGAAAATGTCCCCTAGTTGAATACACAAATTTTTGTGTGCATGAACCAAGGACCCCACCATGCCCAATTCTAGCTACGCCTATGGGCAGACACAGAGGAGATCGAATTTAATTAGGTTTTGAAGATGAACCTCTTTTTATTTATTGATTAATAATTATTGTATGTAATGGCCAATAGTAAAATGATATTTAAAAAATAAAGCAGAAATATTTCCGTTTCATATACAAAGCATTTAACATAATTTAATAATTAGTATATTTCGCATTAAACTATTCAGACGCTGTACATCTATCACCTTCCTGGAATTAAAAATACTTTTTTTATGTTGGAATATTTGGCACACTACTGGTTTATTTTTCCGTAAAATGTCATGTTATTGTTTTAAATTAGCAGACAAATACACCCATGAACTTCATTGTTCGAAATAAAAATAAACTTCGATAAGAATTTTAGAGATAATTAACACATTTCTGTCAATCTTATTTTTTTTAAAACAAAGCGCAAACACTCATATAAATAACCGATAATTTTTATCACTTTCCCACATGATAATGCCTCTAATAACGCGTCTGACATTATAATTTGAAAATATTGACATCGTTCCTTTTGAATGTTGTCAATATTTACTCGAGATTCGTTAGATCACGTGTCCAATCGAAGAGGTTATACGATTTAGGGCCGCAAGAAAAAAAAGAACAATCAACGTTCCGCGTTACCGCGCGAATTTTAACGAACTTTTACTTACGTTAAAAACAAAGGCACATCCAAAACACCAACCAATTTATCACATTACACATTTTAATAGCAGATGGCCATGGCACTCGGCTTCAACTGTTTCAATGAACCCTCCTCGCAGCAGAATACACATAAACTAAAACTACACTCACGTTCACGACGACTTCTATCTATACATACTAACTACAGGTCCTCGACAATGGACCTCCTCGCTGCACGACCGACAGATGGTAAATAAAATAAGAAACTAGTCAGTAGTCAGCGAGGGGATACCATGCTGGTCCCTTCCCTTCACCCTAATCCCTCTACCATTGCACCCTACGCCTAATGGCGTATCGCGTTACTGGACAAAAGGCTGCATGACACACGAAATTGGACAAAAATCATTTCTATGATTAAAAACTGCTAGACACAGTTGGTGGAATTCCGCCGGAAATATTCTGTACGAAACCTTGAACAAATTTCGGTTACATATTATCGGATGTGTGCATATAATACATACAATGTTATCTTAACTGGAATGTGAACAAATTATACAAAAGAGATGTCAATACAAGTCGATAATTCAAGAAATAATTACATAAAATTCATGCTTGAAATACCAGTTTGGCTTCCATAAATTTTTATGAAATTTTATAGACATTCGTAAAAAAAATGCTTTTGTCGAATCGAAATATTTAAAATCGATTAAATAACATATAATGTTATTAACACTTTCGTATTTTCTTTCTCTTACGAGTTTGGGTTATTAAGTAACTAAGAATTAATTATTGATTTTCGTGTCTAAAAATTTGGAATAAATTTTCATTTTATTTAATATAAAAATTTTCGAAACCATTTAGTAAGCTGTAAAAAGGGATGATTTGGTAAACTTTTCATGAACAATTATAATTTCATTTGGCCTTATAAAAAATTTTAGTAACATATTTTAAAAATCAAACATTCGACGATAGTTTAATAGGTACTCGTGTTTGAAAACAGATGGCGCTGCTAATACAAATTTGGTTCACTCTCATGTGCTACCACACATCGAGCTGTGTAGATTCTTGATATTCTCTGTAATTTCTTGGCGAAATATTGGCATTTTCAGTCATGTTTTATTGGCTTTTTCTCGCCAGTTACTCCTTATCAGATTATCCTCTTTATAGGAGAAAAGCAGCAATATTTGTAAAGTGCTTCATAGGCAAACTGGGCTGTCAAAATGTCGTATAAGACCTGCATCTGACCTTGATTTTTGGCTTTTTTACATAACAAGCTAATATTATCATCATATTGATCACGAAGGCTTCAATTGCTAGAATCAGATGCTTTCTGAAACCGAATAGACGATGGATAAAAATACGAAAATGTGTTCATCTGTTTTTCCGTTCGTCTGTTTGTTTTCTTTTAACGGCTTAATTGCTGAATCGATTTTGATGAAAATTGGCGTAGAGGGTCCTCGAAATTCGAGATAAAACATAGGCTGTTTGTTGGCTTTTCACGGCTCGATTACTAAACTGATTTCGACGAAAATTGGTGTATAGGTTCCTTGAAATCCGAAATGAAATATAGGCTATATGTCCGTCTGTTTGTTATCTTTTCACGGCTCAATTACTGAACCGATCGCGACGAAAATTGGTGTACAGGTTCCTTCAATGTCGAGATAAAAAATAGACTTACTTTGATCACGGAAAACTGTCAGATAGATACAAATATTTAAAAAGTTTAGGTTTTCTATCATGAGCTTTTATTACCTCGTGTAAATCCTAATCGTAACTAATTAAAAATGCGAAAATGTGTTCGTCTGTCCCTCTGTTTGTTGGCTTTTCACGGCTCGATTACTCAACCGATTTCGATGAAAATCGGTGTATAGGTTCCTTGAAACCCCAGATAAAACATAGGCTGTTTGTTCGTTTGTTTGTTGGTTTTTCACGGCTCAATTAGTAAACCGATTTAGACAAAAATTGGTGTATAGGTTTCTTGGAAACCCAAATAAAACATAGGCTATCTGCCCGTCTGTTTGTTGGCGCTTCACGGCTCGATTACTGAACCGATTTCGACGAAAATTGGCATAGAGCTTCCTAGAAAGTCGAGTTATAAAATAGGCTTAGTTTTATTACGAAAAACTGCCAAGTAGATTCAAATTATTAAAATGTTTAAAAAATTGAGATTTCCTTGGATTTACTATTATGGGTTTTTATTACGTAGCGTAAATCCTAATCATAACTAAATATAAATGCGAAAATGTGTGTGTCTGTCCGTATGTTTGTTGTCTTTTCACGGCTCAATTATTGAACAGATTTCGATGAAAATTGGTGCATAGGTTCCTGGAAACCTGAAATAAAGCATAGGCTAACTATACGTCTGTTTGTTGGCTTTTAACGGCTCTATTACTGCACCGATTTCGACGAAAATAGGTGTATAGGTTCCTTGAAACCCGAGATAAAACATAGGCTATCTGTCCGTTTGTTGGCTTTTCACGGCTTAATTACTGCACCGATTTCGATAAAAATTGGTGTACAGGTTCTATGAAACCTGAAATAAAACATAGGCTATCTGTCCGTCTGTTTATTGGCTTTTCACTGCTCAATTACTGAACCAATTTAGATGAAAATTTGTGTATAGGTTCCTTGAAGTGTAAGATAAAATATATGCTGTCTGTCCGTTCGTTTGGGCGCTGTTCAATTACTCAACCGATTTCGACGAAACTTGCTATAGACCTTCCTTGAAATCTGAGATAAATACTTTTATCACGGAAAACTTTTTCAGATACATCAAAACTCATACTATATCCAAAGGCTGATTTTTTTTTTGGAATTTCTAGGTTTTTTTTATGCTACATTGTGTAAATCCTAATTCAAATTAAATATAAATACGAAAATGTATTTGTCCGTCTGTTTGGTGGCTTTTCACGATTCGATTACTGAACGACTTCGACAAAAATTGTTATTGATCTTCCTTGAAACCCAATATAAACAACCGGCTTACTTTTATCACGGAAAACTGTCAGATGTAAATTTTAATCGTAATTAAATATAAACACGAAAATGTTTTTGCCCGGCTGTTTGTTGTCTTTTCACGGCTCAATTACCGACCGATTTCGATGAAAATTGGTGCAGAGGTTCCTTGAACCTGAATAAAAAATAGCCTTATTTTAATCATGGAAAACTGTCAGACACATCCAAACTAATAACATATCTAGAAGTTGAGTTTTTCTTGGATTTTTTACGTTTTTTTTATTCATCGTGTAAATCCAAATTTTAAATAAAAAAAATACATTTTTTTCTTTTTGTGAAAAAAATCAATTATTGCCGTATGAAAAATTGTGGGTCCTTTCCTTAAAAAATTTCCTCAGCCCCCCCTTTTAGAACACCCTTTAAAAATTCTAAAATTGAGTTTGGTAACGGTTTAAATAACGAAAAACCATCCATTAAAATACTGTTTGTGGGGGTTTGGTGCTTCAGTTTAAACCGCGTTTTGACCAATGGATAAAAACCCCCCGGAAAAACTCAATTTTAGTCACCATCTTTTAAGGGTTATATCTCGGAAAGAGGTGGGCTGAGGAAATTCTGTTATAGTAAAGACCCATCTTAATTTCATACGAGCAATCACCTCCTGAATTTTGTCGCATGAATTTAGGAACACCCCGTATATGCAAAAATGTGTTTGTTTGTCCGTCTGTTTGTTTGCTTTTCACGATTCAATCACTGAACTGTTTTCGACGAAAATTGGTATAAAAATTCCTAGGAACACGAGGTAAAAAATTGGCTTCTTTTTATCGCGGACGAAGTCGTGGGTAACAGCTAGGTATTTATATTTGTTTCTCGCATAAAATTGGATTATGATAATGCTACTTATGTGCCTTATGGGAAAGGTAAAAATATAAAAACTAAATTAAATATCCCGTTTGAAATTTAACCGCTTAGTATAGAGATTCGTGCTACATCGTCACTAAAAAAACGTTTACGCTTTAACCCGCCATTTTTTTTATAAACTAGATGCATGAGAATACTATTAATATAATTGTCTAGGTTTCCCCATTCATTCAAAGGATAACTCTTCGACATGAAGGAGCTAAAGGTGGTCATTTTGTTACATTCTGATTTTACCTGTCCTACAGGGTTAAGATATTTCAGAACATGGGCGACTCGTTATTTGTGTTTACGTTGTACGCAGCTAATCTAGAACACGACCAAACAACATACTGTAACGCAATGTAAATAGATGAAATAAGATTTAGAATAGAATTGTAGAATTTAGTAAATAAAAAAAGTTTCTAGAAGGATCTGATAAAGGGAAAGCGGCCGCGATAACGAAACAAGTGGCAGATAAGCGTTCCAGAAATTTCAGCAAACGATAAGTCTTATCTGTCGAAAAGTTCTAGAAGCCGGGGGCCAAAACTATATAAGGCGGTCAGCTTTCCTTCGAGTCAGTCAGTTAGAAGTCAAGTGTGGTTAGTGGGTTAGCAATTAGTAAATAATAAGTCGGCACACTTCATTTGAAGTGTGCCGAGTTAATTTGGTAATAAAGTGGTGTAATTCACACGTGGTAATCTATTCGAACCGATAAAGCCCGTAACAATACATATAAAGACCATTCACGAATTTGTTTAGAGATTTCATTAATGATTTTTATAAACATGAATTATACTGGGTACATTTTTACAAAACAAAATTAAATGTTTCATGCTGTGATATCTTGTCTACAATTTAGTAGAGATTAAATTATGGCTTTTCATGGACTAACGATACATCCTTATTGACTCGTTTTGAATTATATCAAATTTACTTTAGTTTACGGAGCACAGTATTTTAAAATAATTTAATACCAGTCAATAGATCCAAAATTAAAAAAAATCCTTTGGGATGTTCTACGTATAAGTTTTATATGTATTTTTGAATAAGCTTTACTTCTATATTACCTAGAATAAAATGTAGAAATATAGAACTATTCACTTGGTAGCGTGACAAAGCTGTAAACCAATTTTAATGTAAAATAAATGTTTACAGAAAAAGTGGAAAACCCAACCACTGATTCCCGCTAAAAATGCCGGGGTTGACAACCTTGTTCAGATCCATCGGGTTTTTAATGGCAAAGGGGAAGATAACACGTGAGCGAGAAGGGGTTAAAAATGATTCAAAGAAAGGGGGAAGCAGCACGTGGTATCAGTTAGTTCATTAAGCGGCCACCAGAGAATGTTACCTACACCTTTCCATGCAGAGGCAATCTACTTAATTGAATCAAACCGACAATGAGATAATACTTTACGTAAAAATAAACCTTTTACGTTACGTGTACGAGTAAAAAGTTCGAAAATATGCAGATAAAATCAATTTGCAAAAAAACATTCTGAGACGAGTCGATTTTCATTTTTAAAAACTCATTTTCTTAACAATTGTCGGTTATTTTCGAATTATGTCATAGAATTTTTTTAATGTATTAAATTACGATTCTAATGATTTGGTGAGCAATAAGAATGGATTAAAAAACACAACAAAGGTTGCTCTAACGCGTTTCGACAGCCTGGTTGTCGAAACGCCTTAGAGCAACCTTTGTTGTGTTTTTTAATCTTTCTTGGTTTCAGGGGACAAGTTCTGTATTTCAATTTTTGAAGATAACCAAGGACCAGCCCGTTCCATATCCAGGGGTAGTGGGCGCCGTATCTCTCTGATTTTTCGTGAAAGCTGTGGAGTAAACACACAAGCTTCTTCTTCACAACGCTCCAAACGTTTTCCATTGGATTTAAATCGGGTGACTCAGTGACGACTTAAGTTAGCGCGGGGCCTGCAGCAAATAACAACAGAAAGCCCTTTGTTTTAAGTATTATTTAACGGTGAATTTCTGATTTTTGATCTCGATGTCTCGACATTATTTTCAAAATTACTATTTTTATCAAAATTTAAACTTCAAAATGACTTTCAAATTTTTTCTGGATTTGTTCTCGAAAAGTTTACCCTACTTTTCTACTATTTCAATTTTAGTTTCGGAATTTTAAGAACACGATTTTATTATTTTGTAAATGTCAATTGTTTTTTCGAAATTTGGAATTTTTTATGTTGGTTTTTTCTAAAGATTTTAATTTTTTTTATTGGAAATTTCAATCTCGATCTCAAATTGTAAAATCGATACATTCGGATTATCTGTCAAGTTTTCGATTATTTTAAAAATGTTTTGTTCAAGCTGACATAATCCTTAAAAATTCGACTTTAAATTTGAATCCTCCTGATCTTGCTTTATAAATTTCAAGTTTTGTCTCCAAAGTTCAACTTTAATCTCAAATTTTTACTTCTAAAATTTTAAGTTGAAGCTCAAAAAAGTAGGTATCAAATTTTGGGAGCTGGAGTTAAAATTTTCAATAAAGGCGCCTAGGTTTAAAGTTTTAAATTAAAATTGTAGAAAATAGAAAAAAAAATAAGTTTCCGGTTTAAACTCAGAATTTTAAAAAGAAACTAAACATTTTCTAAAACTATAACTTATCTAATGGAAGATATATTTTTTAAATGACTTAAAGTCATTCAAATCTCCACTCAGAACCCTTAAACTTCATTATAATGTTTAAAAAAATGTACGAATTTTCTAGTTTAAGAATTTCTGAGAATTTTTGGGAAGAAAGTTCAAATATCGAGGTAACTCAAAATTTATAAAATTTGAACTCCAATGAATACGATTTTTTTTAAGGTAATAAAGAAATAAAAGCTTAAAATTTACAAATATTTGGTACGACATTATCCAGGTTGACAATGTCAAGTTAAAATTCGTGATTTTCATAAATGTTCGAATAGTATTCAACATTTTGCTTACAACTTAAGAACTAATGCGGAATTTGAAACTTCAAAATTCAATTCGAAATTTAAAAAAAAATCTTTTAAGCATTCACTTAAAAGATATCTTTAATTTAGTTTTTTTTTCAGCGTTTTTATTCTGCAATGCATTTTCGAATTCAGTTGAAAAATTTCGACTGTTTCTATCAAGGATTCTAATGCACAGACCAATAGGTTTAAACATTTATTAGATTTGAAGTTTGGAAACCAAAGACCGGTTTCGATCTTGTTACTTCTCGTCAGTTTGTCACATCCAACTGCCGAATGCTAACAAACGTTCGGCAAGTAAATACTAAAGAATTCACAGACGTTTCTATCAACTGAATTTCTCTTTTAAAGTAAATTTCGAGTTTTAACCAAATTTTGAACTTTTATCCTAAAATTACTTCAAATTTGTAAAAGAGAAAACTCGATTTTATTTATAAAAAACGTTAAAAATCATGTGAAATATTTTAAAATAGTTAAAAATTTGACAAAAGGCGAGAATTCCAAGAAGTCGTAATTTCAAGTCAATATTTTCAAAAATGTCAAGATTAAAAAAAATCAAAATTTTGAAAACCCGGTTTTAAAAAAATTAAGGATTTGAAAAATGGGAAAATTTAGTGAAAATTAAAAGTTTTAAAATGGTAGAAATATTGAAAAGTTAAAATTTTGAAATTCTGTATAGTTAATTTTTTTTTGTTTTGGTGGAACAGACTGGTCCTTGGTTATCTTCAAAAATTGAAATACAAATCTTGTCCCCTGAAATCAAGAAAGATTAAAAAACACAAACGCGTTTCGTTTTTTTTTAGAAATTTCGACTTTTTTGAGAATTTGTATTTTTTTAAAATTTCGAAATATTCGTTTTATGAAAATGTTTGTTTTTTTCAGAATTTCCATCTTTTTGAACAATTCGACCTTTTGTATCAACATTTCGACTTTTAACAACTTTTTTTTGGAAATTTTCGATTTTTATCCAAATTTTTGGCTTTTTCCCGAAGTTTTGGGTTTCTTTTTAAAGTTTCGACCGTTTTTTAAATTTCCGCTTTTATTTTGAAAATTGTAGCCTTTATTCAAAATTGTCATCTTCTCTCAAAGTTTTGACCTTTTCGAAAATTTTAATTTGATTCAAAAATTTCGCCCTTTTCTCAAAATTTCGAATTTTATTTGAAATATTCGATTTTTGGAAAATTTCGACTTTTTTGAAAAACTGAATTTTATTGAAATTTCAACAACGTTTTTGTAATGTCCGATTTTTGGGAAATTTCGACTTTCTTTGGAAAATGGATTTTTTCAAAATTTCGCTTTTTTCTGGGAGTTTTACCTTTTTTTACAACTTGGACTTTTTCAAAATTTCAACTCTTTTCTAAAATTTATACTTATTTTGAAAATTCGATTATTATGAATATTTACTTTTGAAAGCTTTGACTCCTTTTTTAAACATTTTTCTCTCTGAAGATGACAGCTTGGCTGTCGAAACGCGTTAGAGCAATCTTTGCTGTGTTTTTTAATCTTTTTTGGTTTCAGGGGACAAGATTTGTATTTCAATACAAAGCCTTATTGTTTTTTTTTACTACAATGTCCATGTTTAATAATATTATTTAACATTTCTGTGACCCAGTTTGAAATTATTTAAATTTTTAATAATGAAAGTTAACAATAATGTTAAATAAAAGTAATAAACATAATATTTCCAACTAATAAGAGTCTACCATGAAAAATTAAAATCTCCATACCAAACCTATTAAAAAAACAAAAATTATCCAGTCATGGGGACTGCTGACAGAAGTGAACTTTTAGGAAATAATTTACAAATGGCCTGTAATATCAAAAATTAAAATTTCGTAATTTGTAAATCAAAATTGTTAACATTAGTCCGGTTTTCACATCTGTCGAAACTCCGAGTAACAATTGTGTACATTTTTATACGGTTTATTTGTTAGTCAAGTACAAGTTAATTGAATTAAAAATAAATATGTAATATCAAATTTTTAAACGCAAATATTGATACGAATATTAAAAATATTTGAAAATAAATGCTTTGTTTATTTTTGTGCATAAAAATAGTAACATATTTAGTACTACCTGTTGTACTGCACAGTGATTGTATTAATTAAAGAATTAAAACAATAATTAAACTAGAACACAATTTAAACGATGTACAAAAGTCAATTTAACTTACAGCAAGCATGTAGATATGTTTAAAAGTTCACAATTTACGTATATCAACAGAGACATAATGGCGCACTGGGTTCGCCTGGTAGGTCGCGGGTTCATGCTCCGGTGCTAATCATGCATTTAATTGTATTAAACGTGTTACTCAAGGTACATATAATACTGTAAATAGTAGAGCATGTTGGTAATGCAAACTAGGGGGATGGTGACGAAAAACAATAAGTTTTCTCATTATCAACAATTATTCAACGCCCCTAAGCCAGTTTCCTTGCTTGTTTAACCCATATATCTTTAAATAATAAGCAATTAAGTTTTTTTTTTGGTGGAATGGACTGATATTTGGTTGTCTTCAAAAATTAAAATACAAATCTTGTCCAAGCAGCTATCGAAACGCGTTAGAGCAACCATTGTTGTGTTTTTTAATCTTTTTTTGGTTTCAGGGGACAAGATTTGTATTTTAATTAGTTTTTATGCTAATGGCCAAAATCTTAACACATAATAAATGAACAAGGTATATTTATAGCTAAAAAATCTTCAACCATGAGCGGTCTTTTTCTAAATAATGTTGAAATACATCTTCAAATAATCAATTTAATAATAAAGCACGGTAGCCTTCAGCGACCATTTTTTACACTTTATAACACTTATTTCTACTATTTTAAACAAAGAACTGCATCATAAACAAATCCGTTACAACTTTTACCTAGTCCATGCCATTAACCTTGTAAATGATTTATAACAATCAATGATCTATGAAACACAGTATGATGCAGCGTTTGACCAGAGGGGTCATTTGCCACACAGAATACCGCACAATCATTAGGGACTTCTGAAAATTTCCGACCAAAATATCGAATGTCTAATAGTTTTTATTACCTGGCAGCATCTCCAGTCTCCAGGTAGGCAGTCATCCTCCTATTCGATAAACGTCAAAAGAAATTTAAAAACTCACAGGCAGGTTGACCGAATTCTTAGAAAGATTACCGGTGATCGTAACCACAGAACAATAGACATTGTAATTCGAATTCAACGGAAATATTTTAATAGTGACGGTTTAAAAAAAATCACGTATTATATACTACGTGGTAAATTCAATAATTTTTATATATAAACAGGAACTAAGCATATAAAAAATCGGAATGTTGTGTTCTAGTTATATCATTATTATTTGTTTTCTATTCACGATTTTTAAGATATGTTGTTATGTAGATGTTTGTTTTGGCGACCACCTCAGTGTTATATTATATCTATACGTAGGTACATTAGAACAGGGTAGAAGCCTTCAAAAACGATAAAAAGTAAAAAAAAATTATAGTAGGATGAAACCTATTAGAAAAGGAAGATAATGCAACAAAAATGAAAGGAAAAATAAATTACGGGCGATCTAAGGTCGGGAAGGGGTAGGGGGTGAGTTTTTATGGGTAAAAAACGGTTTATCTCGATTTCTGGCAAAACTACAAATCCTATGGAAAAAAGTTAAAAAGCAAAGTTGTAGGTAATAAGAAGATCTACAACTTTTGTAACTACACTTTTTTAACATAACCTCAAAATTCACGTGAAAAATTCAAAAAACCAGGTATATGGTTTTTTATTTTTATTTTTTACAAAAAAATTCCTCAGACAATATTCCAGAGTTCAATTATCAAAACCATACAAAAATACGATTTTTGCAAGAAAAATTTTTATCTAACGAGAAAATCAAAGACAAAATAATAAAATCGCTAATGAAAATATTGCAGTCACAAGGATTTTCCTGTAAACAAGCAAAAAAAGATGCTGATGCTGACATAATTAAGACCTCGATAGAAATTGCCAAAGATACTAATAAAACTATCATTGCTGTGGGTCAAGATATTGATCTTTTGGTCCTTTTGAATCAATTAAATTCTAATAATTATGATATTTATTTTCTGAAGCAAGGTTCTGGAAATATAAAAGATCTTTTTTTCACGTCTAATAGTTTCAAATATGAATCCGTCAAAAACATCGTTGCATTTCTGTATTGTTTTTCTGGTTGCGATACAACATCTGGATTTGCCGGAAAAGGAAAGAAAAGTATCGTGAATTTATTAATAGGCGATAAACATTTATCAAATTTGGCTAATATTTTTTTTAAAAAAGATGCAAACAAAGAAGATATAAAAAAATGGATTACAATTAATGAAATCTATAAATGTAAAAATGAGAATATTACACTAAATCAATTAAGATTTCAAAAATATCAATTAGGCAAAAATTAAATCGTCTTTTATATTGGCAAATCTCCCACCCTCAGAAGGTGCAGCAGAACAACATTGTTACAGGGCATATTATCAGCTTCAAACTTGGCTGGGTAACGAACTGACAGTAACAGATTGGGGGTGGAAGCAACATCTACGGGGCATTATGCCCAAATTTACAGAAAAAGAATTAATTCCAGACATATTGCTGCAGCTGTGAAACTGGATGCAATAGTTTAAAATGTGGCTGCCGAAACATGGTTTAAAATGCACAAATTTATGTTCAAATTGTCATGGTTCTGAAAAATGCGCCAATGCGATAGAAGAAACCTACGAGGAAGTTAATGATCTAGATGAAATTGTGGATGAAGAACCAGTGCAAACTAGAAATGATGTTGGAGACGAAGACGATGATGGTCTTGAAGACTTCGAAGATCTAGTAGAATCGGAAAGGTGTGCTAAATCTAACGATGAAGAAATACCATCAAAGACACAAAAACTGATGGATAAGTGATTAAAATTAAAGACAATGTTTTGATAAATAAAAAGATTAATTTTCTATGACATAAATGTAATGAGAATTTAAGAAATAAACTTTTTTTATTGAAAACAATAGTTACAGTCATATTTTTTAGATTAAATCCCCTTAAAATCCAATTTTTAATATTTAAAACAACTATGTTTTTTGTGCAATCTTTATGTTTTTTGGATTTGTAATTTTTTTGTTTATCAATGTAAAATGGAATCTTTTCGAGTAATTAAAGTATAAATTTTAACAAATAGCTCAAAATTGTACATAAAGATAAAAAAAAATTCGAATTGGAGTATTTTTGGTTTTTTTTGAATTTTCTTAGAAGATTTACCATAGTAATGTATATTTTATTCTACACCATCAGAAAGTAGACATTTCAAAGAACAAAAAGCCTGCCGAGTTTTTTGAAAAAGCTAAAATTTTAACGTGAGATTTTTCGATTGAAAATTAGGGTGCTTTTTCGATATTGAGTCAAAATAAGGTGAAAAAATAAATATTTTAAATCAAAAAAATTACAGTGTCTTTGGGATATAAAAAGGTAAGTAAGTTTTCACCAAATTTCGTGAAAAGAAAAAATTTTTTTGTAAAAGATAAAAATAAAAAACCATAAACCTGGTTTTTTGAATTTTTCACGTGAATTTTGAGGTTATGTTAAAAAAGTGTAGATACAAAAGTTGTAGATCTTCTTATTACCTACAACTTTGCTATTTAACTTTTTTCCATAGGATTTGTAGTTTTGCCAGAAATCAAGATAAACCGTTTTTTTGCCCTTAAATCTCACCCCCTACCGCTTCCCGACCTCAGATCGCCCGTAATTTATTTTTTCTTTCATTTTTGTTGCATTATCTTCCTTTTCTAATAGGTTTCATCCTACTATAATTTTTTTTTTGGTTTCAAAAATTATCTACCCTGGATTACATCTTAAATCAGTCCAGTAGAAAGCATCAACCACCTATTAGCAGGAAGTAAATAGAAATAGGTAACATTAATATTAAATTAACAGGATGATTCACATTCCAATACGACTCTCTCGAGCCCTAAATACAACCCAATTATTATTTTTAGGTCGAAAGGCTCTGACCCCCAACTAGAAATTTCCAATTTTTTCTTTTCAAAACCGATGCCAAACTTTGGGGTTAATCTGGAAAGACTTTTTTCTCTCAATTTAAAATTTAATCTACTTTTATCTCGATATTTCGGATAAAGAATTGAAAAAACTCGAATTTTTTTTTCTTAAAATTTTGAGATTAAAATCGAAAGTTCGATGGCAAAAAAATTCTTCTAGAAATTTAGACTTCAACAAATGTCGACGTTTAACAAAGCATTTAGATGTTTCTATTATTTTATTCTAAAATTTTAGTAGTTCGAGTTTAATTTTGGTCATGGTAACTGGAAAAAGTCGAATTTTTGAGAAACTCAAAAATTGATAAAAAACTAGCATTGCTTGTGGTTAACATAATAAACTATATATCTGTCAAGAATGAAATTCTATTGGTTTTTACATAATTGGTATTATTTGTATTATATTTCTTAATTTTTATCTTGTCTATATGAGGAAAGGCGTGAGAATATGAAAACTTCGAACTTCTTTTTTAAAAAATTTCGATTTTATCGACAATTTCGATTTTATCGACAATTTCGATTTTATCGACAATTTCGATTTTATCGACAATTTCGATTTTATCGACAATTTCGGCTTTTATCAAAATTGTCACATTCATTTATTTAAAAATCTTCCACATTTATTTACAAATCTCAATTTTTTACAGAATTTCGAGTTTTTTTTTTCAGTTCAATCCACTCGCAATGGGCAACCCCATTATACCTTTAGAGCATAATAAAATCTTGACTTTTTTTGAACATTACGGATTTTTATTGTTGAACATTAAGAACTTTCTTAATTTTTTTAGGAATACGATTTTTTTGCAAATTTCAACTAAGAAAAAAACAGATTGTTTGATAATTTCGAGTTTTTTTTTGCCAAAATTTAGATATTTTTTAACTCCGATTATTTTCAAAATTCAAAATATGAACTTATTTTTGGAAATTGACTTTTTTCAAAATTCGAGTTTTTTCTCAAATTGTTAATTTATTTTTGAAAATTTAGACTACTCACCAAAAATGTCAACATTTCTTGAGAATTTCAATTTTTTGATACTTTCGACTTTCTTTCAAAATATCTACTTTTTTGAAGAATTCGAAATTTTTGAAAATTTCGACATTTTTAATTTATACTATTTTTTTGAAGACTTTCGACTTGAAAATGGCGTACATTTTAAAATTTCCAATTTTAAACTCTTCAGTTTTATAACATTTCGACTTCTTTTCAAAATGTTGACTTGATTTGAAAATTTTCACTACATTTCAAAATTTCCATTTTTTCAAAATGTTTATTTTTGAAACTTCCGAAGTTTTTTTATTAATTCGACTTTTTGCCAAATTTTTATTTTGTTGTAAATTTTAATTTTCTCTAAATACTTTTTTTTACAACTTGGACTCTTTTCAAAATTTCATCAACTTTTTCCCAAAATTTTGACTTTGTTTTTTAAAAATTCTTTTTTTAAAAGTTTTGACTTTTTTTCAAAGTAATTTTTTTTAGAAATTTTCGACCCTTATCAACGTTTTGGCTTTTTCTTGAAGTTTTCAGTTTATTTTTTGAAAATTTCGTCTTTTTTTAAATTTTTATTTTTTTGAAAATCGTAAGCATTTTGATATTCTCGCGAAATTTTCCTTTTTAAAAAATTAAATTACATTCTATTGTTTACGTTCGGGAAATTTTTAATTTTGGTTCTATAGATAGATAAGAAATGTTTTAGGTTTTGAATAAGCACGTAGTTATAAAACTGGTTTTTTTGCAGCTAATTTGTATTTAATAATAGATAAAATAAAAATATCAACAAAGAGAAATTAGCATCTGAATTGTCCCATGTTAGATTTTATTACAAGTAAATATTTATACACACAATTCACAAATCAATGTTTAACAATGTTTTCCTATTTTTAATTCTCTGGTTTTGAATTTTATTTAACATTTCTTGGGCCCAGTTTAATTCTCTGTTGAAAATGTTCTAATCAATTATGTTTAATTTGTTAAAAAATTTTGTTTATTCTGCCTACGTCATCCCCATTTCTCAGGTAACCTGATGATTTCGGTCAGGTATAAAATCTTAAAAGCGTCTACCTGTTCCATTCTAGAATTCCTAAAAATTTATCCCCAGAGGTACAAGCGTATTCAACTTTCACAGATATATTCGGGAAAAGGATGGGAGCGCTATTTGCAAAATAACCGACACGTTAAACTTTAAACTTCGCTTTGGTATATCGTTTAGAAAAAAATCATGAATATTGAAAACATCAATTTTGAGGCGAAATCGAGTTATACATGTCTCATGCGGCTATTACATATACATGCAGTGTGATCCTAAAATGTTTGGCTACATTATTAAAGCCTTTTTTCTGTTACTTTGTCGAAAACCTTTCAGATTTTTACATTCATAATTAACCATTGGCCGAATGGGATTTATGTTCCATTACTGAGGAAATAAAGTCATATCAACATGATGGATTTATTCAATTTTGAAGGTTAATTAGACAGGTTTTCTTGTTGAAATAGCTAACTTAAAAGGCAATAATGACACATCTTGATATAGCGTAAACGTTTCAATCTGTGTCAATAAAGTACTTCTATTTTTAACTAAATATATCTGTACTAGCTGATACCTCTACGTCCGCGTGAAATAAGGGCAAGAATTCTTGGGACACCTTTTTGGAAATTCCGACTTTTTTTGAGGAATTCTATTTTTATTGGGAATGTAGAACTATGTATTTTGAAAATTTTGATATTTTAAAATAACAACTTTTTGCAGACTGTCGACATTTTCTCATTCGACTCTCAAAATTTCAAGTTCTTGCGAAATTTTGACACAATTTTAAAAATTTCGACTTTTTTCAAAGTTTTTACTTTTTTTGATAATTCCGGCTTTAAAATAATGATTTTTGGGTATATCTTGATTTTCTTTTTTGAAACTTTTTACGATAACTTCTGCCTTTGTTAAAAAGATTCCTTTTTCAAAATTTGCTTTTCAATAGTTAACATTTTTTATATTTTAAACATTATGACAGAAAATTTCGACTTTTTCTCAAAACTTCGAATCTGTACAGTTTCTTCTTTTTGAAATTCGATTATTTTCAAATTTTTTCGAAAACTGGAAGTTTAGACTGTTTTTGGTACCATTTCTGAATATTTAGAATTATTTGAACATTTTGACGTTTTAATTTCACTTCTCAGATAAGCCTCAATGGATTAGTCCATAAGCCGTTTGGACTTTAATTTGATGCTGCGGAAAAATCATGAACAAAGATTAATTCTGGCGAAAAATAAAAATGCCGTGGAAGGATTAAAAAAACATTGACAAACGTCTCGATCTATTTAATTATTGATGCCCTCTAGGCATTCGATTTGTAATATCAAATAAATATTTATACGATTTTTTCCCAAATAATAGTCTACAAATAATGGTAAACGATCTATCAAAATTCGTAAGGCCAGATGTTTTAAAAATATAATGATTGCCTCATTTTTATCGCAGTAATGTTACAATGTTACATTTGTTTTTTGTGTAATTGTTAGTGCCCCAAAGTTTTTAGCATGGTCTCCAAATCGACCAAACAATGGTTTCCGAGGTTTGCATTGCTCACGCCCATTCATGTAGTAAGAACAATCGATTTTATTTCATTACGAGGAATTAAATAGGTACTCTACCTCTCCCATTCTTCAAATTTGGTTCTCTACGATTTATTATTTTATACAGAGTGAGTAGAAAATATGGAAAGGTGCTTATATTTCTCGAAATATTCGTCAAATTTAAATTTCAGATTTAAAATAAGTCGAAATTCCGATTTTAAACCCGAAAAAATTCACCTCTTTAATTTTCGAGTTTTCGGTCGAAATTTCCTCAGAACCTTGTCTTTACCTTAGATTTCGTATATATTAAAATATTTTTCAATAAAGTCTACAAGTCGAAAATAATTGACATTTCCAACCCTAACTTCGTGGAATTTTTTAATATTCATAATTATTAAAGTTTATGAACGATTAAAAAGCAACAGATATTCAAAAATTCCATAATGTTTCGATATATATTTGCTAACACCGGACTAGGCTTCCCATTACTGCATCATCGTACTGCTGGTATGATCGCCGATGATGCAGTAATGCGAAACCTGGTCCGGTGTTAGCAAATATTTATCGAAACATTGTGGAATTTTTGAATATCTGCCGCTTTTTAATCGTTAATAAAGTTTAATAGTTATGAAGTCGAAAATTTACAGAAAATTAATAGTTTTCAAAAAGAAATCGTATATAAATGGTGCAAATATAGAATTTATAATAAAATTTTATAAACAGAAGTTACAATAAAAAATTTGAAGAAATATTGAAACACAAAACTTGTCCCCTAAAACCAAGAAAGATTAAAAAACACAACAAAGGTTGCTCTAACGCGTTTCGACAGCCAAGCTGTCATCTTCAGAGAGAAACAGTTTTTCTCTGAAGATGACAGCTTGGCTGTCGAAATGCGTTAGAGCAACCTTTGTTGTGTTTTTTAATCTTTCTTGGTTTCAGGGGACAAGTTCTGTGTTTCAATTTTTGAAGATAACCAAGGACCAGTCCGTTCCATTAAAAAATTGAAGAAATATATCGAAATAATATTATTTAATGCCACGGTTTCAAAAAGTATCAGGTCATTCGATAAGTCCGTAGAATAAGTAAGAAAAGAACAAAATTTTAACAAAACTCGAATTTATTATTCAACATAGTTGCCTTCGAGGGAGATACAACGAGTATAGCGATTTTCCAACTTTTCGATGCCACTTTTATAGTACGATTTCTCTTACTCGCCAAAATAGGCCTCAATTTCAGCAATTACTTCATCATTGAACTTAAATTTCTTTCTAACAAGCATTCTATTGAGATTTGAAAATAGGAAAAAGTCGCTGGGGGCTAAATATGGAGAATACGGTGGGTGGGTAATCAATTCGAAACTCAATTAATTCAATTTTGCCATCGTTTTCATAGATTTGTGACACGATGCATTGGTTTGGTCAAACAACACTATTTTCTTTTGCAAATGTTGCCGTTTCTTTGCGATTTCAGCCTTCAGTCGATCCAAAAGTGTACAATAATATTCGCTGTTGATGGTGGTTCCTTTTTAGAGATAGTCGATGAATATTGTTACAAGCTTTATCGGTTCGAATAGATACACGTGATAGATTATACCCACTTTATTACTGAACTCAACTTGGATCACCACAACTGGCAATTAACTCACTTATTATTGACTTCTACTAACTCACTAATTACACTGACTCTAACTGACTGACTCGAGGGAAAGCTGACCGCCTTTTATATTTTTGGCCCCCGGCTTTTAGAACTTTTCGGCAGATAAGGCTTATCGTTTGCCGAAATTTCTGGAACGCTTATCTGCCATTTGTTTCGTTATCGCGGCCGCTTTCCCCTTATCAGAACCTTCTAGAAACTTTTTTTATTTACTAAATTCTACAATTCTATTCTAAATCCTATTTCATCTATTTACATTGCGTTACAATATTATTCCGTTCGCATCCCAAAATACAGAAGCCATCACCTTACCGGCCGACTGTTGCGTTTTTGCTCGCTTTGGATTCGGTTCGTCGACTGCTGTCCACTCAGCTGACTGTCTTTTGGATTCTGGTGTGTAATAGTGAAGCCATGTCTCATCTATTGTCACATGTCGACGATAGAATTCCATTTTATTGCGGTTTAACAGCGTCAAACACTCCTCTGAAGAATTGATTCGTTGTTATTTTTGGTCGAGTGTGAACTCACGCGGCACCCACTTTGCACATACCCAAATGTTCGTGTAAAATGGTAAAAACACTACCATCTGATATCTTTACAATGTTAGCTAGCTCGTGCACCGTTCAATTTGCGATCGTTCAGTTACCAATTTGTGGATTTTTTCTACGTTTTCTGGAATAACAGTCCTCATTTGGGCTTCCACTGCGCTCTGCATCATTTGTGCTGCTACGACCACGTTTAAATTCAGCCAATCCACTTCTCTACCTATTTGTCTCGATGCAGCAGAGTTCGGATAATGTTTATTAGGCCATTGATTGGTTTCCACTGTATTTTTTTTTTCATCAAAAAGCAATGCTTTATCAAAACTCGAAATTCACTTTTTTTCCATAACAAAAGTTGCTTCACATAAAATGCTATAACTCACGAATCAATAGTCAGATTGCTGTCAAATTTATATACGTACCGTTTGAAGGTTAGTACTAAATAAAAATCATATGGGAAAAAATTCTAGTAACGCCATCTATGTGTCATCTTATGGACTTTTTGAATGGACTGTTACCGAGAAGGAAAACTGAATAAAAATCTCCAGATTTTTTTAAGACGCTAAAAGTGTGTAACTGGTTGGTTGCTATATATTTTACAGTCTCCATTGAGTCGTGCTCTGCAATACAGGATAATTTCGTAGTTTTTAAACATTATTATTAACGACTGTTTCATGTTGTTGCTTTGAATGGTTGCGTGGTATTACATACATTCTTTTTATATTTTAGTCCCAAAGTTCCCTTCCTGTTACATGGCTAATATATTTTAAATTGAATAAAGCCTGAATTTCTTACATTGTGATATTTTTATGAAGAAGTGGTCATTCAGTTTCTAATAGAGTTTGTCCAGCTCATTTTGCTAATGGCAGAAAATCGATGCATATAATTCTATTCAGATGTACAAGGGTTTGTTAATTCTGATGAGTCGACATCGTTAAATCATAATTATGCGGCGAATAAACAGATTTTTTCAAATTATCTCAAATGTTGTTTGTCTATCAAGGTAAATAAGATGAGACTTTACGTCAATTTCAACTGAGAAAAAGGCCAAGCTGAATCTAAACTAAAGTTGTGTTTACCCCATAACTCGTTTAGTAATTTAATGTTTAAATTTAATGATAACATTGACTTTAGGGTATACAAACCAAAAATTTACTTTGTGCCCAAATACAAAGTACAACAGTACAAAAAATAGTAAGAAGTCATGACACAACTTGCATTATGGCAAGAACTAGTACTACTCCATATCTACACGTTGAGACAATGTTATTTAAACTCATAGAAAATCATTAAAAAATGATTTCAAAACTTAATGGCAGATTGCTAATTTGCTGCAGTTATTCTAAAACCATACAGATAATGAGGAACATTTATAAAAAAAATAAACCAGTTTAAGTAAAAATTCAGCAAAGAGCCAGTCGGACTCGCACAATTAGGGTTCCGTACCAATTACTACTACAGTGAATAGACAATATACCAAAATAACCACATATATTATTTATGTATGAATTTGAAATTTTATTCAAATTTTCTTGTGTTATAATTGAACAATAAAAAAAATGTCTATTTTCAGATATACACACTATTCGTAATTAGTAACTGAGTCGTCGATGACTAATATTTATTATCCCGAATCGCACTCAAATGTTCAATTCCAACCACAATTAGTGTATTGCGTGTAATTAATAAACCTGTGCTAGCTCCGAAAATATTCATCTAAATAAAACAATGTAAAGGACAAATTTGACCTGCACTCTATCATTCGACTAACTAAAGCTTTTACTTAAAAAAAAATTAATACTACATATGTTAAAGATCTTTTGAAAACGAGCATCTATTTACATATATCTTTTTTTCTCTTTTCTTAATTAAACTGCGTAGTTAGAAGTGAATGAAGTTCAAAGGGCGCAGAACCTGAGTCACTTTATCCTCCGTTCGAACGGTGCTCGTTTCATAGAATTCATTACCAGTCACCTTACGAAACTGCGTCTCAACTTGTCCGATTTAAGTGTTTCACATGAGTCAATAACAGATGAGAAGCAGTGTGAAAAGAGCAGGTGCTTTTCCTCTTTTGTCTTTGGAACATTTTCTGTCGAAAGAAAAATAAAAACAAGTGAAGCCATATATTTAAAATGACTTGAACCACTGAAACTGATTAGGGAAAAAGTATTTTGTTAATATAAATTTATAATAGACCATAGACGTAACAACTTGCTTTTCTCGGATTAGCAACTGGTTATGAAATGATTTTCAACTGTAGAAACATCTTGTTAAATTTAAGGTTGAATAAAAAATACTCTGATTAATTAGACAATTAAAAGTCAATTAACCATCATTATCATTTAAGCAATAGCTAATATAATTTTTATCTTAATTTATGCTTGCAGTCGTAAAAAAAGTGCATTTTGGAAATATTCAACGGGGGACTGCAATGGGGTTTCCTCTACGACACAAAGAAATAAATGAATACCGAGATCATTATTTGTATTTGAATCAGCGGTTAGTAATATCTGTCATTAGATGAATGGAGTTTGAATTTGATACCTTGTGAGGTATATTCTCACGCTAATTCTTTGTTCTCTCCATCAACATTTACATTTTTTGCCCACCAAGATATTCTGTCGTCACAGTATGTGTGCTCAACGGCGCGGAAAACTGAAAAGGGCAGAGACTTATACAATTAAAACCACTTAACTTTGTGCCGCTCGAGCTAAGGGTAATATAAAAATGGCTCTTTGTTGCCAGGTTTACTTCGTGTAAGTCTGGTTTATTTTCGTTTTTTCTTTATATAAAAAAACAATTAGTTTATACGTCATTACATAACCTAACGATAACACATGAATGACAATTTAAATCGGCCGGGTTAGCACAATTAGGGTTACGTACCAATTAACATTCAATAGATCAAATTAAATCATTTTTAGTTATATATGAAATCTTATCCAAATTTTCTTGTGTGGTATTGAATAATAAAGAAATTGCCAATTTTCAAATACATCCTTCTTCTGCAGTCAGTTGCTGGATTTATTAAACTGACGACTCCAGGTCCAAGTAAAAAGCATTCATTCGCATTAATTCAATGACTCACAGTTTAAGAGATTGGCTCGGATTGCGCACGGTTCCAAACGCAATTACCGTGTTGCGTTTAATAAACTTGTGCTAGCTCTGAAAATATTCACTTAACAGAGGTAATGTAAAGGACAAATTTGATCTGCATTCTAAACTTCAGCTAACAATTTTTTTGTATTTGAAAACAATCTGATGGTTAAAAAGCCTTACAAAGCAAAATATAAAATAAAACAATTGTTTCTCTGTAACTATTTGTCGAAAAAACCGACAGTTGTCCGATAATCTATAACCTGATAGCTACTAACCATATCATAATCTTATATATCTTAGAACCCTAGTAGATCAGGAGGGAGAACTTTCATTTCTTACAGATTTTGAGCTCTACCTTTTGAGACCACTGGATCGAAAGTTATTAAAAAAAATAGGATCCTCAAAGGTAGCTCTTTCAAATGATACCTAACACAATATACTAATAAAAACTTGATTTGTAGCTTCAACTTCCAATTCTATATACAGCTACGCAGATGATAGTAACCTTGTGTCATCTTTTTTCTCTGACAAACCATTATCTATCGCTGCTTCAGATCTACTAAGGGAACAGCCAAATATAGACGATTAATCGGGATTTCGAGATTATTTTGGAATGGGGTGAGAAACAATTTGGTCGACTTCAACACTTCAAAAACTCAGGCCGCGGTTTTTCTCTAAGAAAACATCGAGGCATAATGCAACAAACATACTAATGGACGGTAAAGTCCTTCCCATGGGATCTAATCTATCTATCCTAGGAGTGAATGCGAGCACTAACTTCTCTTGGAATAATCATGTGCGCGCCATTGCCAAATCCAACTCTCAGAAGCTAGCTAGGCTTTGTTTTAGGGCAAAAAAGTACTTTACATCTCATCAGCTATTAACACTATATAAAGCTCAAGTTAGGCCAACACTAGCCAAAATTACATATGCCTAGCTTTTTTTTGGATAGCTATGAATTAAAATTACTTTTACTTCGCCCATGGACCCATAGCCAAAATAAAAACACTAGAATACCATTCTCATGTTTGGAGTTCAGCCCCAAAGGCAATTTTAGCTCTTTTGGATTCAATTCAAAGAGCGATTCGCCTAATTGATGACAAGAGTTAGACCGATTCTCTCGAAATACTAAAGCACTGGCGGATGATTGGTGACTTGTCTCTTTTTTACAAGTACTATCATGGAAGATGCTCGCAGGAACTAATAGGATTGATCGCCCCCCAAGGGCAAGATTCTTGAGGCATACAAGACAGTCGGAAACAGCAAATTGCTGTGCAGTCCAGCTTGACACAGTGTCTGCGGGGACTCTTTTTTCTATAGAACTTCCAAGTTATGGAACTTGTTACTGAAAGGAATTTTCCCCAAAAATTACAACCTACCCTTGTTTAAAAAGGCGGTTCATCGCCATCTATCCTTGTTTCCGCACCCCACTCACAGTGCTTTGAAAGCATAATTGGGTTACCCTTTGCGAGTGGATTAAACTTAAAAAAAAAAGACCAAACTAACCTCTCGTTTGATATATATTTTTTTTGATGGTTCGCTAGCGATATATGCAAGAGTAAGCGAGAACTAACACTGTGCCAAATGAATTGTTGACCTGAAGCGACCTAACAGCCTCATATTTGTATGTCCCCCCTTAATTCTATGATGAATACTACTGCGATATGATACTATGATAATTCTAATAAAGAAATTGTGATAAAGCTGGCAACGTGGCATCATTTGAAACTGGTTTCAGGTTTTGTAAACTACTAAATACAAGCTTTTCTTCCTTTAATATTGCATTCCACCGAATCTATTGACTGCCGAGAACCCAATAATTGACCGAACGTCCTCTTATGATATTTCTTTAGGTAAAAAGGGCCGTTTTCGATTTGTTTGAAATACGTTTCAATGAATACCGTCGTAAAAGATTCCGCAATATTATATCGTTAATAAAACGCCTTGATCTCAACCGGTAAGAACATCGCTGGAATTTTTTTCAATCTGCAGATCAAAGGAAATCGACTATATATAAATTACGAATACACAACATTAATATTTTATTAAACGTTTGAGATCTCAAATAAAGAGAAAAAAAGTAGGCGGTGTTGGAGACTACCGACTGAAGTGAAAACTTAAAACCAGGAAATATGTACTGTGCAGTTCGAACCCACACCTAGTAAATAAGACAATAATATAAATAGAAATATTTGAAAATAAATTCTGTCAAACTGACCCACTTTTTTATATTTGTGGCTGGTGAATGCTTGTAGTGGTGTGATATCAAGTATTAAATCTGATACGTATCAATTTCTCTTTGGTTAAAACAAAAGAAAAAAATATCTTCATAACAAATTTTGGTGGAACGGACTAGTCCTCCGTTACCTTCAAAAATTGAAATACAAATTTTGTCCCCTGAAACTAAGAAGGATTAAAAAACACAACAAAGGTTGCTCCTAACGTGTTTCGATAGCCAAGCTATCATCTTCAGAGATATACGCTAATTTTCACTTCAATAAATTCTATTGCAGTAAAAGAATATCTTTAACAAAAAAATTTAAGTTTCACGTTAAATACTAGTCGTTTTGGGTTAACGTTATTTATATTCGGGACACATACGTATTTATTGATTTTGCACGCAATCTAATATGTACATAATCCTTATCATAGCGTGATCCACACACACAGAACAAAACAAAACTTTTTCCCATTCTACTCCGCTTATTATATTGACATAAAGTGTTGTTCTAAATTGTTAAATCGAATTTAATTAAACGTATATGGGGCATGCTGGTACGCAGTTCACAACAACTAATATGTGTTCAATTATATAACAATAAATATAACCATAAAAGGTTTATTGTTTCTGATTAGTAAATTAATGGCAGTAATTGCTAGGTTTTAGTTTGTCGTTATTGTAAATTTTATTTCCATTGTAAGTTTATTAGTAAGAAATAAATATGACAAACAGTCAATAATTTGCCATTTTTAGATAATCGATACCAACGATAGTATTTTTTTTCAGAGTGGTGTTTCATCATTATTAAAGGACTTAAATGGAGGTTTCCTCGGTATTTTAATTCAATCTGTTTACAAGAAGGTTCACAAGGGGAGATTAATTCCCTTAATACCCTTTACCTACCTACGCCATTGAAACACCCCATACTTGTGGTAATTTTATTGGTTATCAAGCAACATACTACATGAGTGTTGCAATTTAACGTCATACTACTTCGAGCAGAACATCGAACTGAAGCCAAAGATTGAAAGGTTTTTATTGTTTTTTCTTTCAACAATGCTTTGTGCACATAGAATGCAACCTAAACTACAATATACAGCCCTCTAAGCGTGTATAGTGGATCATAAGTAGCCGAATTACCCAACAGTTGGAACACAAACGCTTAGCAAAGCGGTTGCTCCCTAGGAATACCCCAGAAAACCAGATTAGACTAATCATAAATTATTATCTATGTGAACCGAGCATTTGACAAGTTTTGTAAATAAATCTAACAATAAAGTTGCTTTCGAATTAGAAAACATTTTTGAACATTATTATTAAATATAATTATTAGGAGTAACAAAATGCATACAAACCAGCTTTTGATCAAACTTCAAATGAAATGATATTTACCTGAAACAAAAGAAAATAAGTTTAGACTATTATTGTTCATGTACATTAATTCAGAAAGTATCTTATTTAATAAAACTTTAAACAGCCAGACAGATAACCCACAATTGTCAGTAAATTTTTGAAAAAACTCGAATTCTTTGAAAGAATTCTTTAAAAAAAAGTTTTCAAAAAAAAGTAAAAAAGAAATATATAAATTTTGAAAAAAGTCGAAATTTTGTATAGAAATTTGAAAAAAGGTCACCATCTTAAAAAAAAAATGAAATTTGAAAAAGCCACAATGTTCAAAAAGACGCAATTAGAAAATCTAAATTTTGGGAAAATAATCGACAAAATAAAAAAGTGAAATTTATCAAAAAAGTAGAAAAGTAAAAATATACAAGAAAGTAAAATTTTTCATAAAAAAAGTCGATGGTCAGAATTTCGACAAAAAAATGTCGAAAAATAATGAAATTTTTAGAACAAAAAATCAAAATTTTCAAACATATCGAAGTTTTTTTCAATTTATTTAACATTTCTTTGGCCCAGTTCGGAAATATTTATATTTTTTTATGGTTTATCGACAAATGAGAGCGAAACATCGATGTCCAGTGCTAAAACTTTTTTATACATTTTTTTATATTTTCCTAATTTATCAAAAAAACAATTTTTTCCATATCTAATTTTGGTCTCCTATTTTTCATAATTCCTATTCTATGTAAAATAAACTAACCTCTTAATTTGTGAACTGTCATGAGGTGACGTTTTCAATAAATTTAAATATCACGTAGTCGCATTTCAAAAACTGTTTAGAAAATTGTCAACAAACCATAAAAAAATTTAAATATTTCCAAACTAGGCCGAAGAAATGTTAAATTAAAAAAAAACATAATATTTCCGGTCAATAAGGGTCTACCATGAAGAATATATCGAAGTTTTCAACAACAAAATTGTAAATTTTCGGAAAAACTCGAATTGTTTAAAAAGAATTTTCGAAAGTTGAAATATGTAAAAAAAAAGTCCAAATTAAAAATAAGATAAAAAAGAATTCGAAAAGTCAACACTTTTAAAAAATTTAAAAAAATGGAAATATTCAAAATGACGCGAGTTTTTTAAAAAAATATAGTCGAAACATTCAAAAAAATTTCA
This sequence comes from Dastarcus helophoroides, assembly GCA_028583605.1. NCBI lineage: Eukaryota > Metazoa > Arthropoda > Insecta > Coleoptera > Bothrideridae > Dastarcus > Dastarcus helophoroides. The sequence continues at coordinate 173,776 of CM053326.1, forward strand.
AATTAAAAATAAGACAAAATATTCACAACTCGTCAAAATTTCGAGGAATATCAAAGTTTTGAGAAAAAGTCAAAATTTATTCAGAAGAAGACGAAATTTTCAGGAAAATCGAAAAGAATAAATCTAAATTTAGGGAAAAAAAGTCGAAATTTTTAAAAATAAAGAATCGAAATTCTGGAAAGGGATGGAATTTTCACAAGTTACGAAATTTTCGACAAAATCGGGAAGTAACAAAATTTTTGAACGAAATAGAAATGCTTAAAAAACTTAAGTTTTGAAATTTTTTCGGAAAAAAAGTTATTGGGAAAAAAGTGGAAATTAGAAATTCTGTATTTTTCAGAAATGATCAAAATTTTTTAGCATTTCGAATTTTTTTTAAAAAAGTCAAAATTTCAACATTCGATTTTTTTTAAAGGGAGACAAAGTAATGTAATGTTTGGAAACGACTGGTGCCAAAACAGCAAAATAATAATTCTAAAGAAAAATCTTTGAATATGCCATATCTGTGTAACGTTAATCACGTAGCACATAATAAAAAGGCTGCAATACATAAAAAGTACATCATAAAATTACACCGTGCTTTGTTAATTCTGGAGCTGGTGGAGGAGAGTTTAAAACGGCTACCGGAAGTTGGACGTTAAATATCCGGTCTTTATACTTCACTGCACACTTTGGGGCAGATGTTAGGGCGTGTTCACATCGACCCATAGGCGTAAAGGAATTTGTTGGCCGTTGAAACAATCGACGAACGTATATTCTTTTGTTACAACAAGTACTATTATATCAAAAAAAAGGGCAATTAACTTGATGATGGTTATCGAAGTAGAACACCCTTTGCAAAGCTCTTTAAAACAGTTCGATCTTGATATTTCAAGTAACTTTACTAACTTCCGAATATGCATGCCGTTTCAAAAAAAAAGCACACAATACATTCTAAGGGATAAAAAGTTGATGAAGTCGAACCTTGACAAAATTCGAAATTTTGGAAAACGCGAACTTTGACCAATGAAATTCGCCACTAGCGACGAAATTATGCCGCAATTTCGAAAAAATTTAGGCAGCCCTGGAGACTGCCTACAGAAGTGAAAACTTAAATCTAGGAAACAGCATCAACAGTATAATATACTGTTAACATTAGAGCATGTGGGTAACGCGTGATGGTGACCAAAAACCATAAGTTTACCCGCTGCCAATAGTCCGCCCAACTAAAAAAGTTTTTACTTCAAAAAAGTGAAAGGTCGAAACATTCAAAGTTTTAAAGAAATGGGAATTTTCAAAAAAAGTCAAAACTTCGAAAAAAGTCGAAACTTCGAAAAAAGTCGAAATTTTGAAAATTAAGTTAACATTTAGAGAAAAAGTTGTAATTTTGGGAATCGAATCAGAAAATGTTTGTTGGAAAAGAGGCGCTATTATAAAATGTCAAAATTGCTAAATTAATTCGAAACTTTGAGTAAAAATCGAGTTATTCAACCAAAGATGTTTCGATAATTGTTTCTTTTCTTTCACGCAGGCGAAGATGCGTTCGATATTTTTGAATAAACTCTAAAATTTAGAGATAAGAAAATATGAGAGGTTGGGTAATTCTCTTTAATGCAACTCCAGAGTGCTCTGTGGTGCAACAAACTTGATTTTATGCAAAATTCATTGTAGAGAGTTGAAGGGATCTATGATTTCACCATGAGGTTAATTTCATCGTTTAGTCTTGCCAATTAGTCGACTCACGACAAAGGAAGCGTCGTGAGTTACATCGTGTTACGTATTCCGACGGGTTCGCCGAGATTAACCGTCTGCACATACAATGATCTATTAAGCATTATTCCATTATGTAACTTTGAGCTGTTGTGTGTAGTAATAGTAATTCACCGCTACCATAACAAAATCTAGGTGCCCGTGGTGAGGGAGGCATACTTTCCAAAGAGAGAAAGTCAGATGAATACAACTTGCACATGTGTTAACACATATGGTGTTACAAAAATCTAGTTTTGAATTTCAAATAGTCGGATCTGGTCTAGACTAGCGAAGCCGATGGGAATGTGGAATTGCATCCGAGAAGCTTTAAATTCTTTCGTCACATAATGCCGATCGGGCGGGCATTGTCTTTGGGAAGCATAAGAAATACACTTCATTTTATGTTGCATATCGCAGAAGGCAAATTTTGAAAATAAACTTGAAACTTTGAGGTTGTTAAACTTTGAAATTTTAACAATAAGACAAATTAAAACAAACTTACAAATTAAAAAAAAGTCAAGAACTTTCCAGATGAAATACAAATTTTAAGGAAAAGTATTATTTTTAGAATCAAATTAAACTTGAAAAAATTGGCACTATTGACACAAGTGAAAACTTAAAACTAGAAAAAAATTTGTCGTGTTGTAGTTTAAACCCACACTAGTAAACAAGTAAGAATATTGGAAATATTTTAAAATAAATGCTGTCAAACGATCCACCCCTTTATGCTGTGATTTTGATGCTTGTATCGTTGGAAACGAATCTAATATTTATTGATAATGAAATACACTTTAATAAGCTCTAATGTTAACAGTAGAATGGGCAGTATTTTGTATTTTGTGTTTTGTATGCTGCATCTTGTTTTTTTTTATTTTATATGTTGTACTTTTTATTAGGCATTTTGTATGTTGTTTTTTGTATTTTGTATTTTGTATGTTATATGCTGTATTTTGTATTTGGCATTTCATATGTTGTCTTTGTATTTTGTATTTTTTATGTTGTATGTTGTTTTTAGTATTTTGTATGTTGTATTTGGTATTTTGTACTTCGTATATTGTATTTGTACTGTATTGTGTGTTGCATGTTGTATTTGATATTTATTATTTCTTTATGTTGTTTGTTGTATTTTGTTTGTTGTATTTGTGGTATTTTGAACTTCGTATGTTGTATATTGTATTTTGTATCTGGTATTTTGTATTTCTCTATGTTTTATGTTGTATATTGTATTTGGTATGTTATATGTTGTATTTTGTATGTTGTTGTATGTTATATTTTCTATATCGTATGTTGTTTTCAGTATTTTATACTTGGAATTTTGTACTTCATATGTTGCATTTTGTATTTGATATTTAGTATTTTTTTATGTTGTATGTTGTTTATTGTATTTTGTGTGTTGTATGTTGTATATTGTATTTTGTGTGTTGTATTTGTAGTACTTTGAATTTCGTATGTTGTATGTTGTATTTCTATGTTGTATGTTGTTTTTAGTATTTTGTATGTTGTATTTGGTAGTTTGCACTTCGTGTGCTGTATTTGTATTGTATTGTGTGTTGTATGTTGTATTTGGTATTTAGTATTTTTTTATGTTGCATGTTGTATTTTGTGTGTTGTATTTGTGGTGTTTTGAATTTCGTATGTTGTTGGTTTTTGTATTTCGTATGTTGTTTTTGTATTTTGTATGTTGTATATTGTTTTATGTATGTGGTATTTTGTATTTTTTTATGTTGTATGTTGAATATGCTATTTTGTATTTGGTATGCTATATGTTGTTATTTGTATGTTGTATTTTTTTATTGGGTACGTTGTTGTATGTTGTATTTTCTATATCGTATGCTGTTTTTAGTATTTTGTATGTTGTATTTGGTATTTTGTACTTCGTATGTTGCATTTTGTATGTTGCATTTGGTTTTTAGTATTTTTTTTTATGTTGTATGTTGTATATCATATTTTGTGTGTTGTATTTGTAGTGTTTTGGATTTCGTATGTTCTATGTAATATTTGGTATTTTGTATGTTGTTTTTTGGAATTTGTATTTTTTATGTTGTATTTTGTATTAGGTGTTTAGTATGTTGTATTTCGTATGTTGTTTTTTGTATTTTGTATTTTTTTATGTTGTACGTTGTATTTCGTATGTTGTATTTTGTAAGTTGTATTTGGTATGTCGTATGTTGCCTTTTGTACGTTATTTTTTGTACTTTGTATGTTCTATTTGGTGTATTTTATGTTGTTTTTTGTAATTTGCATGTTATATTTTGTATTTGGTATTTTGTATTTCGTATGTTGTATATTGTATTTTGAATTTGGTATTTTGTATGTTGTTTTTTATATTTTGTATTTTTTATGTTGTATTTTATATTTGTTATTTAGATGTTGTATTTTGTATTTCGTATCTTGTTTTTTATATTTTGTATGTTGTTTTTTGTATTTTGTATGATGTATGTTGTTTTTTGTATTTTGTATGTTGCATTTTGTATTTCGTATGTTGTATGTTGCATTTTGTATTTCGTATGTTGTATGCTGTATTTTGTATTTCGTATGTTGTTTTTTGTATTTTTTTATGTTGTATGTTGTATTTTGTATTTAGTATTTACTGTGTTGTATGTTGTATTTTGTATTTAGTATTTACTGTGTTGTATGTTGTATTTTGTATGTTATGTGTTCTATGTTCTTTTTTGTATGTTGTATATTGTATTTTGTATGTGGTATTTTGTATTTTTTTATGTTGTATGTTGTATATTGTATTTTGAATTTGGTATTTATACATTGTCCTTTGTATGTTGTATTTTTTATTTGGTATGTTGTTGTATGTTGTATTTTCTATAACGTATGTTGTTTTTAGTATTTTGTATGTTGTATTTTGTACTTCGTATGTTGCATTTTGTATGTTGTATTTGGTATTTTTTATTTTTTATGTTGCATATTGTATTTGGTGTTTTGTATGTTGTACGTTGTATTTCGTATGTTGTATTTTGTATGTTGTATTTTCTATAATGTATGTTGTTTTTAGTATTTTGTATGTTGTATTGTTGTATTTGGTATTTTGTACTTTTTTATTGTATATTGTATTTTGTGTGTTGTATTTGTAGTATTTTGAATTTCGTATGTTGTAGTATTTGGTATTTTGTATGTTGTTTTTTGGATTTTGTATTTTTTATGTTGCATATTGTATTTGGTGCTTTGTATGTTGTATTTTGTTTTCGTATGTTGTTTTTTGTATGTTGTATTTTTATGTTGTATGTTGTATTTCGTATGTTGTATTTTGTATGTTGTATTTGGTATGTCGTATGTTGCCTTTTGTATTTTTTTTGTACTTTGTATGTTGTATTTGGTATTTTGTATTTCGCATGTTGTATATGGTATTTTGTATGTTGTTTTTTATATTTTGTATTTCTTATGTTGATTTAATATATGTTATTTAGATGTTGTATTTTGTATTTCGTATCTTGTTTTTTATATTTTGTATGTTGTTTTTTGTATTTTGTATGATGTATTTTGTATGTTTTATTTTGTATGCTGGATTTTGTATTTCGTATATTGTATGTTGCATTTTGTATTTCGTATGGTGTATGCTGTATTTTGTATTTCACATGTTGTTTTTTTGTATTTTTTTATGTTGTATGTATTTTGTATTTTGTATTGACTTTTTCCACCTTATTCTCGAAATTTTGAACATTTCTGACATATTTCCAAAAACTTTTATTTTCGAAATTACGATTTTTTTTTGGAATTTTAGCGTTTTATTTTGACTCGATCTCTTTTCAAAATGTTAAGCCCTTTTCCTCTTTTTTCCCTCAAAATGTCGCTATTTTCCTCAGACGACGTATTGCAAATTAATCTTTTTTTTTTGAAATTTTAATTTATTCTCAGAATTCCTCTTCTATTTTTTTTTGGAAATTTCGACTAGATTCCCAAATTTCGACTTTTCTGAAAGTTTTAAAGAGATTCAAGATTTCAAAATGTCGAAATTTAAAAAAGTTGAAATTCACAACAAAGGTTAAAAACTGTTATCAAAATTGTGAAAAAATTTAAACTTTTGATCAGCTTTCGTTGTCAATTTCAACTGTTTTAAGAATTTCGCCCTTTAATCAAAATTGTGTAAAAATCCGAAATATTGATAAAAGGACGAAATGTTCAAAACAGTTGAAATTGACAACGAAAGCTGAGTTTTTCAGGAAAAGTCCAATTTACAAAAAAGTCGAAACTTTAAGAGAAAGTAAAATTAAACAAAAAAACTACAAATTAAAAAAAAAGAAATTTTGATTAAAAAAAATCAAAAATTTCAATAAGTTAAATTTTTTAAAGTCAAAATTTTAGGAAGCAAAAATTTTTAAAAAATTCAAATTTTCAAAAAATGAAAATTTTCAAAACAGTCAAATTTACAACAGAACGAAATTTTGAATCAAAATTTCCAAAACAAATTAGAAATTTTGAAAAAAGGTTAAAGTGTGCAAAAAGCCGAATTTTTTTACATAGAAATTTTCAAAAAAAATTTCGAGGAAGGCAAAATTTTCAATAAATAAAAGCTTTCAAGAAAAATAAAAATTTTTCAGTTAAAACTTTAAGAAAATCAAAATTTTGAAAAATAAGCGAAATTTTAATAAAAGGGCACAAATTTTAGAATAGTTGAAATTTGTAAAAAAAGTCAAATTTTTCTAAAAAAAAAACAAATTTGCAAAAAAGTCAAAACGAGAAAACCGAAATAATACAACAAAAAACGAAAGCAAAAATTTCAAAATATTCAAAATTTTGATAAAAGGGTGAGATTTTCCGAAATTTTGATTTTTTTTAAGACAAGTTACAAAAACTCGAAACTTTGAAAAAATAAAATTATACAAAAAACTTCATATTAAAAATAAACTTTTGATAAAAAAAGTCGAAAATTTCGAAAACTGAACTTTTTAAAAAAGTCGAAATTTAGGAGAAAATTTCAAATCAAAATTAAAAAATTTTAATTTGTCAACATTCTCCAAAAAGTTAAATTTACAAGAGACCAAAATTTCGAGTTAAAATTTCCCGGACAAGATAATTGGAAATATTGAAAAAAAGGTCGCTTATTTCAAAAAATCGAAATCTTTAATTCGAAATAAAAAAAAAGTCAAAACTTCAAGAAAGGTAAAATTTTCAAAAAAGATTTCAAAAAAAAAAGTATAAATATTTCGGTCAAAAATTTGAGAAATAATGAAGTTAAAAAAACTTGTAACGTTTTCAAGAAAACATTGAAATAAAAAGTCAACATTTTCAAAAAACCAAAGCCAAAATTTTGAAAAAAGTGAAAATTTTGAAAGAGCCCCATCATGCGAAGATTTCGAGCAAATGAATTTTGAAAAAAAGGAATTTTGGAAAAAAGTGGATTTTTAAGAACTTCGACATGAAGTTTTCATAAAAAAAGTAAACAGGTAAAATTTTTCAAAAATGTTAAAAAAGAGGAATTTTTCAGAAAAGTGGAATTTTCAATTTAAGGCGAAATTTTGCAAAAAGAGTCGAAAGTAAGTGTCAATGTTCTTATAAAAATCAAAAATTTTTAAACAAATCGATTCAAAAAAGTAGAAATCAAAAGAAAATGATCGAAACATTCAAAACGGGTTGAAATTTTTAAAACGAGTCCTTACAAAAAAAAGTAGAAATGTTGAAAGTTAATATTTTTTAAAAAATTTTGAAAAAAGTCGAAATTTTTTATCATCGGTAAACTTATGGTCCATCACCATCACAAGTTATGAGCATGCTCCAATGTTAATAGTGCATTATACTGTTAATGTTAGAGCATGTTGCTAAGGCAAATTAGCGTGATAGGTGACGCGAAATCATAACCCCAATGCTCCAATGCTAAGAGTATATTATACTGTTAACATTAGAGCATGTTGTGACGCAAATTAGCGTGATGGTGACGCGAAATCATAACTCCAATGCTCCAATGTTAAGAGTATATTATACTGTAACGCAATGGAAATAGATGGAATAGAATTTAGAATAGAATTGTATAATTTAGTAAATGAAAAAAGTTTCTAGAAGAATCTGCTAAGGGGAAAGCGGCCGCGATAGCGAAACAAATAGCAGATAAGCGTTCCAGAAATTTCGGGAACGATAAGCCTTATCTGCCGAAAAGTTCTAGAAGCCGGAGGCCAAAACTATCTATTCCCTCGAGTCAGTCAGTCAGAATCAGTTTAATTAGTGAGTTAGTAGAAGTCAATAATAAGTGAGTTAATTGTTCAATTGTGGTGATCCAAGTTGAGTTCAGTAATAAAGTGGGTCTTATTCGATAAGTGTAATCAATTCGAACCGATAAGCCCGTAACAATACTGTTAACATTAGAGCATGTTGTGACGCAAACTAGCGTGATGGGGATGCTAAACCAGTTTACCTCCTATCAGGTCGGTTTGACACCATTTATTTTAAAATATTTCAAATATTCTGACTTTACTAGTACGGGTTCGAACTACACTACACGGACATTGTCATTAACTAGTTTTAAGTTTTCACTTCCTTCGGCAGTCTTCAAGACTCCCTATCTTTTATAAAATTGAACTAATATTTATTCTTCTGACTTTACTAGTACGGGTTCGAACTACACTACACGGACATTGTCATTAACTAGTTTTAAGTTTTCACTTCCTTCGGCAGTCTTCAAGACTCCCTATCTTTTTATAAAATTGAACTAATATTTATTCCTTTCACCATTCGAAGCAGATTTTAATTCCAATATTGTCAAGTTAAACTTCACTATGTTCTTTGTTTTATAAAATATGCGTAACGAAGGCTTTTCCTTTATACGCTTGTTTTTGTTCACTCTTATTTTGATGCAAGGTTAAGTTTGTTGGCGTTGAATTAACATTTGTTGAAGTTTATGTTGCAACACATAGCCTGCATTGTTAATAAATGATGGAATTGGTTTTGATGAGAGGATGTATCACTGCAAATCTTAGATACCAAGGATAATGCTAATTTCGAGCTATTGACACCATTTTTACAGTGTTGAGCCTTGAAGATATCCATATGGTGGCTCCAAAGTGTTTACCACTGAGTGAGTAAAAAAAAATCGTTTAAACGTATTTTAATTTAACAAGATCTGATTTTATTTCCATCAAAGCTTTATATTATTTTGACAGATGTTCCATACACGAACTGACCTATTTTTAAAATTCTTAGAAACGTTGTAACTTGATTAAGTTTTAGATCGATTAATATTTATAAATTACTTAATCAATGAAGTCTTAAAACGTGTATTTTCTTTATTTGTAATTTTAATAGTTATTAATTTGGTTGAAACATGGGGATTACAAAAATGTAAAAGAATTAATAATGTATAAAAAATAAAGTTATATATTTTTAAGTTTTAACCTTATTTTGAATTAAATAACAAAAATATTGGATATGTAATTCCAACCTTTATTCTAAAAGTAATTTCCAAGCGGTGTTCTCAAAGCGCTATATTTTCTGGTTGTTTTATTTTACCTCGCACATCGAACGTGACAACAAAAATCCAGGCCTTAGGAGAAACGCAGTTTAATTAATTCCTAAATCTCTCCAAAGTACGTCAGTCAAATCTTATTATCCCATGACGATTTTTCGGAAACGTGATTCAGCTGGGAATCGTCTACTGCCTTATCCCGACGATTTATCACCTTTTTCATTTTAAAAGTCAAGTTGAAGGTCGGTTACAAATAAAACAGTTTAGTTTCGCCCACGTACTTCGTACTTTATGTCCGAATAGAATAGTTAACTTTTATATATCTCAGGTCTCATCTACACTGCAAGCTCGGTCATCTGTTCAACAATAAAATTTACTACCTACACCAGTTCACGGGACTATCCCAGTTTTTTTGTGCATGTCTTATAATCAAGAAGTACAATTTTTAACTTAATCATAAAATGAATTAAAATATCATATGTACAGCAAGTTTTCCGAATAGTATGTTGATGTCGTTTTTTGGCATGTTAACGTATTTTCTTTACTTAATCAGTACACTCCAAATTGTCATTTAACTTTGACACAACGTCAACCTTAGATATGTACAGCTAAAAACGTCGACAGAAAATCATAACCAATAATGACGATACTGATCAAGTATCAAGTAACAATGCCGTTTGTAGACATCACCGATATGGAAAGCGAGGCAAAGAGCGTCATCAGCGAGACTGCAAGTATCGCCAGTAAGACTGCGAGTACCGGCAGCAAAAGGCAAAGTTCCTTTTCGTCGGAAGACGAAAAATCCAAGTTGGTCGAAGGGAAAATCAAAGATCGACGCAAAAGGGCTATGTGAGAGCACTACAGGGGGAGGGAATTTCTTCAGGAGTAGAAACTCCACCCAAAAAAGCACGACAGCGAAGAAACTGATTGACAAGAAGCCTCCCAGGAAGGAGACACGAAAACTGGAAGTTACCGAAAAGTCTCAAGGAAAGGAGGTACAAAACTCACGCAGGCAGTCCCTGTGAAGTCTCAAGGAAAGAGGACTGAAGCGAGAGCCCCCGCCGACGCAAGGATTGTTATTATCAGGGACGCAGGTAAGTGAAAGACCATTAACTCGTTAAGGCATTCCAGAAAAATTGCTTTCACAAAGTGAAATGCATTCACGAAGGAGTAAGCATCGGTAACTGATTTTAGGGACCTGACAAAGTTGTTGGGTAAAGCAAAAGTCCTTAGCCTCCCCCTTCCCGAAGAATATCTCCGAGGAATACTTCAAGAACGCCCTCGAAGAAGAGCCATTCATAGTGATCAATGTCAAGAGAATAAGGAACTCATTCAAAAGAAGACACAACACATGATGTTCGTGAAGTTGCACAACGACAAAGACAAACTCTTCAAACTCGAATGCTAATGGGTTTGATATTCAGGTGGAGATTCCAAGAATCAGTAACCAGGTAACGTTTCAAGCACGGATAAAGGAACTGTCACGCCGGGGCAGTATGCGTAACTACTTATTTTGATAATCATAAAAATTACAGCTTCTTCGACAAATTGCCATTTCCTTGTAATTTTTTTTTGTGAGCGTCATTACCGACCCTGCCGGATTCAAAATAAATTAAAAAAATAAATAAAAGACTTTCAATTTTTTTTTCAAAATTTCGATTTCTTTGCAATTGATGTACTGTTACGGGCTTATCGGTTCGATTGATTACACTTATCGAATAAGACCCAATTTATTACTGAACTCAACTTGGATCACCATAATTTACAATTAGCTCACTTCTACTAACTCACTAATTGCACTGATTCTAACTTGACTGACTCGAGGGAAAGCTAACCGCCTTTTTATAGTTTTGGCCCCCGGCTTCCAGAATTTTCGGCAGATAAGGCTTATCGAATGCCGAAATTTCTGGAATGCTTATCTGCCGTTTGTTTCGTTATCGCGGTCGCTTTCCCCTTATCAGAACCTTCTAGAAACTTTTTTATTTACTAAATTCTACAATTCTATTCTAAATTCTATTACATCTATTTACATTGCGTTACAGTACCATTTTTTAGTTACCATTTTGTATTTTCAAAATTTTACATTGATGTACTTACTTCATTTGTAAATTTAACTATTTTTAAAAATTGAAATACAAACCTTGTGCCTGAAACCAAGAAAGATTAAAAACACAACAAAGGTTGCTCTCGAAGCTACAGTATCTCTCTAAAGATGATAGCTTGGCTGTTGAAACGCGTTAGCAACTTTTAATTCTTCTTTCAGTTTTTAATCTTTCTTGGTTTTAGGAGACAAGATTTGTATTTCAATTTTTGAAGATCACCAAGCACCAGTCCGTTCCACCAAAAAACAAATAAAAATAACCATTTTTTATGGAAAATTTTCAACTGCGACTTCTTTAAAAAATGATTTTGAAAAATTCAGTTTAAAAAAAACTCATTTTGAATTCAATATTTTGATTTTTCTCGCTCTTCTCTAACTCTGAAAATATGAACTTCTCAAAATTTCGACTTTTTCTCGAAATTTTGATTTCTTTTTTCTTGACTTCGACTTTTTTTGATAAATATAGTCTTATTCTTGATGGTGGACTCTTATTGGTCGAAAACATTATGTTTAATCATTTTATTTAACATTTCTAGGACCCAGTTTTGGAAATATTTAAATTTTTCATAAAAATATAGTCTTTTTCAATCGTTATTAAATTGTCGATCTGTCTCAAAATTTTAATTTTTTTGGAAGACAAAGAATTCGACATTTTCTCAAAATTTTGAATTTTTCTCGAAACATCGAGTGATTTTTAAATTTGAATTTTAAAACCTCCGAATTTTCTTGGGCATTTTGACTTTTAAAAATTCTCACATTCTCAGTTAGACTTTTTTTTTAATTTTAACGTTTTCTGAAATATGACTTGAAATGTATACTTTTCAGAATTTTCGACTTTTCAGAATTTTCGACTTTTTCAAAATTTTAACCTTTTTAAAGATTTTGATTCTTTTCCGTGATTTTCAGGTTGTTTAACAAAAAAATTCCAGTTCTCCCCCTACACATTTAGAATGACTTTCAGACAAAAGTTCAGAATTTGGATAAAACTTTAAATTTATTTTTTAAAAATGTAGCTTAAACACATTTCCAGAAAAATTTAATTCGAAGTCGAAAATTTGAAATCGAACTTAAAAAAGGATTCAAAGGAGGGTGAAAAAACTAAATTATTTATTTACAAGATTTTTTTTGCTAAAAGTACGACTCGAATTTCGAAATTTCGACTTATCAGAATCTGAGTTCCAAACAAAATGTTGAATGCTATTCGAAAATTTATGAAAATTCCGAGTTTGAACTTGACATTTTCAAACTCGATAATCTATAAAAAAATTTATAAATTTTAGTTTTTTTTTGAAATTTCGACTTTTTACTTAAAACGTCTTGTTAGTTGGGATTCCAATTATATAAATTTTCAGTTTTGCTCAACGTTTGAAATTTTGTCCCAAAATGGGGAATTGAGGCTTGGCATGCTTAAACTGGAAAATTTTCAATATTGAAACTTAAGGTCAAAATTTTGGGTAGAGATTTCAAAAGAAGTTTAATTTACTAATGAAATGTATCTTCTTTTATATATCACTTGGAAGTTTTTGAAAGGTTTAGTTTCTTCTTAAAATTCCAAGTTTAAACCTGAACCTAAAATTTTTTCTCTAAAATTTTGATTTAAAACTTGGAATTTAGGCTCCTGTTTTAAAAATTCTAACTTCAAATCGCAAAATTTGAGTTGAACTGTAAATACAAAAATTAAAATTTATAAAGATTAAGATATTTCAAATTTAAAGTCGAATTTATAAGATTTAAAAATAGAAAGTTCAGTTTGAACAAAATATTAAAGAAAGCACTAAAAGTTTCAGAAAAAATCGTATAGTATCGACTTTAGAATTTGAAATTAAATTTCCAAAAGAAATCAAAAAAAAAAAATATGTGCTTGCATTCCATAGCTTTTTGACCCATATAGTAATAATTTTTTTCAAATAAAACTTGATTTAGCTAAAGATTAGAATCAGATCAAGTTTGTCTTTTACGCTATATTTTCGGAGTTAGCACTAGTTCACGCAACATAGTAATTGCGGTTGGAATCTAACATTTTAGCGCGATCCGAGCCGATTCTATAAAACTGTGTTAGCCATTGCGAATGAATGCTTTTTACTTGAGACGTTATCAACACAGTCACCAGTTCCATATGCGATTGATTGTAGAAAAAAGTGTGTATTTAGAAATGGATTTTTTTTTTAATTTTTCAATTATAACACAAGAAAATTTGGCCAAAATTTCAAATTCACACATAAGTAAAAATGATTTAATTTGGTTTGTTAACTGTTCACTGCAGTAATTAGTACGGAACCCTAATTGTCTGACTGGCTCTTGGCTGATTTTATTTTTTGTTGGCGGTATGAAAACTGCCAAAAATATTTACTACACAATTGGGGATTCCTAACACATTGAATTTCTCAAGTCTCACAAAAGATATAAATCCTCTCAGAATAAAATTCTCCAAATATTCGAAACATACCTCTGGAATCTCCTACGGGATTACAAGGTTGGAAACAATAAGAAACAAAAGCCTAAATAATTCCTTCAGTCTAACAGTTGAATTTTAACGTTCACTTCTGCGTGAACGAATCGAACTGAGAAAATATCGTCCTGTGCTACATGTTAAATACACAGCACAACGAACGACTAACTTAATGTTTAAATTTCTTTTACAACATCGAGGCCTACGTTTTATGGTTTTTATTCATCTTAATAATTCTGTTATGGTGAACTTATACGCCGGTAAGGATAGGCAGATAGAATATTTCCGGAAGCGAAAGGAAATAATTGTATTTTATTCCATTAAAGCCATCATGGAGTGATTTTACATTAAAACTACCGTTTTTTTACGTTATTGAAATAAGATTTAAAATTATGCTATTTAATCCTAAGTGCATGCAGCTGTAATAAAGATTACCGAAAAAAAGAAAATTAATGAACGGGCATTTCAATTAAGGACACATCCATCTGTATAAAAGCAAAGACTGTAATATCTCCAATAACATTTCAAAAACCATCTAAAGTCCCCTTCTTAAAAATGAAATTTCAGTTGCAATTAATTACAAAATTGATGTGATATACCATGTGATTTATTATAAGTATAAAGACTCCGGCTGCTCATTTTTAGACACCCGGTAAAGCACATACAGGCTGGTCGACTTTCTATGGCGCAAACATTAAGGAATAAGATTATCAATAAATAATGCGACTTTGTTGTATAAACAATGCCTCTTAAATTTACATTTTTTGAGATACATGAATTTCGACTCTTTTTGCAAAGTGTCGACTTTTTTCACATTTTGGACTATTTTTTTTTAATTTGGCTTCTTTTTAATTTTAGAAATTTTTTCAGAATTTTGTTTTGTTTTTAAATCTTGACGTTTTATGAAAAGTTTAACATTTTTTCAAAATTTTAATTTTGTTAACCTAAAATTTCAATCTTTTTTGAAAAATTTTCAACTTTGGTTTAAAATTTTAACTAACAAAAATTTAAACTTTTTCAAACTTTTAATTTCTCAGTATTTCGACTTTTCGAAACCTCGACCTATCTGATAATTTTTGACTTGTTTTCATTATTCCGGCTTCGAAAAATTTGGTTTTTATTGATAATTTGGGTGAAGATTTTTTAATTATTCCAAACATTAAAAACTTGATAATTCTCAGATCTTTTAAATATGTCTACTTTTTCAAAAGTTTGATATATTTTTTTTAATTTGGACTATAAAATTTCGATCTGTTTGTTTGAAAATTTCATTTTCAAAATTTTGACTTCTTTTGGAAATTTGAAAGTTTTTGAAAATGTTTGCCTTATCCTTAAATTTTTTATATATTTCGTATATTTCTCAAAATTTAGAAAGTTCAAGGTGTCAAAAAATTTCGACTCCTTTTTGAAAATTTTAACCATTTCTTAAATCTGCACTTTGCTAAAATTTTCGACTTTTTTTTTAATTCCCACTGTTGAAAATTTCATTTTTTTCAAATGCTCGAATTTTTTAAAATTTTAGCCACATTTCAAAATTAAAAATTTGTAGAACATTTAAAAATTTTCGCTTTTTATTTTAATTTCTACTGTTTTCAAATTTTCGACATTCTTTGCAATCTGTCGATTATCTATTTAAAAATTTTGATTTTTCTTTTAAGTGAAGCATTTCTTAAAAACTCATTTTGAAACTTTACGACCAATTCGTAAAATTTCGAATTTTTCTAAAGATTTCGACTCTATTTGAAAACTTGACCTTTTTTTAAAGGTTCGAACTGCTTTCAAGATATTATTTTTAATTTTTTTGAACATTTCCAATTAAATCTTCAACTTTAAATGAGTTTTTATTTTAAATTTGAACTACTCAAAATTTCAACTTTTTTCAAAATTTTAGCTTTACATAATTTCAATCTTTTTGATAATTAAGTACGAATTTTTTGATTATTTTGTGTTTTCTCCAATATTCAAAAATTCAGCTTGTTTGAAAATTTAATTAAAAATTCTACAATTTATTTTAAATGTCGATATTTTTCCATAATTTTGTCTTTTTTCATTCGCAAAATTGCTAAAAATTTAATCTTTTTTTAAAATATTAAGTTTTTTTAAATATTAAGTTTTTTCAAATTCGTTTTCTTTTGAAAATTTGATTTTCCATGAAAATTTCGAAATTTTTAAAATTCCACTTTTCAAATTTTGGCTTTTTTTGATAACTTTGGCTTTATTTTTTATAACTGGTGATTTTTATTTCTTTTTAAATTTAAATTTTTTCTTATTATTATTATATTTATTATGTATTAATTATTATATTAAAATAAATATTACTCCTAATAATAAAAATTTCGATTTTTAAAACTGTGCCAAGCTTTAAAACAAATTTCGAAAAAATCTTGCAGTTTGTGTACAAATAAATTATTAAAATTTAAATTTTAATCTCAAAATATTGACTTCAAGCATTAAATTATTGATTAATTTTTTGCAACATTTTGATTGTTTTTATTTTCTAAATTTTGAGACTTTTCTTGAAAAGTTGAATCTTTTTCTCGAAAAATTCAATAATTCCCGTTTAAAGGTCGAAATTTTAAGAATATTTTTGACAGTTAATTTATTTTTAAAAATTGTTTTTTTCCTTTGATTCCTAAATTGTTCTTTATTTCAAAAATTTTGTATACAAATAGGAAATTTCAATTTTTCCTAGAAATATTGTCGGCTTTTTCTTCAAAATTTGCTCTTATTCTTTAAATTTGAACTTTACAATTTTAAGAATAATTTTAACATTTTTAGAAAAATTGGAAATTTTGATTCAGAATTTTCTTTGGTCCTACAGTTGTAGTAATTTTTTAGAGAAAATTAAATTGCAAAAAATTTACAAGGTTCATTTTTTCTTGAAGTTTCAATATTTTTCTCAAAGTTTTCTTATTTCTATGCAAATTTGGATTCTATTTTCTCTAAATTTATCTATATAAATGAAACAAGGTCGTGTTAGTTACACCATTTATAACTTCAGAACGGCTAAACGGATTTTTATGGTCTTTGCTTTGTTGAAGTTGCCTTGGCCTCGAATAGCAGAATAAAGACCAAAATATTGAAAAAATTCACATGTTTTATAAGGAATCCATGTACAGCGCCATCTCTAATTCATAACAGGAACATGACAAAAATGTACTGAAACCTACACTAACCGTAAATGTGTTGTAATCAGTTTCCAGTAGATGGCACTGTATCTGTCTTGATTATGGCCCGTTTTTACCGGTTTTTCGCGTAGGATTCACCTGCAAATGGGCGACCGTATTATATATTTTAATGTGAAATTTCATTCACCTAATGAGTTAACACAATATTTATTAATTCTGAGGTGGTACGAAGTTCGCCAGGGCCAGCTAGTACTTAATAATTTTCAGTTTCTTATCAAAATTACAAAATAAAAGAAACTTTAAAATATTAACATTTCGTGAAAAACTTTAACATTTCTAAAACAAATTAGAGAAATCAAAATTTTTACAAGGAAAAATATTTTAAAGAAAAAATTTTAAGCAAAAGTCGAAATTTAAAAAAAATCATTTGTATAAAATGTTTAGAGAAAAACACAAATTTCATGGGAAAAAAATCAAAATTTCTTAGAGAAAATTGAAATTTCAGAAAAAATTTGAAATATCTTTATAAGAAGGTTGAAATTGAAATTTTACGAAAATAATCCAAGAGTCGGTTGTTATTTCGTTTTAGAAAAATATCGAAATGCGAAAAGAGACGAAAATTAAATTTTTTTCTTAAAATTTCTTGTTTTTTTCCAAAATGTTGTCATTTTTATGGAAATTTCAGGGTTTTTTGCTCAACATTTTTATCAAAATTAAAAAATAAAATAAACTATGAAATGTCAACTTCTAGTGAAGAAAGTTGAGAGTTTTAAGTCAAATTAAGTCAAACATAAAAAAATCTGGAAAGATTTAAATTTTCAGAAGAAATTTTAAGGAAAAAATTTTCAGAAAAAATAGGAATTTGGAACAAATTTCTTTTTGTAAAATATCTAGGAAAAATGGAAACTTCATAGCAAAAAAATTAAAATTTTTTTAAATAAATCGAAATATCTAGGAGCAACTCAAAATGTTTATACAAAAAAGTTGAAATTAAGATTTCAGGTAAAAACTCGAATATTCGCTATTAATTTTTTTTAGAGAAATATTAAAATGCAAGAAGAATTTGATTTAGATGTTATTTTGAAATTTTAATTATTTTCTCAAAATTTTTACAAAAATTAGAAAAAAATATTAAAATAGATTTTAAAATCCCGTAACTTCGTAAAAGAAACTTGACATTTCTATAAAAAGAAATCAAAGAAAATTTAAAATCGCTACAACAAATGGTTTAAGGAAGTGTTCGGAAAATTTTGAGAAAAAACTCGTAAGCGACATTGGGGGTGCTGCACTTCCACAGTGCCTATACGCGAGCCGCCACTGACTACCACGCAAGAGAGCAGCGAATCGAGTTTTATAATGCAACTAGAATAATTCCTACTATCGCACGAGTAGGAGAGGCCCCCTGCAAGAGCGAGGCCCCGGGCGATTGCCCTCCTGGCAAGTGCCAATTTAAAGCCAACATTTCGAGTTTAAAACTTAAATTTTTAGAAGTTAAAAGGAAAGTATTCATGCAAAAGATAAAATATGCACGGATCACCTGTAAAAATTTGGATAAGTTTGTGTGGAAATGAATTGAGCAACGATGTCAGCTCTTAATGTGCTTAGGCAACTTTAAATACAATCGCGTGTATTATTCATTGCATAAACATTGCTTATTCGTTAATGCCCATTTTACTATCTCAGAGGCTGCATTTTGCAAAATTCTCTCTTAGCGCTCACCTACGTGTTACGGGGAACATCTGTATGAAATTTTATGCTCCTAGACTTATCCGTTTAGACTGTGCGTTGTCTGTGACAGTTAGCGCTTAGAGACTTATTAAATAGATAGATATAGACTAGTTTTAACATCTTTACAGAAGTCCAAAGAAGGTTTCACCCCTTTACCACATCGGCAATTAAATAAATAATTACGCGATACTTATTTCGCCAGCAGAACTGGCATTTTCAAGTGTACTCATCTAAAAAGATTAGCAAAAGATAAATCGACGTCATCTGCATTGAGATTCAAATCGATTTGAAAATGCCAGTTCTGCTGGCGAAATACGTATCGCGTCATTATTTACTTAATTGCCGATGTGGTAAAGGGGTGAAACCTTCTTTGGACTTAATCACAAGCCACAGTATTTAGTTCAGTGCTTTAGTAATCTTTACAGAAAAAATAGAAATTTGGTGTTCAAATATATTGTTACGGACTTTATCGGTTCGAATTGATTACACTTGTCGAATAATACCCACTTTATTACCAAACTAAATTCGGGTCATCACAACTGAACAAATAACTCACTTATTATTGACTTCTACTAACTCACTAACTACACTGACTTTTAACTGACTTCTCAAGGGAAAGCTGACCGCCTTATATAGTTTTAGCTCCCGGCTTCTAGAACTTTTCGTTTGCCGAAATGTTTGAAACGCTTATCTGCGGTTTGTTTCGTTATCGCGGCCGCTTTTCCCTTATCAGATCTTTCTAGAAACTTTTTTTATGTACTAAATTCTACAATTTACAATATTTTGAAAAAAAAAACAGATATTGACATTAAAATAAAAATTTTGAGAAAAACGGCAATATTTCTACAAAAAATTTAGGTTTTACGGAAAAGGTTAAATTTAAGCTAGTCGAATTAACTTAAGCTTGACAATTTTGCGGAAACAAATTATTTCACAATTTATATGATGCCGTTCTAATCAAATCTTGTTTTAGCAAATAAATTATTCCTGTTTTAAAGATGTTGTCGTGAAATTTTTCAAAACTTGGTAGCTTTTGCAACCTCATTTGAAATACTAAAAAAAAAAGGGAAATCTCTAAGGTTTGCAACTTGGTACAAAATATTTCATTTTAATTAAAATTGTAACTTCGCCGCAGTTCATTATCAAATCCCTCGTCGAGAGATATTTCAGGTATAAATTGGAAGTCCATTCGAAAGAAAAAGAAATAAATTACATCCAACTTCATTAGAATTAAAACTTTTCTTTTTACAGAGTTAACAAAGTGCAAGAAAACCATTACAATCTTCGTAATTTTATATCAAGTTTCAACATCTATCTTGCCCACTCATAAAAAAAGGAAAAAGCTACACGTAGTATAAATTACTGGAAACGTATTATTAGATGAACAATGAATGATGACAATGACCTGAAGGCCATGAACCACGCTGAAGCATTTTATTCGACCCGCATCAACATTTAAGAGCTTTTTGTAATACCAAATTGTTCTAAGTTTTTAATAATATTGTTTGCATCATAACCACATCCTATTGAAATTGGACTGTCTGGTGCCTTATTAAATATTCAGATTTTGCAACGCGTCCTCGCCTCTAGCTTAACTAATTACAAAAAATAAAAAAAATTACTACACTGGCACATTATTTATTAATTGGGTTTTGTGCCTATCAATTTAGAATACTGATTACACCCACTCCTGCGTGTTAATGTGTCGCTAATTGAGTATTCAGTTCATTTCACTTTCTTCTTGGTTAGCTCTTCTTTTAGCTTATAACTAGTCTCTGCTTATAACCGATTTACGGGTTTAAGACCGAAATGATACACGTGCTTTGTGGGCCAATTGTATTCGAAATATGTAGAAATAACACCTAAAATCGAGGAGCTTAAAAACCAGTTTGAGATTTGAATCAAGTTGAAAGGCATTCGTCATTGTATTTACTTGTGTTTGCTCTTTATCTCCTCTTGAAATAAATCTATGCTCGTTGGATAAAAGGTTCTAGATGTAATTATTCAGTCAGCGACCCTGAGGCAACTAATTTGGTTATTGTTACTAGAAAATAATCTGACGTCGACTAAAGTTCTTGGATCATCTAGCCGGAAATACATCTATGGATAGTATTGTGGTATATACGTGATAAAGTCAGAAACATGCATTTATGTGTATGTCATTCAAAAGTGGTCAAAAAAGACCCCCATTCGGTCAGTAAACATTCAGTTATCTCTCTCCCTCTCTCTCTGTCTGTCTCTCTCTCTCTCTCTCTCTCTCTCTCTCTCTCTCTCTCTCTCTCTCTCTGCTCTCTGCTCTCTACTCTCTGCTCTCTCTCTCTCTCTCTGCTCTCTCTCTCTCTCTCTCTCTCTCTCTCTCTCTCTCTCTCTGCTCTCTCTCTCTGCTCTCTCTCTCTCTCTCTCTCTCTCTCTCTCTGCGCTCTCTCTCTGCGCGCTCTCTCTCTCTCTGTGTTGTGTTTTCTAATCTTTCTTGGTTTCAGGGGACAAGTTTTGTATTTCAAAAAGTTTATCGTACACGTGAATGAAAAGTTTCCAATCAAAATCTAACCTTGTTATAAACTAATGAATTATTAGGAAGCAATCAAGAGACAACTTCGGACGCGGGCTGGCTGTGACAGCGCATTAATTTATATAAATGAGCTGTAGGTGTACAGTAAAGATTAAATTGGCTTCGCTGAGATTATTGTGTAATTTAATATACCATTTTAGGCGTTTGCGTTTTGTTGAAATTACACACTGAAGCACATTCAAATTATAAAGCATGCAAACTATTAGCCCAGACGTGTGTAATAATTTATCTATTAAAATAAAGAGCATAATAAGGTCAACGAGAGTTTCACTTTCATTGAAATTGGCAACTTAACAGTAAAAAAAAAAAAGAACAAGGTTGTGTTAGTTGGCATTTTCTTTGTGCGGATACTGAATATTTAGTCTAAACGCAAGGTTGTTTCATGTATAAATTTTCTAGTTCATTTTAATTCGGTAACATTTTGTACTCGAGTTATAATCAGCTGAAATTTTTTTCGAACTTCTGTGAGACAAATTATGTCGCTTCATGAATGGAGCAATTAAAACTTATTCTTTCTGTTTCAAACGTAATTAAAACAGGTCAAAAAAATTTCATGCTTGGCTATAGACCGTAAAACAAGTTAAATTACTGTAATAATAAAATATCCCGTCCTTTACAACAGACTAGAAAGTATATTAAAGGTCAAATTCCCTCAAATTAATAAACGTTTATGCAAACCTTAGGGAATCATTCTTTTTTATTTTCAATTTGTTGCGTAAGAATGTAAGGAAATGTATTACTTCTCGATTGCAGTGATTATGAAAAATGGTCCGTACTTTTCAAACAATGTTGCCCTGCTTGAAAAAGTTAATTCGAATTAGTAGAAGGTCGTCTTAAGTGCGACTTTCGCTATAATAAAATTCAAGTATATTGTACAAAGATATGTAAATCACCGTAGCCTTTTAGTAAACTTTTTTAATCACATTTTAAGTTAATTTTAAATTACATTTCTATGCGCAAGGAAATTATAATTTTAAATTTTCCCTTTGAGGTTTGGCCCTTTCAATGATACGATATTTATATGGTTATTATTGCCATAAAATATGTGCATCACGCACAGAATTCGATGATTTAAAATTTGGAATATTACCAAGGAAATTATGTGCGGTTTTAGGGTAAAAATAATTTACAATCATGCTTTACTGATTTATTTAGAAGGAAACTTTTTTAGGCTTGTTGGGCGACTTTTGATATGGGGTAGGCAAACTTAAGGTCACCATCACGCGTAACCATCACCATGATCACGTGACCACGTGCTCAAAGTTACCGGTACATATGTAACATAAAATTTAATTTTTTTGTCGAAACATCGTGGAATGTTGAATATTCATTGATATATTTATTGTTATTGTTGTTGCTATTGTTGTTGTTATTGTTGTTGTTAGTGTTTTATTGGTATTATTATTGGTGTTATTGTTATTGTTGTTGGTATTATTGTTGTTGTTGTTGTAATTATTGTTGTTATTGGTGTTGTTATTGTTGTTATTATTGGTGTTGTTATTGTTGTTGTTGCTGTTGTTATTCTTATTATTGTTGTTGTTACTGTTGTTATTGGTGTTGATATTGTCGTTGTTATTGATCTTTTTACTGTTGTTGCTGTTGGTTTTATTGTTGTTGTTATTCTTATTGTTGTTGTTATTATTGTTGTTATTGGTGTTGTTATTGGTGTTTTTACTGTTGTTGTTATTGTTGTCGTTATTTGTGTTGTTTTTATTGTTGTTGTGGTTATTGTTATTGGTGTTGTTATTGTTGTTGTTCTTATTCTTATTGTTGTTGTTATTTTTGTTGTTGTTGTTATTATTGTTTTTGTTATTGGTGTTTTTACCATTGTTGTTATTTGTGTTGTTTTTATTGTTGTTGTTATTGCTGTTGTGGTGTTGTTATTGCTGTTGTGGTTATTGTTATTGGTGTTGTTATTGTTATTCTTATTGTTGTTGTTATTTTTATTGTTGTTGTTATTATTGTTGTTGTTATTGCTGTTGTGGTGTTGGTTGTTGTTATTGGTATTGTTGTTGTTATTCTTATTGTTGTTATTTTTGTTGTTGTTGTTATTGGTGTTGTTATTGTTGTTCTTATTGCTGTTATTTTTATTGTTGTTGTTGTTATTGTTGCTATCAGGGCTTCAAACCGTTAAAGTTTCGAGAAGATACTCGAACAATCGAGTTGAAAGTCAAATTGTTATGATTAATTAGAAATTTTTTTACATAAATTTACAGTTTTTTTTTTTCAAATTTTGCCTACTTTCTTAAAAGTGTGGGTTAAAACTTGACATTTTTTTTTTAATGTCGTGTTTCAATTCAATTATTCGAGGAGATAGATATATCATGAGAGTTCCAGACCACCAGAAGTGACGTTACGCTTCGGATGACGTGTTGCCGAGAGGGTCGGGGCATGATGGGTATGAAATGAAAGGGCGTGGCGTGTAGAACAAGATGGCGGCAGCGAAGTATGTCAATAGGGCCTTATTTGCAAAAAATGTAAATATTACGACCAATTACACAGCTCCGAGGCATGTTGGATGTCAAATGAAAGGGCGTGGCGTGTAGAATACGATGGCGGCAACGAAGTATCTCAATAAGGCCTTGTTTAAAAAAAAAATGTAAATAAAACGACCAATTACGCAGCTCCCGCGCATATCGGGTATCACATTATATTAATAGTTCTAATAGTCACGTGACTGATGTTTTACAGCAATATTGGTGCCAATAAATTTACAACTTAGGTTATGAAGCATCGTCGTCCCTCAGCCGCACAGCTACATTGCCGCGTCGATTCATTTACCGCCTTTTTAAGTCATTCGTTGCCGCCATCTTGTTCTACACGTCACGCCCTTTCATTTGATACCCGACAAGCGCCAGAGCTGCATTATTGGTAGATTTATTTACAGTTTTTTCTAAATAAGGCCCTATTGACATACTTCGTTGCCGCCATTTTGTTCTACACGCCACGTTCTTTCATTTGACACCCAACATGCCCCGGAGCTGCCTAATTGGTCGTAATATTTACATTTTTTCCAAATAAGGCCCTATTGACATACTTCGTTGCCGCCATCTTGTTCTACACGCCACGCCCTTTCATTTGATACCCAACATGCCCCGCTCCTCTACTTCTTCGGCAACATGCCATCCGAAGCGTGACGTCACATCTGGTGGTCTAGAACTCTCATGATATATCTACTTCCTCGAATAATTGAATTGAAACACGACATTAAAAAAAAATGTCAAGTTTTAACCCACACTTTTAAGAAAGTAGGCAAAATTTGAAAAAAAAAACTCTAAATTTATGTAAACAAAATTCTAATTAATCATAACAATTTGACTTTCAACTCGATTGTTCGAGTATTTTCTCGAAACTTGAAATCCTTATTATAAGTCGGAATTTTGCAACTTAATACTTTTTTTTTTAATTTTCAGTTCTTTGCAAAATTTTAAAATTTCTATTTTCTTTTTCTGAAAATTTTACTTCAAATTCAGATGTGGACGTTTTTTTTAGAAACATTAACTCCGCTCTATACAGGGTGGACTATAAGTAATGGTACACAGAGCAATGGTAGATTTTTCGAATACAAATAATGTGATTTAGCTACATTTACCTTACATCCAAAGTTGATATTAACAGAGATACAGGGTGCCAAAGTTGAAAAAAAAAATTCAATTTTTTCGTATAATTATGGAATGAATTGTAATATAAGCACGAAATTTGGTACAAGGGGGTTTGTTAAGTATTTACAGTTTTTTTTAAATAAGGCCCTATTGACCTACTTCGTTGCGCCATCTTGTTCTACACGCCACGTTCTTTCATTTGACATCCAACATGCCCCGGAGCTGCCTAATTGGTCGTAATATTTACATTTTTTCCAAATAAGGCCCTATTGACATACTTCGTTGCCGCCATCTTGTTCTACACGCCACGCCCTTTCATTTGATACCCAACATGCCCCGCTCCTCTACTTCTTCGGCAACATGCCATCCGAAGCGTGACGTCACATCTGGTGGTCTAGAACTCTCATGATATATCTACTTTTGTATCCAATCATTTTTTTTCTTCATTTATTTCTAGGCTTTTATCTAAATGCAATTATGAAGTCGAACATATGTTTATCAAGTCAGGGTTATGATTTTTCGACGGCATCGTCTAATGCGATAAACTTTTAAGCTAATAAATCAACAGTGTATTAATTTGTAATACTTTGTAACTTAGCATTCTTGTGAAGAGTTTTTTTAGTGTCAGTGAGCATCTCTTATTAAACAAATGCATTACTAAGAATACAAAACAGAAGTGATGCTTTTATAATTTGCCTACAAGCGCTTAAGTGTCAACAAATAATGTAAGTCAGCAGCCTTACCATCTCTTACTTCTTAATAAGATATTGTAAGATTTGAAAACAATTTGTTCAAGCAGTGGTTGTGTCATGCCTTGGCCCCAAGATCAGAATCTAATTTTTTTTAAGTTACCTGTTTGCTTAAAGTCAGACTAATTTACCTGTCATGCCTCGGTGGTCTAGGGTGCAGCGAAAATGGAATGTCACCCAGTAACGGAATTGCTGTAAGTTTGTTTTAAGTCAAGACTAATTTACCTACCATGCCTCGTTGGTCTAGGGTGCTGCTGTCAAGGTTAGATCCCAGGTTCGAACGTGCTTCAACTTACCTGTTTGCTTTAAAATAGACTAATTTACTTGTAACGGACAATGCCTCGGTGGTCTAGGGTGTGACAGTGAGGTTTGTCTCGCCTAGGTCACAAGATCGAATTCCAGCAACGGATTTGCTTAAGTTCGCTTTAAGATACGCTAATTTACTACTAAGGAACAATGCCTTGGTGGTCTAGGCTGTAATAGTGAGGTATGTCGTGCCTTGGCTCCAAGATCAAATCTCAATAACGGATTTGTTTCAGTTTGCTTTAAGACAGACTTAATCTACTTATAGTGAACAATGCCTTGGTAGTCTAGGGTGATGCGACGTGGCATATCACACCTAGGTCCAAAGATCGAATCCCAATAACGGAGGAAAACTTTTTTCAAAAAAGAAAAAAATAATAATAAGCTGATGCGTAAGCTTGAGGATAAGTAAAAGTGAACGGGTGAGAGGGTAAGAAGTTGAAGCGCTATCAATCAATCAATCAATCAATCCCCTGCTTTAGTGCCATCTTTTACAAATGCGCCAAAGTACGATCATATCTACTCGAGGAAATCATTCAAATTTAGGGGAAACAATTGCACCGTCCTAATAATTAAAATTTTAATTCAATCAATGATCAAAGTTCGAAGAAACAATTCTTTCATATAATAAAAATTTCTCAAAATTTCAACTATTTCTAGTAATTATGAGTCTTTTAAACATTCGAATTTAGAGATTACTGCGTAAATATCAAAAAGTCATAATTTAAAAAAAAAAAAGACGACATTTCATGTTTAAGTCGAAATTTTGGAAAAAACTTCCAATTTAAATATAAAATTTAAAGAAAAATGTAAAAATTTTTAAAAAAAAGTTAAATCTCTCTTTACTATCTTTTATCAAAATTTCGAATTTATTTTAGACATTTCTCATCAACTTGAAATTTGTTTTTATCAATTTAAAGCTTCTCTGGACATTTAAACTGTTTTCTCAAAATGTAGTGGTTAGGTTTAACATTTTAAGGTTAAAGTCGAAATTTCGACGAAAAAGTCAACATTTCCAAAAAAGTGCGATTTATTAAAGAAAAACTTTTCATAAAAATTTTAATTTGACATTTTAGACATTTCATCGAATTTTTTACTTTGTTCTCAAAATTCGAGAATAAGGCAGAAATTTTAAGAATTTCTTAGGAGAGTTTCTTCTATGTTCTATGAACATATTTTTTATATTTCAGGGGGATGGGGAGTGTTACAACTTAAAAGTCATCAAATACAAGTGTACTATATTTTTTATTGCTTAATCTCAAAAATATTATAATCAGCCAAAAATATATTGGCAACTCCATATAAAATGTGCAGCATAAAGCAGTGTTGCCAGCTGTACGATAATTAAAGGTCCCATACGATGTACGATAGTGTATGTATGAGTAGCTGTTTGTACGATTTTGGAAGAGTCATCGTAAAACATCATAAAAGGTAAACATAGTGTTAATGAATTTTATAATGGAAGATGAAAGAAGTTCCATGGAAATATAGTGATTGAAGATCTTTTTTTTTGGTTGTCAAAATTTTCCAACAGCTGTACGATATTTTTATACTTTAGACGAAAATTTTTATACTTATAAGTATTCTCTGAAAATTTCGTATTTTACATACGGTCCAAGATATGGCAGAACAGTCATACTCATTAAAGTCGCTCACTTGATAACTATTCGTATTATAACTAAGCCAATCACAGGGATAATCTTAGCAGCTTATTTATTAAATAAAATAGATTAAATATATCAAATGTACAAAAAGTTTTCCCATCTAATGTGTCATTTTTTAAAATGTTCGCGTACACGTCAAATTGACGTTTAACCTTGACATAAAAATTCTGCAGTACAAGCAGGAATAGATTGCTTATTTAGGCATTTCGAAAGTAGAATTTAACAATAAAAGATATTTCTTCTATAATAGTCAAATCAATAAAACAATTTTCCAAGCTTATACTTGTTTACTTGTCCATTTAAGATTCTGAACGAGTAAAAAACATGTGTAGTGACAAAAAATGACAGCAGCACACTAGATCGAAAAACTTTTTGTATATACGACATTTTATATGACTTAAAAAAATTATTTTCATATTCTATAGAGAACAGATCAATTTAGTTGTTCTAAATGTTTTCCTTTGTAATTAAATGTATTATAAAAATTTTTACTATTAACAAAATATTACGTACGTATGAACGCTTATCTCGCACACAATGGGATAAAAAATGTTTTGACAGCGCGGTATTTTAAACGTTCATTTAATTAAACCCCGCAAAGTATATTTACAAAGATAAAACCAGCCGCTTAATCATCCTACATTGCTTTATGCATTTCCTAATCTTAAACAAAGAGCGCTTTTACATAACCTTACTTTAGAGGCCGTTCGTTTTAAGAGCATAAGCAAACAAAGAAAATAAATCAACTGTATCTTTACCTTTGAGAACAATGAAAGGTTTGAGGAAACGGCCAACAGTGTAGTAAAACATACAACTTAACAAACACTATAATCTGGCGATCACTTTTTTGAAACAGTTACTAACCCGACACCGGCACTATTTGTTTTGGTTTTCGATGCGAGTCCACGAGATCTTCGTGGACGAGATGAAACACACTCACAGATCACAGATGTATTGTTTCCGCGGGATTACGCAAGAGCGCGCATAACTAAGAAGTGAAAGTACATCTACCTTGATTTCTGTTGCATAAACTTCGTGATATTATCGTATGATCTGCTTAACTAGAGACATTTCTTCAGGCAAACCTGTATGCAGTATAATCCACACGGTTCAACCGTCACGTGGAACGTTCGAATTACAACTAACTAAATAAAAACGGGGAGTTTGGTTCGTTGGTTGGAGTTGATGTAGACGGTTCTCCGACTCCGACCAACTCGCGGGTATGGTAGTCAAGCATGCATGACGCATTCTATTGTGGGTCAAGTGGATGGGTGCTGATGTTATGTAATTTAAGATCTTGTCCAAGAAAATTTATAGAAATATAGAATATACTCAGGTCACTTGATTATTTCATTTTGCCTCCATAAAGAATAGAGATTTTTCTATGTCCACAATGGAGAAATATGACAACTGGCATATAAATGACCAATTTCTATGAACCTGCCGAATCCGCAGCTGCCTATCGACAACTTTGGAAAATTTTAAAAAAATCAACAGACTTGATAATTTCGACTTTTTTTATCAAAATTTAGTTTTTTTTTTAAATTTTGACTTTTTGAAAGTTTTGATTTTTTTGAAAATTGTGATTTTTTTGAAAATTTTGACTTCAAAATTTGAATTTTTTTTTGGAAATTGGCTTTTTCAAAATTTCGACATTTTCTCGAAACTTGAAAATTCAACTCGTCAAATTCTACCCGTTTTGATAATTTGGATTTTTTGATGTTTTTTGAAAATTTGGCAAATATTAGAAATTTTTTTGACATTTTCGAATTATTTTGGAAATTTGTTTTTTTTTTAATTTGAAATGTTTGGAAATTGTGCCGCTCTTTTGATGAAAAACTAAAAATATTTATCTAAAGATTTTAGTGAGGATTTTTTTGGAAATTTAAAAAAAAGACAAAAATTCCGAGAAAATGTTTCCTACATTTGTAAATGCTTGTAGTTAATCGAAATATAATTTTCTGGAAATTCCAGCTTCTATCTCAAAATGTTAACATATATCTCATTATTGGACATTTTCTGACTTAGGGTGGGGCAGAGCCGATCGTATGATTCAAGCAGTTAAGATAAAATTCGGAAAATTTAATATTTCTCAAAATTGGACCTTTTTCCAAAGTTTTAATAAAATTGAACTCTTTGTGGGGAATTTCGCGTGTTCAAAATTTCGACCTGTTACTTCAAATTTCGATCTCTTTTTTATTTTGGATTTTTTTAAAATTCGTTTTTGTTTATTAAAACTCCGAGGAACAAATTAAAATACAGAATAAAAAGTAAAGAATAAAGAATAAAGAATGAGGAATGAAAAATGAAGAATGAAGAATGAAGAATGAAGAATGAAGAATGAAGAATGAAGAATGAAGAATGAAGAATGAAGAATGAAGAATGAAGAATGAAGAATGAAGAATGAAGAATGAAGAATGAAGAATGAAGAATGAAGAATGAAGAATGAAGAATGAAGAATGAAGAATGAAGAATGAAGAATGAAGAATGAAGAATGAAGAATGAAGAATGAAGAATGAAGAAAAGAATGAAGAATGAAGAATGAAGAATGAAGAATGAAGAATGAAGAATGAAGAATGAAGAATGAAGAATGAAGAATGAAGAATGAAGAATGAAGAATGAAGAATGAAGAATGAAGAATGAAGAATGAAAGAATAAAGAATAAAGAATAAAGAATAAAGAATAAAGAATAAAGAATACAGGAACGAGGAACGAGGAACGAGGAACGAGGAGCGAGGAGCAAGGAACAGGGAACAGGGAACAGGGAACAGGGAACAGGAAATAGGGAATAGGGAATAGGGAATAGGGAATAAGGAATAAGGAATAAGGAATAAGGAATGCAGAATACAGAATACAAAATACAAAATATTCTACCAAAATTCCGCTGTTTATTAAAATTTTTAATTTGACTTTTTCATTAAAACTTTTTCATTAAAACAAAGGCAAAAAAAATTAATATAATTTGGAAACATTTTTTATTTTATTTCATTTCAAAGAAAAAAAAAACTAAATGTCCAGATGTACATAGTATATCTGTTTTTATAATTAGTGTTACTCAAATATTACTGGCATGTATAGACAATGCAGTATGTAATGACTTGACTTTAATAAGGAAACATCTTTGGCAATGCGACATATTTGGTAACTTTCAACTATAATTGCAGTTTATCATAAACAACAGCAGTAAGCAATTTACGTTTGTTTTTATACGTCAGATATATCAAAAGCATTTAGGATTCTGTGAATAAAATATCATTAAAAATAGTGTTTTGTGGAAGTTAACATTAAAATAATAAATAATTTAAACATTCATGTATGTAACAGGAGGATAAGAGTCTATGAAGGAAATATTATCATCTGATTAAAAAACGTTTTCCAAGTGATGTGTGCTAAGGGATATAAAAAAGACTTGCATGCTCGGCGAGAATAATGTTTTACAAACGAACACAGTGTAGCATTTTAACAAAGCCGTCGCGTCCTTTTGCAAATTTTCCAGCCAATATAACGCGCTGCCAAGCATAACAAAAGCAGTATATTTAATAAATTTCTTTCCAAGTTTAACGGTAAATAGAGAGAAACGGCTAATAAAACGTATGCAATATAATTTACACGAGATATAATAACATTACGTAACAACAAACGTGTACTGAACGAGGCGAATATTATGCAGAAGAAAGTAACTGTTACTTTCTTCGTCGATTACCAAAACCGAAAGTGGTATGACGATATCTTGCGTTCGGTGTTGGGCAAATGACTTTGCAAAGTAAACGTGAAATGTCGGCACAAATTTATTTTGTGACATCTGACATGACAGACATGCCTCTTTAATCACAATTTGTCACATTTGCGTTTATGCATATACTAGCTGATATGTCACCCAACTCCATTCAGTATTGTCATGCCCATAATTTTTTTAACTTGTTAAATTAATGGATTTTTAAAATTACGATTTTTTTTCAAAATTTTGACTTTATTTAAAACTTCCAATTTGTTTGATTTTTTTTAATCTTATCTAAAAGATCGGCGTTTTTAAAAATTTGATTTTTGAACATTTCAATATTTTTAATTTTTGATTTTGGTTTTTTTTGAAAATGTCGAGTTTTTTGAATAAATTTTTCTAAAATCCCAACTTCATTTCAAGATTTCGAATTTTTCCATTCATTAGACTTTTTTTCAAAACTTCGGCTTTAAATGTTTCTTTTTTTCACAAATTTCAGTAATCTAAAATTTCAACTTTGTTCAAAATTTTAACTTCGTTCGAAATCCGACTTTTTCTGGGAATTTCGATATTTCAAATAATTTCGATATTTTTTTAAATTTTTCGCTTACGAAATATTTTTGAAACTCGATCATGAAAGTTTTTTTAAAAGTCTAGTTTTCGAAAGGTTATATCCTTTCGAAATTTTGATTTTATTTCAAAATTTCGATTTTTTTTTTACAAAATTTTAACTTCTTGTCGAAATTTCAGCTTTTTGAAGTGAAAATTTCACTAAGCGATCAGAGATAGGAAAAAATGCATGGAATTGCCATATATTTAACATACTTATATATGTTGCTTTACCAAAAATGGCGATTTGAACTATTTGAACTACCAGTCGATTGTTCTACTACTGTTCTACTACTATAATTGTTTAAATTAGCTGGTACACCTAATCCGAATCTTTTAATCCGACAAATCTAATCCGACGCTTTTAATCAGACGCATTTAATCCGACTCATCTAATCCGACATTCTAAATTCGACACTTTTAATCCAACATTTTTAACCCGACACTTAAATCCGACATTTTTAATCCTTTCCAACCCTCGGATAATCCGACATCCGGCTAATCCGGCACCCGCTAATCCGGGTGAAAGTATAATAAAGAAAAATTGGGGGGAGGGGAGACAAAATGAAAATATGAAAAAGAAAAACTGGGGGGAGTAAAAATAAAAATGAAAAAAAAAATAAAAAAAAGAAAAAGAAAAAATAAAAAGGAAAAATTGGGGGTGGCAAAATGAACATATATAAAAAAGAAAACTGGGGGAACAAAAATCGAGGGGGAAGTGAAAATATATAAAAAAGAGAAATGGAAGGCAACAAAAGAAATATCGAGGGGGGGCAAAATGAAAATATATAAAAAAGAAAAATGGGGTAGCAAAAATCGGGGGCCCAAAAAGAAAATATACAAGAAAGAAAAACGGTGGGCAAAATTGGGGGGGGGGGGCAAAAAATGGAGGGGGCAAAATGAAAATACATAAAAAAGAAAAATTAGTTAAGAGGCAAAAAAGAGGGGGGGCAAAAACGGGGGAGGCAAAAATGGGGGGGGGCAAAAATGGGTGGGGCAAAAATGGGGGCGAAATGGGTGGGCAAAATGGGGGGGCAAAATGGGGGGGCAAAAATGGTGGATGGGGAAAAATGAAAATGAAAAACGAAAAATTTGTGAGGGGGGCAAAAATAAGAGGGGCAAAAATAAGGGGGGCAAAAATAAGGGGGGCAAAAAATGAGGGGGGCAAAATGGGGGGCAAAATGAAAATATATAAAATAGAAAAATGAGCGGGGTTGAAATAAAAATATATTAAAAAAATTGGGGGCTGGTGCTGATTATATGGGGGCAAGTGGATGTTAGTCACCGCATTATTTGTACTTCTCCTCAAGTGAGAGAAACCACTGAAAGTTTGGAAAAAGATTTTTTTGAAATGTCTTGAAATTTGTTACATCATAATTTTAAGTTTTCACTCAGTTCTGGGGACTGTTTCCCGTCCCCATAACTGCCCAATTTTAATTTTTTTAAAAATTTTCTTTTATGTATTCTTAAATATTTCGTTTTTTTTTAATTTCAACTTTTAAAAATTTCGATTTCATTTTCTGAAATTTTGTCAAAATTTCCTCTCCGAAAATCCTTAGTTTCTCAAAATTTCCATCTTTTCTCGAAATTTTTGGAGACTCCTTTTCTTTTACATATTTTAAAAATTTTAACTTTCACAATTTCGCTTAAAAAAATGTTGTTTTAAATTGGATAAATTTTAATATTTTTTCGAAAGTTCTAAATTTTTTGGACATTATTTTGTGTCCAATCGGATTTTTTTTTTCAACAAAATCTGTATTTTTTTAATTTTGCCATTCTTTAAAAGTTTGGCCCTTTGACAACAAATTTTGTAACTTTTCAAAATCGTGACTCTTTGTTAAAGCGATTTTTTGATAAATCACATTTGTTTTTTTTTTTTCGAAAACATCTACCTTTTCCAGAACTTCCACTTTTTTAAACTTTGACCTTTGTTCGAAATTTTGATCTTTTCTTAACTTCTGTGTAAATTTGACTCCATTTGACTTTTTTTTTTAATTTCAAGTTTGGACTGTTATCGAAATTTTTGATTTTTTGAAATTTATAACCTCTTGTCAAAATTTTTACTTACTGACCTTTTTATTAACAAAATTTTGCCCTTTTATTGAAAACTTCGACCTTTTTTTAATATCAACTTTTTCGAAATTCCGAACTTTTCTTTAAAATTTTGACTATTGTGTTAATTTGGTAAAATTCTATTTTTATTTTGCATTCATTAAAAATTTTGACTTTTTAAAGTTTACAAATTGTTCTTCATGGTACAAATTGTGTGGAAATTTTGACCAGGGCTTCGAACCGATATTTTTTCGTTCCGGTTTTTTACGGTTTTCGTTCCGGCAAAAGAATTATATCGGTTTAGTTCCGGTTTTCGTTCCGACAAAAATAAAGGTTTTTTCCGGTTCTCGGTAAAGTTCCGGGTGACTTTTTGATTTTTCAAAGTTTTTCGAATTAAAAATTGATTTTTCAACATAATTTAGAAAATGTGACTTCTTTTTTTTTCGTTAATATTTCAATACGTAACTACTCTGACCTTACCTAAAATTGAAGAAAAATAATTTTTTTACGTTTAAAAATTCTCTGAAACTCTGGGCCGAAGAAATGTTAAATAAATTGAAAAAAACATAATATTTCCGGTCAATAAGGGTCTACCATGAAGAATAATCTGAATTTTGAGTAAAATTTGAAGGAAAAAAATTCATGAAAAATGGAAAATTTGACTAATAACTTCAAAAGATAGAGATATCAAATAAGGGAAAAAAATTTGAAATTTAAAGAAAGAAGTAAATTTGGAATTTTTTTAAAAAAGTTACCACAACAATTTCTAGAAAAACCCGAATTTGCATAAAAATTGTAAGGAAAACCGAGCTTGAATGAAAAACACGTTCCTACTTTATTCCAAAGATACAACAGAGGATTCTTTTTTGTTTTCAACTTGAAATTTTAGGAGAAGAAAAGATATATTTTGAGTAATTTCCAGATGAAAGTCCTAATTTTAAGAAAAAGTTGAAAATCTTGAAAAAAGATTCAAATCAAAACTTTTTTAATTTTGGGTTAAAATTTTGAGAATAAAGTCAATATTTTTAAGCAAATGTGGAAATTGTAAGTTTCTAATCTAATCTAATCAGAAATGTGAGCCGAAGATGAGATGAAAGTTGCACGAAAATCTTGAAAAAAGATTCAAGTCAAAACTTTTTTAATTTTGGGTTAAAATTTTGAGAATAAAGTCAAAATTTTTGAGAAAATGTGGAAATTGTAAGTTTCTAATCTAATCTAATCAGAAATGTGAGCCGAAGATGAAATGAAAGTTGCATGAAAATCTTGAAAAAAGATTCAAGTTAAAACTTTTTTAATTTTAGGTTAAAATTTTAAGAATAAAGTCAATATTTTTGAGAAAATGTGGAAATTGTAAGTTTTTAATCTAATCTAATCAGAAATGTGAGCCGAAGATGAGATGAAAGTTGCATTAAACAAACAAAAATTGAAATTTCAAAAAAAATCCAATCTTAAGTATAAAGTAAAAACTCTTTTTAAGTATATAAATTCGATGAACCGAAATAAACAATATTTTTTTTCGGTTTCGTTCCGATTTTCGCTCCGGAGAAAATAACGGTTTTTTTCGGTTTTCGGTTTAGTTCCGGTTCGAAGCCCTGATTTTGACAACAAATTTCAATTTGTTTAAAATTTTAACTCTTTTGTGAATTACGATTATTTTGAATGTTTTATTTTTGAAAATCTCGTCCCTTTTTAAATTTCTACTTATTTTTGAAATTTCGTTCTTGCTTTAAAATCGATTTTTTCTAGAACTTTTTACATTTTTTGAAAATCTGAATTTGATTAAAACATTTGGCCCTTTTCTCAAAAGTTGATGTTCTGTCGAAATTTTGATTTTTTGAAAATTTAAATTTAATTCAATCGCTCTTTTCTTAAAATTTTGACTTTTATGAAAGAATTTTTATTTGAAATATTTAACCTATTTGGAAATTTCGACTTTTTTGAAATGCTCCATAAGTTCAATTCTACGAACAATTCTACCTTTTATATCAAC
Organism: Dastarcus helophoroides; assembly: GCA_028583605.1. Taxonomy (NCBI): domain Eukaryota; kingdom Metazoa; phylum Arthropoda; class Insecta; order Coleoptera; family Bothrideridae; genus Dastarcus; species Dastarcus helophoroides. Next base: position 209,571 of record CM053326.1, read on the forward strand.
TTTACGACCTTTTCTCAAAATTTTGACTTTTTTTCTGAAAGTTTTGTCATTGTGAATTTTTCCAAAATTTAAACTTATTTGGAAATTTCGACCCTCGTTCAAATTTTCGACTTTTCCTTAAAGTTCTCAAATTTTTTTTTGAAAATTTCCACATTTTTCAATAAATTTCGATTTTATTTTTTAAATTTCGATGTTTCGAAGTGAAAACTTTTTTAGGTGCTCTAAGCGACCAAAGATAGGGGACAAATAGATTGTATTGTCATATATGTAATCACATATATGGGTATTGCGTTAGCAAAAAACGCAACTTTCAACTACTTGCCAGATAATCTAATCGAACACATGGAAGATTTTAATAAAATTCCAGTTTTTTTCGAATTACTGCATAATGTTGGTAATCCGATACCCCGCTAATCCGAACCTCGCTAATCTTAACCTCGACTATCTAAACCCCGATTATCCGTACATCGCTAATCCGAATCTCGATTATCCAAACCTCGATTATCCGAACCTCGATTATGTGAACCTCGATTATCCGCACATCTATTATCCGAACATCGATTATCCGAACCTCATGATCTGAACCTCGATTATCCGGACCTCGATTATCCGTACATCGATAATCCGAACCTCGCTAATCTTAACCTCGACTATCTGAACCCCGATTATCCGTACATCGATAATCCGAATCTCGATTATCCAAACCTCAATTATCCGAACCTCGATTATCCGAACATCGATTATCCGGACATCGATTATCCGAATCTCGATTATTCGACCCTTATCATCGGAACCTCGATTATCCGAACATCGATTATCCGAACCTCATCATCTGAACCTCGATTATCCAGACCTCGATTATCCGGACATCGGTTATCCGGACCTCGATTATCCGAACATCAATTAACCGAACCTCGATTATCCGAACTTCGATTGTTTGTAACTTGCTTATCCGAACCTCGCTAATCCGCCACCTCGCTAATTCGAAAAACCAATTTATTGAAACATATTTTTTTTAAATATCTTGAAACTTGCTATGCAAATATAAATTTTAGATGATGTGATAGGTTTTTTAATATGTAGTAACCCAAAATAAACAAGATCAAAAATTAGATTGTATAGAAATAGAAAAGATATAAAAACTAGAAATACTAATTTTAATTAAGAAATCGTGAAATTTTTATTTTTGATATTACTATTTGAAAATTAAAAATAAAAAACACTGTTATTTCTTAGTTTAAAGTTTTCACTTTTGTCGGCACTCCTCATATTTGCCCATTTTTTTTAAATTTTCAGATGGATAAGAAAGATATTTTTTCTAGTAGTGGTGTCGGTTTTTCTTTTGAAATTAAGTTGAAATAAAGATTCGTTATTTAACCGAAGTCTTTTTATATAACAGGTGGAGAAACTAGGTAACGCAAAAGCGCGATTTGTACATTTCATGATAATGTCGTAATGAAAAACTTGCATTCGTAAATGGAAATGCATGGCTTTTATTCTATATAGTACTAAGTTGCAGTGGATAAAATTCATTAAAATCCGATCAATATAATACTCAAGGAAATAATACGTATAAAACCTTGTCTACATTTTACCAGTCATTGTGACGACCTTGCTAAGATAAGTAGCTCACAATGGGTGATAGCATTACCCTGGAAGTGTGGATTATATTAGATACTAAACTTGTATATAAAAAACGATTGTGTGGGTTTATTAATATTGTTGTCATAGTTAAATAGGCACGTTTGATAGACACTTGAAAGTATACTTAAAAGGATATCTTACCAGAATGCTTAAATCTATTTAAAAAAATCCCAATAACGTTATAAATTTAGTACCTGTTTTAAGGTAAAAGCTCTCCAAATCATTCTAACGTGAGTTTGTTTAAACATTGCCAAATCGAATTAATAAATTACAAATACTATTAATTCCTTTTGATACAATGTTGCAATTTTGTAGTAATTTTTATAAGACATTCATCATCTGTCGACGAGGATGCAATAACCAAATCATCTATCAAATATCGCATTACTTATTTCCAATGGTATTTTGTGATTGACGCAATATAGACTTAAGTAGGCCGATCTTGTTGGTTCACTGCCTACCACGATATTGTACAGATTTGAAAGCGTCCAAGGACGAGGAAGTGGCCTTTTTATTTATCTCTAGGCCATCGTTGAACCACGATACCTTCTATTGCCAACTTTTTTTCTACAGTCTAAATTGGTAATTTTGCGTGTACATACTAGATAACCAGTTTAATATTAAAATTGTCAACGTCTGCACTTGAACGATCTAATAGCATTGATCTAAATATAGCATTTAGCAACTAGCTGAAAGTAACATAAAAATTTCGAAATATCGTACAGGCAAAAAAATGATTTATTATTTTAATTAGTGCATGGATACATGTTCTATTATTTACATTTTTAGACAAACTAGCACAATTACCAAGAAGGGGATTTTTTTTGGGAAACTAATTTTTTCTTGTTTTAAAACTAGATGTCGCTAAACAGTTTTCAAAATAAGTTAATTCGAATTGTAAGGAGCGTTTGCGGTTTACATTATTGAATTTAAAAGAATATTTCGTTTCATTCTTTCGAATAGAACTCAAAAATTCAAATACAAATCTTGTTCTCTGAAACCAAGTAAGATGAAAAAACACAATAAAGGTTTCTCTAACGCGTTTCAATAGCCAGGTATATCTGGTAGTATCATCCACTACCAGCATCTCTCTAAAGATGATAGCTTGGCTATAGAGCAACCTTTGATGTGTTTTACAATTATTCTTGGTTTTAGGGAACAATATTTGTACTTCAGTTTTTGAAGATAACCAAAGACCAGTCCTTTCCACAAAGAAAAAATAGAATAGAACTGTAATGATTTATAAGAGTTTTATTATAGTAGAAAAAGGTGAAAAATAATGTACGGATACGAATATCAGTAAATAAATCCATCAAAATATTAAAACATTAGCATTACTTATGATCGAAAGTCGGCCAATTGTACCTGTAAAGAACGAAATTGTTTTTCACATAATTAATCGGTATTGTAACAAAATGTTGTTAAAATGTAGTTAAAATTAGTGATTGTGTAATGTAAGGAACTCTCTAGAAACATTTGATAATGGAAAGCGGTCCCGATAATGAATCATACGGCAGATAAGCGCTCCAGATATTTCCGCAAGGGATAATCTTATCTGTACGGAGATCCATTCTAGAAACCGGAACGGTACCTATAAATACGCGGTCGCCTTTCCCTCAGTTAGTCCGATAGTCAGATAATTAGATAGACTGCTAGTTAAGTGAATCATAATCGTAGTATTCCGAAATAAGTTTGGAAATAAAGTGTTACAATTCACGAAGTTTTAATTTTCGAATCGATAACACGCAACAGTTTTTATTAGTTAGAGCCCTGAACTAAACAGTATTTATTAGTATTCAATATCTTAATTCTTAACATGAGGATTGAGAAAGGCCTAGGAATTTGAAAATATCGACTCGTTTTAAAAATTTCTACTTTTATCAACAATATTTGCTTTTTTTAACTTTCGAAATTTCGATTTTCTGTGAAAAATTTCAATTTATTTTCAGAATTTCGATATTTTCTCGAAACTTCAACTTCTTAACATGACTTTTTATTGTTGAATATCAATTATTTTAAGAATGCGACTTTTTTTGAAAATGTCAACGTAAGAAAACAATTTTTTTGATAACTTCGACTTTTTCTTTCAATATATGAAATTATTGATCTATTTAAAAATGTTAACTTTTTGACTACTTCAAGGTTGACTTTTTCAAAATTTCGATTTCTTGTTAAACTGTTGATTTGCTTTTTAAATTTTTGACTACTTGGCAAATATTTCGACTTTTCTTAAGAATTTCGACTCTGATGCTTTTAACACTTTCAAAATTTCGACTTATTTTGAAGAATTTGATTCATTTGAAAATTTTAGATATTTTTAATTCTTACTTTTTTGAAGACTTCAATTTTATTTTCAAAATTCCGACATTTTAAAATTTTCACTTACTCCAAACTTTCCGTTTTTCAATATTTTGACTTCTTTTCGAAATTATCGTTTAAACCGAAAATTTACCCTTTTTCAAAATTTTGCTATTTATGGAAGTTTTTAAGTTTCTTTCGAATTTCGACCTTTTCTCGAAATTTTTATTTTGTTGTAAATTACGACTTCGAAAAATTTAAATTATTTGAAATTTCGACTTTTTTGAAAATTTTGCCACTCTTTCCAAAATTTAACCTTTTGAAGTCTTATTTAAAAAAAAAATACATTTTTCTGAAAATTTTCTTCTTGAAAATTTTAATACTTTTTTCGACGTTTTGTATTTTTAAAAAAGTCTTGGAAGCTGCCGACAGAAGTGAAAACTTAAAACCAAAAAATAGGCAGTGTAATTCAAACCCGTACTAGTAAACAAGTCAGAATAATGGAAATATTTGAAAATATATTCTGTCAAACTCACCTACCTTTTTGTATTAATAGTTTGGATGTTTGTATCGTGTGAAAACAAATCCGATATTTATTGACAATGAAATACATTTTAATATGCTCTAATGTTAGGTAGAATATACAATATTTTGTATTTTGTATTTGTTTGGTATTTTGAATTTTGTACTTTGTACTTTGTATTTTGTACTTTGTATTTTGGATTTTGTTGTATGTTGTATGTTGCGTGTTGTGTATTGTGTATTGTGTGTTGTGTGTTGTGCGTTGTGCGTTGTAGGTTGTATGTTTTATGTTTTATGTTGTATGTTGTATGTTGTATGTTGTATGTTGTATGTTGTATGTTGTATGTTGTGCGTTGTACGTTGTGCGTTGTGCGTTGTAAGTTGTAAGTTGTAAGTTGTAAGTTGTATGTTGTATGTTGTATGTTGTATGTTGTATGTTGTATGCTGTATGTTGTATGTTGTATGTTGTATGTTGTATGTTGTATGTTGTATGTTGTATGTTGTATGTTGTATGTTGTATGTTGTATGTTGTATGTTGTATGTTGTATGTTGTATGTTGTATGTTGTATGTTGTATGTTGTATGTTGTATGTTGTATGTTGTATGTTGTATGTTGTATGTTGTATGTTGTATGTTGTATGTTGTATGTTGCACTTTGTATATTGTATGTTGTATTTTGTATTTTGCATTTTGTATTTTGCATTTTGCATTTTACATTTTGCATTTTGCATTTTGCATTTTGCATTTTGCATTTTGCATTTTGCATTTTGCACTTTGTCCTTTGCACTTTGCACTTTGCACTTTGCATTTTGTATTTTGTATCTTGTATTTCGTATCATGTATCTTGTATCTTGCATCTTGTATCTTGCATCTTGTATCTTGCATCTTGTATCATGTTTCATGTATCTTGCATATTGTATCTTGCATCTTGTATTTTGTACCTTGTATCTTGTATTTTGTATTTTGTATTTCGTATTTCGTATTTCGTATTTCGTATTTCGTATTTCGTATTTCGTATTTCGTATTTCGTATTTCGTATTTCGTACTTCGTACTTCGTACTTCGTACTTCGTACTTCGTATTTCGTATTTCGTATTTTTTATTTTGTACTCTATATTTGGTATTCGTATTTCGTCCTTCGTGTTTCGGATTTTTTTATTAGCCCGATGGTAAAGCGAACCGATAAGTTTATCCCCATCCAAAATCGCTTAACGCGCCTAAAGAAGTTTTGACTTAAAAAAAATCGAAATTTTCAAATGCAAAATGCAAAATACAAAATACGAAATACAAAATACGAAATACGAAATACGAAATACGAAATACGAAATACGAAATACGAAATACGAAATACCAAATACAAAATACAAAATACAAAATACAAAATACAAAATACAAAATACAAAATACAAAATACAAAATACAAAATACCAAATACAAAATACAAAATACAAAATACAAAATACAAAATACAAAATACAAAATACAAAATACAAAATACAAAATACAAAATACAAAATACAAAGTACAAAGTACAAAGTACAAAATACAAAATACAAGATACAAGATACAAGATACAAGATACAAGATACAAAATACAAAATACAAAATACAAAATACGAAATACAAAATACAAAATAATTAAATCTTAAAAAGGCCGATATTTTGTACAAAATCGAAAACTTTAATTAAATAGAAATTTTCAAAAAAAGTGGTACTTTTTAAAAAAACTGGCAATTTTGAAGAAAAGTTACATTTTTTTAAAAAAAGTAGATTTTTAAAAAAAGTCAAAAGTCCAAAGGTTGAAATTTAAAAAAAAGTTGCATTTTTGAAAAAAAGTCTAAACTTTTAAAATGTCGACTGTTTAAGAGTCATAATTTACAAAAGTCGATCAAAAAGTCAACGACTTTAAAACTTAAGTGTTAAAAAAATATTAAAATTATGAAAGAAATAGAAATTTTGGAAAAATCCTAGAGTATTAGCTCGATTCGTGAACTGGGTTCACAGTGGAATCCTTCAGCATTAGTATGGTGCCGCTGATTTAGCTTTCCTGCCACAAAATTGGGAGCCAGTCCGTCCCTAGATATGTAGATATTTTTTTATGTAGACTTGTAAAAGCTATCTTTCGATACAGTGTCACCTTTATATACCCGCGGAAAATATTCTTTCAGTAGAAGCACACTCGGTCCAAATGTCTGACAATTTGTCAACTTTGTCCAATTTACGGCTTTCAAATAATAAATTTTATCTACAAATCGATAGTAAAACCAATGCTGGGAGCACTTAAATAAATCATAAAGTCTTCAACTTTTGTGGAGAGGATTCCAAATGATCCTCATAAAAACTGCTCCTTAACGCCCACCGGATTTTTTCCTAATTCAGATTTTTTACGTGCGCTTAGGTTAACGACAAAACAAAGAGTCGTGATTCACGCTTTATCATTAAATAAACATATTGTCTAGGAAGAGGCCAAATTTGGATTCAACAGTAAGGAGTTATTTGAATTTAATGAAATTGTAAAAGGAACACTTTAATGGAAGAGAATACAATGTATATAAATTAGCAACGGGATCTTAAGTAGCAGTATAAGTTACTTCCTACAAAATTTCGTTTAAACTGGAGCAATTTTTGGAATAAATTTTAATGTACATATTTAAGTGACCTTAATTTGATCTATTTTCAATTTGTTCGCAATGATTCAATTTACTAGACGTTATAATGTAATATACTACAAAACCACGACTCAATGTCTCCCTTTCATGGTTGGTGATAATTCTAAATCCTATTTTGACATGTAATTCAATAAATTAATTATGTTGTACGGTTTACAATCTAAATTGTAGGAGACAGGCATACAGCTCAACATGGCCTAAATTTGATTAACGTCAATAAAAAGCAGGAACATTATAATGAGAAATTACCGTGGATATGATACAAATGGCAAATTCAAATTTAGCGTGTCGTGATTCCTTGTATACATTTTCAACCATATTTTCCCCAAAATTATTTACATCAGACTAAATTCATTTTAATTTGATTTAACTTATTCAATCCATTCGCAAAGGGCAATTCCATTATGCCTTTAGATACCGCGAGTAGGATGCGGAAACAAGGATAGAAGGAGATGAACCGCCTTCTTAAACAAGGATAGGTTGTGATTTTTGGGAAAAATTTCGTTCGATAACGAATTCCACAGTTTGGAAGTTTTGTAGATCAAAGCGTCTACATAGACAGAAGTGCAGTGCAGGTAACATGATCTATAAGCATCATTTTAGAGCCTCCTAGTGACACGTGGGGTGGTACTACCTCGGACGATTGAACGCTCCATTCTACCACCTACTATTATATCTGTAAAGAACGAATTTGTTTTTCATATAATTAATTGGTAGTTATTTCTATGTAGATTCGTAATTGTTACCTTGACGATTCCAATGAATCCAATTCTTTTGAAAATTTCGACTTAAAAAGGGATAATTTTTTGATAGTTAAGAATTTTTTTCAAAATGTAATATGTTTTTAAATCCTGATTTTTTTTTTGAAAACGTTGAATTCAAATTTTAAACTATTTTCGCAGGAATTGACATTTTCAAAATTTCAATTGTTCCAAGTGTTAATTTAATTCTCAAAATTTCCACCACTTACACCATACTTCGACTCTTTTTTGAGAATTTTAACTGTTTGATACTTTCGACTCTTTTTCAAAATTTCTACTTTTTTTTCAAGAATTCGCCTTTTTCTGAAAATTGAAATAATTTTAATTTCGAATTATTTAAAAATCTCCATTTTTATTGAATTCGAATATTTGACTAAATCTAAGAAGTTTAATTATTTCAAAATTTCCACTTTTTCAACATTTTGCTATTTTTGGAATTATCGATCTTTTTGCAATATTTCGACTTCTCGAATTTTTTATTCGATTGTAAAGTTTGACTTTCTTTGAAAACTTCTGGCTTTTTGAAAATTTCGACTCTTGAAAAAGTAAAGTTTTTGAAAATTTCGACCTTTTCTTAAATTTAGTTACTCATTCAAATGTTTGGCCTTTTGAATTTTTTTAATAATTTTATATTTTATTGAAAATATACACATGTTGAAAATATATAGTTTTTAAAAATTTTCCATTTTTTAAAATGTTAACTTTTTTTTCAAATTTTTATAAAATGGATTTTTTCATTTCAATTTTGTTTGAAAGTTTTAAATATTTTGGAAAACGTTGATTTTTTTTCGGAGTTTTTACTTTCTTAAAAAATGCGACTTTTAAGGGATTTTCCATTTTTTTGAAATTTTTGAATTTTCCAAAATATAGGCTTTTTTCAATATTTTAACATTTACTCAAAATTTTCACCATTTTAAGTTGAAGAGTTTTTTAAATTTTTTATTTAATTGTAACTTTTGAAAATTTCCAAGTTTTAAAGCTGTCATTTTTTTGAAATTATGACTTTTTATTAAAATTTTAACTCAACGAACGGACGAACGACGAACGACGAACGACGAACGACGAACGACGAACGAACGAACGGACGAACGGACGAACGGACGAAAAAACAAACAAACGCACAAACGCACAAACGGACAGGCGGACAGACGGACAGACGGACGGACGGACAGACGGACAGACGGACAGGCGGACAGACGGACAAACGCACAAACGCACAGGCGGACAGACGGACAGACGGACAGACGGACAGACGGACAGACGGACAGACGGACAGACGGACAGACGGACAGACGGACAGACGGACAGACGGACAGACGGACAGACGGACAGACGGACAGACGGACAGACGGACAGACGGACAGACGGACAGACGGACAGACAGACAGACAGACAGACAGACAGACAGACAGACAGACAAACAGACAAACAAACAAACAAACAAACAAACAAACAAACAACGGACAGACGGACAGACTGACAGATAGACAACATTAACTTCGTCTTTTTCTTTTCTTTACTTAAAAAAAAATCGATTTTTTAATAACCTGTCTTGAAAATTTTACCCTTTTTAAAAGATATCTACTTTTTGTGAATATTTTTATCTTAAAAAATCGAATCTTTTGAAATTTTGACTTTTGCAGAATGTTATCTCTCTTGTTTTTTGATAGTTTCAACTTTTGTGCAGAATGTCGTCCATTTCTTCTCTTTTTTGGGGGAGGGAGAGGGGGGGGGGGTTCGTTTATTCTAAAATTCCTTATTTTATTGCAAAATATCGATTTTAAAAAAGTGGAGCTTTTTCATAGTTTTCATTTTTTAAATATTTAACTATTTTTCAAAAATTATATTTCATTAAAGATTTTTACTTTTTGTGAAAATTTTGACTTTTTTAAAAGTTCGAATCTTAAAATTATGACCTTTCCGGGATTTTCACTTTTTTTTTTGAAAATTTCAATTTTTGTCCAGTATTTCGCCTTTTTTCCCTTTTTTTTTGGGGGGAGGGATTTTACTTATTCTGAAATTTCTAATTTTATCGCAAAATCTCGACTTTGAATATTTCGACCATTTGTCAAAAATTGCAATTCATTTAAGATGTTTGCTTTTTGTGAAAACTCTGACTTTTTTTTTAAAGTTCGAATCTTTAAATTTTGACCTTTGCGGTATTTTCACTATTTTTGAATATTTCAACTTTTGTCCAAAATTTTGTTTTTTTATACTTTTTTGTAGGGAATTTCACTTATTTTGAAGTTTCTTATTTTATTGCATCTCGACTTTGAAAATGTCGACCTTTCTCATAATTCCACTTTTTTCAAAATATTTCGATCATTTTTCAAAAATTTAGTTTCTCTGTTTTTACTTTATTGGAAATTTTGACTCTTTTAAAAAATTCTTTTTTTTAACTTTCAACATTATTAAAAATATTTATTTATTAGGAAAATTTTAATTAAAAAAATTTTTATTCTTTAATAATTTTAATCTTTAAAAATTGTGACTTGGAATTTTGTATTTTTCTCAAAGTTTTGATTTTTTTTTGAAACAGTTTTGATATTATTTTTTAAAATGTCTATTTGTAGAAATTTTGATTTTTTTTCTTTTCAATTTTGACTTTTGTGAAATTTTTGATACATTTCCCAAAATATAGATTTTCGATCATTTTCATATTTTTTCTTTTACAAATTCCAACCGTTTTTCAAAATTTTGACTTTCTCGAGCTTCAACATTTTTTTCATTGCGACTTCATTACGAAAATTTTATTTTTTTTAAAATTTCGTTTTGTTTTAAAAATTCTTTACTCGTAACTTTTTTTAATGTTTATCAAAATTTTCAGTTTCTTAATGCTTTTGATGTTTTTCGACTTTTCAGAATTTTGTGTTGCTGCTTTAGAAAAAAATAATTTTTGGTTCCAATTTTCAATTAAGTATCCGTTTTCACCCCGTTTAGCGCTTAAATGTTTGAAATCGACCAAGTATTTGTTTACTCATTTCTGGCATATATACTTTATACACAGTTTTGGGTTGTGAAACATTTTTGAAATTTTTTTGTAACCAAATTTTTATACTCCTTTTCCCCCTTAGAGATCAAATTATAAAAATATTCAAAAATGTGGTTAATTATTTATTTTATTTATTCTTTATACAGGATTTAGAGTTAGAAAATGAAAATTTTAATTTTGTTCATAACCATTTTTACCCCTTTAGGGGCTGAATCGTTTAAATCAGTCAAATACGTGTTTCATTATTCCTTTATAGATTATTTGCGAAACATTTTAGGCAATTAAACGCTTTATTAACTTTATTCCATACAAATTCCAAAATTCTATCTTTACCCCATTTTTACCCCTTACGAGTTGAATTGTTAAAATCATCCAAATATGTGTCTAATAATTTCCTTTGTAGATTATATACGTAAAATGTTAGGTTATAAAATGCAGTATTAACTTTGTTCAATGCTAATTTCAAATATTTCCTTTCGCTCCCTTTTTATCTTTTTAGAGAACAATTTGCCGAAAATCCCCTCTTATGGCTCATCTACACCACTGAAAGGCAACCCACTGCCGTTTCGGTTTCTAACTTCGATAGTTTTCGGCTCTGCGTTGATGATTAGGTTTTTCAATCGAACACGATTTTTTTTATAATATTAAGTATAGATAAAATAAAGTTGCCCCTCAACTAAGAATTTGATAGTATCTTCTTATTTTCCATGTAAAAGTACTTGTGGTTTTAGTGACGGATTTAGAATTTATAAAACAGAAAAATACATTTTTTTTTCTCATTTCATTATACAAAATACCAAAAAAGAATCTATTGTTTTTTTAATTTTTGCATTTTATGGTATTTATTTATTAGTGTTAAGTGTTTTTTTTTTGCATTGACATTAAGATACCTGTCGAAGTTGTTCGAAAATATCAAGTTACAATGTTGAATAAAAGGGTCAATTTAGAGAGCACATGTATACGGTTCCTTCTTACAATTTCACTAAACGTAGAATTGCAATATATTTTACTCGAGTATAAGTATGATTTATGGCCTCAAATCTATTATATTCTGCTTGTCTGCTTGATAGCAATTTATAATAGTAATAAATCAACTGTAGATAGAAGTGGACATTACTCCTGAAATCAAATACCAGACACTACATTTTTGGATAATTATCAATCTTGTTGTATTATTCTTCATGGTAGACCCTTATTGACCGGAAATACTATGTTTTTTTTCAATTTATTTAACATTTCTTCGGCCCAGTTTCGAAATATTTAAATTTTTATGGTTTGTTTAGAAAATTGTCAACAAACCATAAACATTTAAATATTGCCAAACTGGGCCGAAGAAATGTTAAATAAATTGTTGTATTATATTAATATATACTCGTTACATTTTAATTTTCAGTAAAATTAAATAAATATTTTATAAGGTTTATAAAAAATTAGCTAATATGTCACCGGATCCCACCCACTAGTGCAACGGCCCTTACTTTTGTCAATGTCTTATATTAAAATACAAATCTTGTCCCCTGAAACTATGAAGCTATCATATTCAGAGAGATACTCTCTCTGAAGATGATAGCTTGGCTATCGAAACGCGTTAGTGCAACCTCTGTTGTATTTTTAAATCTTTCTTGGTTTCAGAGGACAAGATTTGTATTTCAATTTTTGAAGATAATCAAGAACCAGTTCGTTCCACAAAAAAAATGTCTTATATGACTCAATTTTTTTTAATTACGAATTTTATTTAAACATTTCGAAAATTCTTCTGAAAGCACTCTTGAATATTTAAAATTTTTTCAAACCTTCGACCTTTCATTCAAAAATTTCGGCTCTTAAAAATTCGACCATTCGAAAATTTCGATTTTTTTTCCAAATGAAAATTGTTTTAAAAATTTTGACTACGAAAACGTCGAGTTTTAAATAAGAAAATTTCTCTCAGGATTTGGTTTTATTTCAAAATTTATTTAACTAATTTGTACAAATTAGAAACAAACCTATTTAAATTAGAAACTTTGTTCACAGGAGAAAAACTGATTGAAATGAATAACAGATTTGGTCAAATTAGAATCAATAATATTCAAACAAGAAGCAAATTTGTTCAAACTCTCAGCAAATTTGTACAAATTAGAAACAAACCTATTTAAATTAGAAACTTTGTTCATACGAGAAAAACTGTTTGAAATTAATAACAGATTTGTTCAAATTAGAATTAAACCTATTCAAATAAAAAGCAAACTTTATCAAACGGTCAACAAATTTGTACAAGTTCGAAACAAACATATTTAAATAAGAAACTTTGTTCACACGAGAAAAACTGATTGAAATTAATAACAGATTTGTTTAGATTTAAATCAAACCTATTCAAATAAGAAGCAAATCTGTTTAAACTCTCAACAAATTTGTATAAATTAGAAACAAACCTGTTTAAATTAGAAACTTTATTCACTTGGGAAAAACTGATTGAAATTAATAACAGATTTGTTCAAATTAGAATTAAATTTATTCAAATAGGAAACAAATTTGTTTAAAAGAAAAGAAAAATTATTTAAATCAGAAGCAAATTTGTTCAAATTAACAGCATTATTGTTTAAAGTTGCATATTTTGACAATTTTCGTGCATATTTGTATGCATATTTCAAGTTTTTTATGTTGCATACAGTCCAGTCTCTGCTTATGAGTAGTATAGCTTTAAGTGACCTCACAGACGAAAAATGATCTCTACTTATTTTACAAAAAACAAGATTGGCAAACCGATACTGCAATGAATATTTTATATCCAAATAAAGAGGATTAAGCTCGTATGATGCTTCAAAAATAATCGTCTCTCGGAAATGACACAACGCAGACCAAATATAAAGAAGATTATGTGTAGTTTGGCAGCTCTTTGTTTATGGGATATGAATGGAATTTTAAAACTATTGCAATTTCCTTGATATTTCTTTTATGTGGTATCCAAAGCCCCCCACTGTTTACCATTTTATATTCCCTTTATTTTGATCGTGTCATCCAATTATACTTCTAAAAACCTTTTTGGGTATTAAGTAAAAAGTTTATTTCCCACAAGCTACACATCTTTTAAAACTTCGTTATTAACTGAAATTTAATCCAATTCAGGCGAAAACTTTCTTAAATAAAACTCCCAAATCCTTGGGTTTATTGTATATTAAATTTCTTTCAAAAAGGTTTAGCTAATTAAACGAAAACTTGGTGTACTTTTCGAACAATACTTCGCATCGAGTAAACTCGACAGTGCAACCTCAACGAATATTCCCCAATTTATTTCCTCATGGTTTCAATATAAAAACAACGCAAATTTTATCGATTCGTTAAAATTTGTGACTACATAAAAGTTCAATCGGTTGTATTCCAGAATTTTTATTTTTACGCAGTTAGATTTATTTACGAATACGAAACACACAAATGATATGGTCTGTGAAATTGTTTTCAATGTTGTTTTAGGGATGCATTTGCTTTTCCTTTGCTATCGAAATCCCACTGAAACACTTTAAGCGGAAGAAAAACGTTTCACAATTCCCAAGGAACTTTTTCAGCGACGCTATTTGCGTATCAAATATGTCGCTACGCTTAAATCAGATGCTAACCTCGGATACACCTTTGATAGTATTTTCCAGAAGGAAAGCTTCGATCGCAGAAAAATAATCCCTTTAAATATTAAACAATATTAACATATTTTTATTATGGTCATTTCGAGGTGTAGGTTTGCTTTAATTAAAAAATTTTGTCTATTTTCTGAAATTTCCAGTTTTTTAAAATTCGAATTTCTACAAATTTCGACATGTTTATCAAATCAAAATTTGCCGGTTTTGTTGGAATTTTATTTTTTTTTCGACATTTCGTTATTTTTTTTAGCATTGGGTTTATTATTTATTTTCTAGCTGCTAAAATCAGAACTTTGAAATATCTTTTGTTTGCTTAAATATTTAAACTCTTCCTGAAATTTGTCTTTTTCTCTGAAATCGCGAAATTTTTTTCAACAATCGTCATTTGGAAATTTGGACTTTTATGTCAACATCATATCCTTTATGGTCCTAGAAATTTCAATTTTTTCAAAATTCGTCTTCTCAACATTTCGATTTTTGTTTGTTTAAAGTTCGCCTTTTTCGTAAAAAACTATCTATTCTCAAAATTTTACTGTTATTTCTAAATCCTGTGAAAAATTTCTATTGTTTTCTCGAAGATTCGTCTCTGTTCCAAATTGTCATATTTTCATTTAAAATGAGTGTTTTTGCTAAAATTCGACTTTTTTCTCAGAATTCTATTTTTGGTCTTTTAATCTAAAAATCACCTTTCTTTGAAACCCGTCATTTTTCATTGAAATTTTAAAATTTCAAATTTATTATTAAAATTGGGATTTCTTTCTTATCAGAATTTGATCACTTTCAAATTTTGAATTTTTATCTCAAAATTTTTCGTTTTTCTTCCATCAGTATTTCCATTTTTCAAAATCCGACATTTTCTTATAATTTCTCCTTTTTCAAAATTCGATTTTTCTACAAATTTCGACATGTTTATCAAAATTTGCCGTTACCTGAAAATTTAGTCGATCTTCTGATAAAAAAGTAAAAAGTGAAGAAAATCTTTAACAATTCCGAATTTTTTAACGACAAAAATTCTAGAAATTTTTATTTTGGAAATTGCAACGTTTTAGATATTTTTTAATCCAAATTTCTAAAAATGCCAACAAAATGTTGATATTTAACCCAATATTGGACATTTTCTGACATCATGGTGTCTACCTCCGACTTAAGCAGTCAAGGAAAAATAAATAGTCAACCGAAAAATTTCGACTGTCAAGGAAAAACAAATATTTAACCGACTTTTTTTCTCGAAATTCGCCTTTTTCTCGAAATGTTAATATTTTCATTTAAAGTAAGTGTTTTTGCTAAAATTCGACCTTTTTTCTTAGAAACCTAGTTTTGGTCTTTTCATTAAAAAGTCATCTTTTTTAAAAACATGTCATTTTTTTTCAAAATATAACAAAATGAGGGTCTTTAAGACATTTCGAATTTCTACTAGATTTCGTCCTTTTCCTTGAAATTTCGATTTTTTTTTCGTAATTTTAATCTTTTTCTTGATGTTTCGATCTTTTTCTCGATTTCATTTTCTTTTTATAAATCATTTTTGTTTTTGGAAATTTCGATTTTATTCCTCGAAATTCGTCTTTTTCCGGAGTGTATATATCTTTTTTAAATGCGTCTTTTCGAACTTTTGAGTATACCTTGAAAAATCTGACGCTGACAATTTCAACTATTTCCTCGAAATTCATCTTTTAGATTTAAGATTTTTTCCAAGATTCTTTCTTCCCTCTGTCCTCAATGTTCGAGTTTCTATGCGAAATCTCAATTTTTTCTCGGAATTCGTCTTTTTCTCATAATTTTGATTATTTTTCGAAATTCGTCTCTTTTTTTAAATTTTGCTTTTATTCCGACAATTTGACTTTTTTTTTTAATTTGACTTATCTCAAAATTTCGTTTTTCAATTTCAAGGTTTTTTCGAAATTTCTTTTTTTCGACATTTCCTTATTTTTCTTAGCATTGGATTTTTTATTTATTTTCTACCTGCTCAGATCAGAACTTTCAAATATCTTTTGTTTGCTTAAAATTTAAACTTTTCCTTGAAATTTGTCTTTTCTCGAAATTTCGACATTTCTCTCAGAAATCGTCTTTTGGAAATTTAGACTTTTATGTCCAACGTCATATTCTTTATGATCCTAGAAATTTCAATTTTTTCTTCGAAATTCGTCTTCTCAAAATTTCGATTTTTTTTTCGTTCAAATTTCGTCTTTTTCGTAAACAACTATTCTCAAAATGTTACTGATTTTTCAAAATTGAACTTCCTTGAAAAATGTCTATTGTTTTCTCGAAGATTCGTATATTTGCTCGAATTACGTCTTTTTTGGTATTTTCGCCTATTTTTTCCACATTCTTTGTTTTTCAAATTTTCATTTTATTCCAAAATTCAACATTCTCTTAAAGTTAATTTTTTTTGGATAATGTCGACTTTTTTCCCGAAATTCGCCTTTTTCTCGAAATTTTAATATTTTCATTTAAAATAAGTAATTTTTGCTAAAATTCGACTTTTTTCTCAGAATTCTATTTTTGGTCTTTTCATTCAAAAATCATCTGTTTTGAAACCTGTCATTTTTTATTGGAATAAAAATGTGGAAGAAAAACTCGAAATTTTAAAAAAAAATAGTAACAATTAAGAAGGATTCGAAATATTATAAAGGTTATATCTAAATTCGAAATAATTAAATAATGTCGGAATTGAAAAAAAAATACTTTTAAATATTCTAAATCCGTAAGAGTGCACAATTTTAAAAAATGAGGAATTACAAAAAAGTACAAAAGTTCATAAAAGATCTAAATTCGCAGATAAAGATAGAAATTAAGAAAAAAATTGTGTTTGAAAATATTTGACATTTCCAACCCTTTACTTCGTGGAATTCTTTAATATTCATAACTAATAAACTTTATTAACGATAAAAACGCAACAAAATTTAAAAATTCCACAAGGTTTTCAATAAATATTTGCTAACACTGGACCAGGTATGACCGCCGATGATGCAGTAATGCGAAACCTGGTCCGGTTTTAGCAAATATTTATCGAAAACCTTGTGGAATTTTTAAATTTTGTTGCGTTTTTATCGTTAATAAAGTTAATTAGTTATGAAAATACTGAATACGAGAATACGATATATGTAATGTAACGATATGATATGCGAATTGTACATGTAAATTTTACAAAAGTATGGTAACAATTTCCAGAAAAAGTTCAAATTTTTAAGATATCCAAATTAAAAAAACATTGAACATTTTGAAAATTCCGAAATTTTGAAAGTCGCAATTTTTCAATTCACAATTTTGAAAAAATTTGAAATTTTGAAGACTCTATTTTGAGAAAAAAGACGAGATTTTCAAACAAAAAATTTGAAATAATCAAAAAAGTTCAAATAAAAAAAATTCAAGTCGAAATTAAAAAAAAAATCTAAATTTTAGAATAAGACCGACATTTTTAAAGCTCATTCTGAATGTTGCGAAAACACTTTCGAACCTGAACTTGAATTTTTGGAAAAGATATCGAAATTTTTAAGAATCAAACATTTGAAAACCTGAAATTTGTCAAAAAACCTTGGGATCTGGAGTTGAATTTTTGGAAACTATGCCGAAATCTTAAGATTATAATTATGGCAACCTCAAAATTAAAAAAAATAATAAGTTTTGGAAAGATGAAATGTTGAAAATGTTTAAGTTCAGAAAAAAGTTGCAATTTAAAAAAATCGAAAGGCCAAAAAATCGAAAAATTCAAAAGGTGGAAATGAGCAAATTTTCGAATTTGAATTTCAACTTTCGGAAAATATTTTTTAAAATTTAGGTCTACGAAAATCTCAGAATTTATAATAATCAAATTTGGATAAAGATGAAATATCGAAAATAAGGTCGAAATTTCTAAAAAAGGTACAAAATTTTCAGTTTGTAACCAAACATTTATTCGGAGAAGAAAAGATGAAAATTAAATTTTCCATATTTGGCATGCCACTTGTGATACCCTGGTGCACCGGTGATAAGCAAATTTATGGGAATCCTTAAGCCATGTGACAGTCTCTGCATGTGACGGTGCACGGGCGTAAGCCATATTTCGTTTCAGGTAAAGGCAGTATACAGGCTGTCCCCGTTTTAAGTGCCTTACATGAAACATGTGATGGAAAAAGTAATTTTAAGGAAAAAGTTTTTTATGAACATGTATCCGGAAACTCTTAATAAAAAAGATACAAGGTGTTAAAATTTGAATAAAAAAAAAGTTTTTATTGTTTCATTTTCAAGTTTTCAGAGTTATTTAAACTAAAGTTTGCACACATGTTGTGTAGATGAAGGATCATAAAATAAGAAAAAATTAAGTTTATATCTCAACCAGTGACGGAGTTGCGGGTAATCTGTGATATTGTTTTGAAAAAAAAGTAGTACACCACTAAACAAAATGAAATGAAAGAAAATTTTTGAATAAAGCGTTTAATTCTGAAGAAGTTTATTCTTGACATTTTTTTTGGCATTTACTACCTTACGTTTTACGTAGGAAACTGTTCGAATACAATGCTGGTCTTTAAATAATCACTGACCAACACAAAGAGGGGTAAGTTTAAGATGCTAAGGCACTGGAGAAAATGAAATGAATTAACAGTTTTGGATAAAGTTGACTCTTAACGTTCTTTCATATTTGTCACTATTGTGACAGAATTTAAATTTTTGGGACTTTCCCTAGTGAAAGTACGAGTGAGAGTGATGTTTCTTCCAAAACCAACGACATGACGCAACCAGTGGTAAATACGAAAAATGTCAAGAAATAAATTTTATTCAAAATTAAATACTTTACCCAAAACAGGTATTTTATTTCATTTCTTCAGTGGTGTACCGCGTTTTTCCTACAATAATATTACAGATTACTCGTAACTCCACCACTGGTTAAGATAGAAACTTAGTTTTATTTTATTTTGTGATCCTTCATTCATACATCATGTGTAAAAAATTTGGTTTAAATATCTTAGAAAACTTGAAAGTGAAAAAGTATAAACTTTTTTTTTAGTTGAAATTTCAGCACCTTGTATCTTTTTTATTAAGAGTTTTCGGATACATGTTCATAGGAAACTTTTTGTTTAAAATTGTTTTTTCTGTCACCTGTTTCATTTAAGACACTTAAAATGGGGACACTCTGTATATTTTGAAAAAATACTTGCTACCAAAAAAAGGCGCAACTTATCTCAAATTCCCGTGAGAATATAAAGATATTGTTACGCGCTTATCGGTTCGAACTGATTAACACGTGAATTGAATAATACCCACTTTATTTTCAAACTCAACTCGGATCACTACAACTGAACAGTTAACTTACTTATTGACTTCCAACTGCTAACTCACTACTTAACTACACCGACTCTAACTAACTTACTTAAGAGAAAGCTGACCGCCTTATATAGTTTTGGCTACCGGCTTCTAGAACTTTTCGGCAGATATCGTTTGCCAAAATTTCTGGAACGCTTATCTGCCATTTGTTTCGTTCTCGCGGTTGCTTTCCCCTTATCAGATATTTCTAGAAATTTTTCTTACTCACTACATTCTATTCTAAATTCTATTCTATCTATTTGAATTGCGTTACAATATTTTTATTGTTACGAACGAACGTGATAGAAATCGCGAAATATATCGATGGTCTTATGGACCGAATGTGGTTACCACGATGACTCATTTGCAGGGGCGGCCTTTGGGGGTGGCAAGCAGGGCAACCGCCCGGGGCCTCGCTCTTGTAGGGGGCCTCGCGCAATAGCACGAATTCTAATGTTCATTTAAATTTCGAGCCTTCACTGCGCATTATAAAACTGGACTCGCTGCTCCCTTGCGTGGTAGTTATCGCGCTGATATCTGTTTCATTCGTTCCAATGAATGTTCCTTTCCTTCTCTTTTACATTGACGAAATTTCGTACCAGTGCCACAAGTGCTGCCAACTGCAAGGGCTAAACAAAATCTGATAGTACTCCATTTTCTTCGTGTTTACGATTCGGGGAATTCCCGTGTTTTATTCCAGCTGTCAACTGTCGTCGGATTATGCTTTTACATTAGAGCAGTCGTCATCATTTCTAAATCCCTGATCCTTTTAAGACATTAATGCACCTTATTTATCATGATTAATAGTTTGTTATCTTTCTGTTTAAAAATTGAAGGACAAAACTTGTCCCCTGAAGCCAAGAAGGATTTTTTTGAAGATACCCAAGGACCGGTCCGTTCCACCAAAAAAAGTCTTTGTGTTTATTAATTTTTCTTAGTTTCCAATAAAGAATTTTAAAAGTCCAAATATATTTATTTATGACTTTGTATTTCTAGTCAAGCATCATCATTGAAATTCATAAGCGTAGGCAGGATTTAGTTCAGGGAGGGGCAAGAATCATTTTGAAAAATTGATAAAAAAAGAAAACCGGAAAACGTTCCGAGTATATGTATATTTTCATTACATATCATTCATGTTCATCTACATGAACTCAGTAATCGAATTTTCAGATTAACTTAGAAATTTGGAAATAGAGTCGAACTTTGCGAAAACAGTCAGAAAATTGAATCTAAAATAAAACCGATCTTTTCGGAAAACTTTAAAAACTATTCAAATTTCGAAAATTTCAAAAAATAACTATTTTAAAAAATACCGTCAAAATGTCGATAACAAGGTTAAAATCTCTTAAAGAAAAGTGAACATTTTCAAGAGAAATTTCAATTTTGAAAGAGACAAGGAAAAACGAATTTTGGGAAAAAGTTGGAATGTTTAGAAATTTGTGTTTAAAATAAAATTCTAATTTTTCGAAAAATCTCAAAAATTGTTGAAAATTCAAAAAAATAATATTTTTAAAGGTGGAATTTTGTGAAAAAAAGATGTAATTTTCAAAAAAAGTTGGAACTTTGAGAAAATTTTTCACTATAAACGGAAATTTTCAGAAGCATAAAACATCCCTATTTCTAGTACGAGTCAAAATTTCCAGAATAAGACAACTTTTGAGAAACATGAAATTTTCGGAAACTTAAATTTGAAAAAAAATCAGAAAAAAAACGAATATTAAAAAAATGAAAGTTCAATTTTGAGAGAAAAATGTAGAATAAAATCGTAATTTCCAAAGTGACCAATTTTTTTGAAAAAACCCTATTTTGGGAAATGATATTTTAGAAAACCGAAATTGAATAAAAACCCAACCTTTCAGAAGAACTCGAAATTTCTAAATATGCCAAAATATTTCCAAAGACCAAATGTTGTGAAAAAATTTGCAATTTCCAAAAACGCTTTTCTCGAAATGTTTACGTTTTTATTCTAATTTTGACATAATATTTAAATTTCAATGAAGAAATTGAATGTACAAGAAATCTTTTTCTCGAAATTACCCAAAAATATTTTTCGACAACATTTTTAATTTTTGATAATATGCCGACCTAATTTAGAGAAAACAGTCCTATTTCGAGAAAACTGAAATTTAAAGAAAAAGCCAATTTCGAGGAAAAAGTCCAGAAAGTTCCAGAAACTAAAACATGGCATTTTAAAATTAAAGTCAATATTTCGAAAATAAGGCGAAATATGAAGATGAAATTTCTAGTCAAATTTAAAAAAGCCAAAATTTAAAGAAAAGACAAATATTTAGAGAAAGGCCTAATTTTGATAGAAAAAATTATTTCCGAGAGAAGACCCCAAATAGTGGAATTTTGAGAATAAAGTCGTAATTTCTGAAAAGACGAAATTAAAATAATTTTAAGCGAAATTCAAAATTTAAGCGAAATTGAATATCGAATTTTGATATAAAAATATCGGGAAAAAAGCAAATTTTAAGCAACCTGTTAAAAGTTCTGAAAAATCAAATTCCAAATGATCAAAATCTTCAGAAAAACCCGATGTTAATAAAAATAAAGGAATTAAAAAAAAAACGAAATATCTGAAAAGCAGTCAACATTTCTAGAAAAACTACCAAATGAAGCATCAAAGATCGAAATTTTCCAGAAAAAAATTAAACTTAAAGAAAAAGTGCAACTTTGAGAATAGCCGTCCGTTTGTGGAAAAAACGAGTCTTGAAAAAAAAGTCAAAATTTTAAGAAAGATACGAATTTCCAGGAAAAATATTCAGTTTTCCAGGAATATATAGGATGGGATTTCAGGATAATTTTAAATTTGCGAAAAAAGGCGGTTTTTGAGAAAAATATCAAATGTTATTTTCAATTGATTTAACATTTCTTCGGCCCAGTTTGGAAATATTTAAATTTTTATGGTTTGTTGACAATTTTCTAAACAATTTTTGAAATGCGACTACGTGATATTTAAATTTATGGAAAACGTCACTTCATGACAGTTTACAAATTAAGAGGTTAGGTAAACTGTCATGAAGTGACGTTTTCCATAAATTTAAATATCACGTAGTCGCATTTCAAAAATTGTTTAGAAAATTGTCAACAAACCATAAAAATTTAAATATTTCCAAACTGGGCCGAAGAAATGTTAAATAAATTGAAAAAAACATAATATTTCCGGTCAATAAGGGTCTACCATGAAGAATAAAAATATCAAAGTTTCGATTTTTCTAAATTTGTTTTTTTTTGGAAATTTCGATTTTTTTCCCTTGAAAAACAAAAAAGAAGATCGAAATTTTGAGAAAAAAGTCAAAATTTAGTAAACACTCGAAATTCTTCAGAGAAGGGTCAAATTTTGTCGAAATTTTGGAAAAAGGACAAATTTTGAGAAAAATGTAATTTCTAGATTTTTCTCTTGAAGCGCTTGAATCAAAAGTAGACATGCGCCCTGTTGTGCCCTACCCTGAGTCAGAAAATGTCCAATATTGAAATAATCGTGGAAATTTTGAGAAACAAGTTGTATTTTCCCCATTCCAGGGGAAATTTTCTCGAAATTTTTGTCTTTTTACAAAATTTCTAAAAAAGCCATTATAAAAATGTCTAGATAAATATTGTTATCAAAAAATCGATCAAGTTTTAAGCAAAAGGGTAAAACTTGATAAAAAAAGTCGAAATTTTCAGAAAATCAAAGTTTAAAGAGAAGTCGAAGTTTCCGGAA
The DNA here is from genome assembly GCA_028583605.1 of Dastarcus helophoroides. Classification (NCBI taxonomy): domain Eukaryota; kingdom Metazoa; phylum Arthropoda; class Insecta; order Coleoptera; family Bothrideridae; genus Dastarcus; species Dastarcus helophoroides. The sequence continues at coordinate 233,049 of CM053326.1, forward strand.
AAAACTAATTTTGAGAAATGATAGAATTTCGAAAAATGAAACGATTTTTGAGATAAAAATTCGAAATTAGTTAGTTAAGTTGGATTCTGATAAAATAAATCGAATTTTAGGAATACATTTGAAATTTCCAAAGAAATTTATGAAAAAAGACGAATTTCGTGAAATAAGTTGAAATTTCGAGAAAATATCAATAGCTTAAAGAAGGACGACTTTTGTCGAGTGGAAATTTTTTAGAGAAAGTCTCCTCAGTTCAATATAAATTTTCGTTAACCACACGAACTTGGGGGGGGGGGGGGCAAGCGCCCTACTCTGCCCTATTCTGACTACGTCTATGTTAAAACTAATTCATTCCACAAAGACGAAGGACTCTTAAAGATTTACCCGCCCGGAGCCTCGCAATGGCTAAGGCCGCCCCTGCTCATTTGCACCTGGTAGGCTCAACCATCTACTTGACCCTTCCCGAATGAAAAAGTCCAGAACCAGATGTCGGATTATAAAAAAAGACCGACAATTTCGATTTGGGTTTCAACTATTTTCGGCAAAAAAAACTTGTTTCAGCTGCACTTTCGGTTTCGACCAAGAATCGGTCGAAACTTCCAACAAACGGAAACAAACAATTTCAATTTGTATTTCAATTTTTAAACAATTTCAATACTAATAAAAGTTTACAAAACTAAAATTTAAATATTAAGTAAAATTAGGATTTTAAAAAACAAATTCTAGATTATGAAAGAAAAACTAAACAATTATAATAAAAATGCATAATCTTCTGGAATAAACCCGGCGTTTTGAGAAAATGGTGTTAGGCTATGTTTTCGTATTTCTTTTTGAGGTACAACTGCTAAAAATAATAAAATAGTTGGGTGCTTATCCACAACTTGTTTTTAAACAAGCGGAATTTATTGCAGTCGCTTCTGTTAGTTTATGTGTGCACTACTTTTAAAATTTGCCACTGAAACTGAAAAGGAAGCAATAACACTTAACCTAAATTAAATACTGAATAAAAGAGGATAAGCTGGAGTTATATTTTCGTCATATTACGAAACTTTAATACTAACCTTTCTCAACAAATGACGTAATAACGCCATGGAAGATATTAAAAGAAATATTACAACATATGTTTTAAATTATCCTTTTAATATCGACTATATCTGATTTAAAGATTTAATGGTGTTTAAAAGAAGTTAAAGAGTTAATAAGAATAATTTGATCTTTCCACTTCAACTAGATTGTAAAAACCTTGACCGCCCAACATTTTGTAATTTATAATTTCTATTGGGACGGGTATAATTTAACAGAAAGTTAAATATTCAACTTGGATGTTATGGTTGGATTACTCAACAGGCTAATAAATAATTATAGATCAATGGCACATGTTTTAACAATGTGTAAAACAATGCAGCTATAATGTTCTAGTAACTTTTTTTTTAGAAACTATATTCATTTAATTAAAAGCTGGTAATGAAATTTACGCTACAAGTTGAATTAATAACGATTAATGAATTATATATTTTTGATTTTGGTGAAATAATTGCGGTAGAAGCACATTCAATTTTGCAAATTAATATTTGGTAATTGAATGTACTCTAATTATTTTGTTTCATTAATGTCAAACAGATCAATTAAAATTTAATTTAGCAAACAATGAAAAATAGAGTCGCTGCTACGAGCTAGGAACTTGTTTCGATAAAATATGGTGATTCTTATTCAGTAAATTACAGAATTTACAATATTTAGCTCAGCTGCAGAAAAGGAATCAACTTATTATGAACTAGCTGTTACCCGCGACATCGTCTTAAGGCGGCGGTCTGGTACTTTTAAAAAGTCGAAATTCTTCGCTTGCCATTTTACAAACTACGTCAATATGATGAAAATTAGTAATAATGTTTAGAAATGTCGGGCAATTCGGGCTTTGAAAGCAGATCTTTGATTTTTTTCTTAGTATTCCCACAAATGGGCGTATCATTTTTGGCCTATTTTCAGAAGCGAATTTCTCGGAAACTAAACGGAATTTGAAAAAAGTACTTCCAAAGCGCGAATTCGACATCCTTGCTTCATAAGTTCTCCAAATTTGAAAACAAAATGTTGAAAAATAAAGGCACCATTTGTAAAATGGGAGAGCGGTGTTTGGCATAAAAATTGCGCTTAGATTTCGGTTGCTCTCACTCGGGTCAGGCAGAGTACGGAGACGGACGTAATGCGGAGCAGAGAAATGTTTGCCCGTTCCACAAAACGTCATCAACGAATGAAGTATCTTCGGCTTCCAAGCTAATATTTCTTTATCTAAGCACAGCGAATATATCATAATAATAAACAATATTAAAACATTTGTGCTACCAGAGTTTGAGAGTAAAATGAATTGTTTAGTATTTGTAGCTTGCAATTATTTACTGAATATTTAGTGGTTTTTATTTCGATATGTTTAGAAGAATTTTTTTCTCTCCTAATTAACATTTTTGTATTACTCTTTGGAAAAATATAAATTGTTTAGGTAAATAAATGCTATGACAAATTTAAGCAAAGAAAGGAACATTGATTATATATAATTTTAATTGAAAGTGTTATATTCTATCACTTCCATCACTTGTAGTCGACAATCTACCAATTATATCTGCAAAGAACGAAATTGTTTTTCACATAATTAATTAATAGGTATTTATATACAGATATTTAGCTCTAAGAGATAAGAAAAAATGCGTGGGAAAATAAAAATTTCAGCTCTTTGAACATTTCTAATTGTTCGAAAATTTTGGCTTTTTTCAAAATTTCGACAGTTTTTTGAAAAACTACTTTTTTTTGAAAATCTCAACTATTTTCATAATTTTGACATCTTGGAACTTTGGACTGTTTTCGAAAATTATGAATTTTTTTGAGGAATATGATTCTAATGGTAATTTCGACTTTTCCTTATTTAGTTATGAAAATTTCGACCACTCACTAAATATTTCGACTTTTCTTAAGAATTCCTATTTTCTGACACATATTTTCAAGTTTTTTTCACAATCTCTAGTTTTTCTTGAATAATTTATCATTTTTAATTTCTACTTTTTTAATGATTTCGACTTGGACATTTTAAAATTTCCACTTATTTCAAATTCTCATTTAAAAAAAACCAAAATTTTAACTTAATTAGAAAATTGTAACCATTTCAAAATTTTCCGTTTTTCTAAAATAGTGCTATTTTTGGAACATCCTAATTTTTCAAAATTTCAACTTTTTCAGGAAATTTTTATTTTGTTGTACATGACGACTTTCTTTAAAAAATTCTGCTTTTTTTTGACAATTTCGACATTTTAAAAAGGTGAACAAAGGAATAATTGCGACCAGGTCCACATTTTCGAAAATTCGAATTGTTAGCAAAAAAGTCTAAATTATTATAAAATCGAAGTTTAAAAAAAATGGCAACATTCCAAAAGGCACGAGTTAAAAAAAAAGGTAAAAATTTGGTGGAAATTTAGAAAAAAATTATCCCAACGTCAAATTTTTCGAAAAAAGTTGAATTTTGATAAAGCCGTAATGCCAACAAAGAAGAATTTTCAGAGAAAATTCGTAATTTCGTGAAAACACTGTACTTCCGTATCTTTGTAGAAAAGTATATTGTTACGGGCTTATCGGTTCGATTGATTACACGTGATGGATTATACCACTTTATTACCAAATTAACTCGGCACACTTCAACTGAACAGTAACTCACTACTTATTTACTAATTGCTAACCCACTAACCACAAACTAAATTTGGATCACCACAATTGAACAATTAACTCACTTATTTTTGACTTCTACTAACTCACTAATTACACTGACTCTAACTGACTCACTCGAGGGAAAGCTGACCGCCTTTTATAGTTTTGGCCCCCGGCTTCTAGAACTTTTCGGCAGATAAGGCTTATCGTTTGCCGAAATTTCTGGAACGCTTATTTGCCATTTGTTTCGTTATCGCGGCCGCTTTCCCCTTATCAGATCATTCCAGAAACTTTTTTTTATTTACTAAATTCTACAATTCTATTCTAAATCTTATTTCATCTATTTACATTGCGTTACAATATGTTAATTCAAAAGAAATGAACAGGAAACAAAAAGGGTAAAGGAAGCATTTTTAAGTCACCTAGTTCCAACTATGTACTTTACCTGCTGAGAGAACTAAAAGAAGGAATACGTATCAAAGGATTTTTTTATAAGTTTGCAATTCGTTAGCCCAATTTCAAGCTTTTCTCTCGAAATTATGAATTTAAAGTTTAAACAAATCGAATTTTCTTAGAGATTTTTAAATTTCATGGAAAACGTCGACAAGAATATCGAATATTTCAATTTAAAATCAAAGTTTTGTGACTAATGGGAACTCGAGAACTTCCTTCATTTTTTAAAAATCTGCAGCTATTTTTCAAAAATTTCAGTTCAAATATATAATCGTTTTTTTTTTATACTTCAAGGTGCAATTCTAAAGAGAACAGTTAGAATTTTTTAAAAATTTTGGCTATTTTTTCAAAATTTCTAATTTAAATCTGAAATTGTTTTTTTAATATTTGGAATTGTAATTCTAGAAAGAAAAATTTTTCAGCCTTTACTTTCCAGTTAAAACGAAAACAGCAAAAGAAAAATTTATTTTTTAAATTTTAAAGTAAATTAACATTTCATTTAAAAAAGTCGAAAAAAAATTATTTGGAAAAAAATCATGCAATGCTTTACTTTTCAGTTAAAACGAAAATAGCAAAAGAAAAATTTATTTTTTAAATTTTAAAGTAAACTAACATTTCAGTTAAAAAAGTCGAAAAAAAATTATTTGGAAAAAACTCATGCAGTCTTTTTTAATATCAAAATTCGGTGAACAATTTTTTAATTTCTGGCATAATTTTGTTCAGTTTTTTTTCCAGAATTTTGATCTAAATCTCAAATTCCAGATCCTAAATTCGAGTTTAAGAAAATATGGATTCTAAATTGTAGCTTAAGAAAATAAATAAATAAAAATGAATAAAAATTGACATTTGTGAAATGGAAATTTTAGAAATCTTGTTATTTCGACTTTTTTTCTAGAAATTCTATTTGAAAGCCTAAATTTTAAGAAAATAATTTGAAATTTCCAATTTAAACTTTTTGACATTTTTTCAGAATTCATTTAAGTATATCCTTTTTTAAGTTTAGGATTTTCAGTCGTTTATCGATGTTTTGTTTTTAAAAGTCTAAATTTTAACAAACTATTTAAATAACATAAAATTTTGATATTTTAGTTGAAGTTTACAATTTTTCTCAGTTTTGGTTATCTTCAAAAATTGAAATTCAAAAATTGTCCCCTGAAACCAAGAAAGATTAAAAACACAACAAAGGTTGCCCTAACGCGTTTCGACAGCCAAGCAGTTATTTTCAGAGAGATACTGAAGATGACAGCTTGGCCGTCGAAACGCGTTAGCAACTTTTGTTGTGTTTTTTAATCTTACTTGGTTTCAGGGCACAATTTTTGTATTTCAATTTTTTTCAAACTCTCGACTTCATAATTTCAACATTTTGAACTTGTTGCTTGGAACTTCGATTTTAGTCTCAAAATTTGGACTTTATTCTTCATATTTTGTTTCTGAAGTCGAAATTAAAAAATAGTTTCTATTTTTTTGGAAATTTAAAAAGTTTCTAAACAAAATTCTGAATTTTTTTGAGAAACTTTGATTATCTTTTTGAAATTTTAATTTGTATCACTTCTTTCACAAAATTTTGGTCTTAAAGTTGCATAGTCGGATAGGTCTTAAAATATTAAAGTTGTTTACTGAAATTTTGACTTGAATAACGAAATTTTATTTCTAATGCCTAAAATTAAGAAAAAACTAGTAATTATAAGTGAAAACTTAAAACTCTGTAAACTGGAAGCAATTAGAACTAAATTTATTTAAAAAAAGAAGAAAATTCTTCAAATCAGAAGCAAATTTGTTAAAATTAAGTTACATATTTTGAAACTTTTTACGTATCTTTTAGGCATTTTGGGTGCATACTTGCATGCATACTTCAAGCTTTTTATGTTGCATATTATCCGGTCTCTAGTAATTACTTGACAAAAACTGGCGCTTTTTCGGCGGAAGCAAATTCTCTCTCAACGTGCCAGGTAAAATTTGCTAAAGACCACCATCTACCTGAGCTCTAATTCCACTGACTAACAAAATTTATTGCTGTGGATTTTGAAATGCCTATTCACGCAATAAAAAAAGTTATACCATGTACAACAATAAACGGTTTATGTTTGGTTAATAGACACACAGGAATTAAAAGTTAAAAAAAAACTGGTGAAATTCAAAATGATAATTTTTTTTTCTAGAAATATGGAAGAAATTTTCCAATTAATATTCCCAGGGCGAACTTAAACTAGTTCAAGCTCTATATTTGGAAAAAAATGTTACAGAAATAAATAACATTTATGTGTGTATGATATGTCTCAATTCAACGACCAATGAAAATTTAAATTTACCAAGTTAAGCCTGTACTTGTAACACCCTCTTTGTCTTGGTTACTTCAATTTGAATAGTCAGCTTTGTTTCTTATTTTTCCAATTTGTTGTGGATAGATACAGACGCATCTTCGTCTTCTTTTCTACTAGTATGAAGCCAGAAGTTTTTTTTTAATAACCTGAAAACTCGCAAGTAACCCACATTCTTAAATGTAAGGGGTCTGATTTTTTAGCAATTTCAATAACTCACAGAGATAGTAATAACTTCGTATTTAATTTGTCACTGGTCATTAATTTTGTCTGTATAATAAATTAAATGTTTTGATAAAACAATTATTTAAGATTATGAATTGCGTTCCAAGTTCGATATTCTGCTAAAATGCCTGTAAGTGGAATTAACTTACTGATTTATTGCCTTACATTTCCCAAGCAGTGTTCCTGAGAGTCAGGGAAATTCATGCTTACCTGCAACAAAAATAAATCATTAGTCTGGGAGAAAATTTGTCGCTTGTGTAAAAAAAATTTTCACTAGTTTAAAAGAAACGATACATGCGTACAATATAACTTATAATTTATCTAATTTATTAGTCTATGGGGTACTATTGGGGTATATAGGTGTTGGAATTAGATTTAAAGGTTTTTTTTTTCGAAATTTGAGGCTTTATTGAGCAGAAATGGTTGCAAATCGGTTATTCAAAGTATTGTCCATCGCTAGCCACTACTTTTTCCCATCTTTCTGTCAATTTTCGGATACCAGCTCGGAAGAACACTTCGTCTTTTGATGCGATCCATGTATCGATCCATTTTTCCATTTCCTCGTAAGAGGTTAAGTGCTGGTCAGCCAAGCCATGTGCCATCGATCGGAACAAGTAGTAATCGGACGGGGCAATATCTGGGGAATACGGTGGGTGCGGTAGAACATCCCATTTCAACGTTTACAAGTATTTTTTGACGGGTTTTGCGACATGAGGACGAACGTTGTCATGTTGCAAAATGACTTTGTCGTGCCGCTGCTCGAATTGCGGCCGTTTTTCCTTCAATGCCCGGCTCAAACGCATCAATTGTGTTCGGTAGAGGTCCCCGGTGATGGTTTCGTTTGGTTTGAGCAGCTCATAATAAATGACTCCCAGCTGATCCACCGGAGCATGAGCTTGGATCCATGGATATTCGGTCTTGGCGTTGATGACGACGTGTGGCCGGGATATCCATACGATTTTTTACGTTTGGAGTTATCGTAATGGATCCACTTTTCATCGTCAGTGACGATGCGATGCAAAAAACCTTTTCTTTTTTGACGCGCGAGCAGCTGTTCTCACGTCATAACCAGCCTCTCCACGTCTCTCGGCTTCAGCTCGTATGGCACCCAATTTCCTTGCTTCTGAATCATACCAATGACTTTGAGACGTTTGTCGACTGTTGACAAGTCAACTCCCAATGATACGGACAATTCTTGGAGCGTTTGACACGGATCTTCGTCGAGTAACGCCTCCAATTCTTCGTTTTCAAACTTTTTCGGCTGACCGGGACGTTCCTTGTCATCGGTGTCAAAATCACCACTTTTGAAGCGTCGAAACCAGTACTCACATGTCGAAATCGATGAACTATAACCCCCGTAAGCTTCCTTTAAAACTAATTCCAACTCCTATAATAGGGGTCGTCAAACCGCAAGCCGTATGCGCCTCTTTTAAAGGACATCTGCGGCTCTTTAAATTCCCATTAAAAAAAAATAATAAATAAAAGCTAGAGTGGACAGACACGCGGAAAATGAGTACTCATTAAACAAATGACCTACAAAAGTCGAAATTTCCAAAACTAATTTTCTAAGAATTTTTACGTTTTGCTTAAATCTTGACAAAAAAGATATGATTTCAAGAAGAATTTTTCCGAAATTTTTGATTGGTTTGTACTAATATTGCGAAAAAACACATGAAATTTGAAATTTCTAGAAAAAGACCAATTTGGGGCGTCGAAATTTGTAAAAAATATTTTTTTCATTTACTTTTTCATTTGTGAATTTTCTGCAGCTTTGAAATTCGTGAAAAAAAGTTGAATTACTTTTGTGAGAAAAAAAATCTAATTTTTTTTTAAGTTGAATCCACTCGCAAAGGGTAACCCCATTATGCTTTTAGAGCACTGCGAGTAGGATGCGGAAACAAAGACAGATGGCGATGAACCGCCTTCTTAAACAAGGATAGGTTGTAATTTTTGGGGAAAATTCCTTTCGGTAACAAGTTCCATAACTTCTAAGTTCTATTAAAAAAAGAGTCTCCGTAGACAGAAGTCCTCACTATATCAAGCTGGACCGCACAGGAATTTACTGCCTCCGACTGTCTATACGCCTCAAGAATCTTGCCCTTGGGGGGATCAATCCTATTAGTTCCTGCGAGCATCTTCCATGATAGTACTTGTAGAAAAGGAAAAGAGACAAGTCACCAACCATACGCCTGTGCTCTAATGTTTCGAGAGAATCGATCAGACTCTCGTCATCAATTAGGCGAATTGCTTTTCTTTGAATTGAATCCAAGAGAGCCAAAGTGTTTTGTGTGTGGTTTGGACGCTTGTATCGAGTGGAAACGAATCTAATATTTATTGATAATAAAATGTTCTTTAATATTCTCTAATGTTAAGCAGTAGAATATAATATTACAATATATATATTAAATTTTAACACTAGAATGTACTTTTAACATTGGGGCATGTTGGTAACGCGTGGTCATGCGAGACCACAAGTTTACCCCTATCCAAAATGGTTCAACGCGCCTGACTTAGTGTTCACTTTAAAAATAATTTAAAAAACATTTATTCGATATTTAACTTTACAAAATGTAATATAGTGAATAGTTCTTGCCCTTTATATGCGGATTTCTTAGAAAATTCTTTATTAATTTTAAGCCCCAATAGTTTTAGTGTAAAAGTAATCACGATTGTTGCATATGATGAAGAAATAAACCTTCTGATGAGCATTACATTCACAAGATGTTGAGTGAAAGGATAATGCATCATCATATGGCACAATTATTCAAAGGAACGACGTTTTACGTAACACAACAGAAATCTTCACAGTTTAGTGAAGCTCATAACATCTCCCACGCCGAGAAAGTGTGATATTGCCGGTTTTGTTTTGATAGTTTACGGAATTCGGTTCTCTGTTGTAAGTCGAAATAGGTTGGCAATGTTGAGGATGAAATAATTTGTCGAAGCTTCTGAAAGTTTGATGAGTTTTGTCTACTTTACAAAAGTTATCAAACTGATATTGAAAGCGATATTGTTCGTTTCACTTGTTGCTCGAGTTATTAAAAAAGAATTACCCAATATGCTTTATTCACATGTTCGTGTTGGATCATTTATCATCCGTGATATGGATTTTCTGTTTAAAATGATATTTTAATATTTTCACGCATTTCTGCTAACTTTATACGTTCATTCACAATCGAATATATTTTAAAATGATGAACAAATCCGATAGTTTCAATAAATAATAAAAAAACGGATGAACAAAGTACTTTTACTAATGAAAACTCGTTGTAAGATATGAAAGGACTTTTAGGGAATATTAGAATATCCTTTTGTCTCATGTCACACGTCTGATTTCGTCTTGTTTTCACGTTTTCTTTCTCGTTATTTTAGCAGCCTTGAGGGAAGAAAAGTTCCAATTTTCACCCAGTTTTCTTATGTCTTTCCGCTTTATGAATAAAAATAACATCAGAAAGGAACATAAATCTCACAAAATTTAAAATAATGGCCATTTGCCTAATGCTTTGTCATATTGTATTCACATTGTTTATTCCTTTTACCGAGAATGAACTTCAGCATAAATTTAATGTTTCATGTTCTATCATCTCTAAGGGGGATGCAGTGCTTTCACAAGGTAATGAATACATTCGTTAGAAATTCAGAAAATTTTATATTATTTGGAAAAAACTAATAGATATTTTAAAATTTTAATTTTTGGGGAGGTATTTTTAAAAATATATTTAACACATGTAGGTAGTTCCATTTCTTTACATATTAATTTAATATTATATTACCTAAGGATAAATTAATGGTAATTGATTATAGATTCTAGACTAAACACCTGCATATAACACCACTGGCTGGTCCATGCGCTTCGCGATTTCTGTCACATTGATTTTATGTAGATACTAGCCGATGAGATTACATTTCAGGAACCATTAGATTTTTCTCAAACGATAAAGAGTTAATTTTTAGGTAACTTGCTCTGCACATGCCCTCCTTTTCACCTCGTGTGTTTTAAATTTTTTTCTTTCCAGGCCGATATTTCTGTTGTGATACATCAAAACCCTTGAATTTGTCAAATTGTGATTAAAACGACGTCATGTATTATACACGTTGTTCGCTCTGCAGCAGAATAAAGACTCTCAGTTTTCCAGTTCTATCGCCGCATCGCCACACAGATAAAAAATACGATAAGCAAAATAAACACCGCCGCGCCGTGGCAAGTCAGAGTGATGAGTTAACGCCATATACTTTCAGTATATGGTTATACTTTCAGTATATGGTTAACGTGTACAGGCAATTTGAAATCCAGTGGTGTGTATTATTTATTGCCTACCTTTTTAAGAGTTTTAATGACCTTTTTTGGCCCTTAGAAGTTGAATTTTGAGAAATCCTTTCTTGATGCTCACCTACGTTATACGTAACTTTCGTATGCAACATTTCATTCTTGTAGAGCTACCTGTTTAGGCTGTTCGTTGTCTGACAGGCAGTGTTTTATTAAATAGATGTTAATAGTGTCAGTGTACTACAACATATGAGGTGCAATATTTATTTTTCTTTGTCAATTGGCATTAGGAAACAATTTGTCACATCTCTCCTCGAAGAGACAGGATACTGTTTGTAGACATTCCATTTTCTTGCTGTTGTCATTATCCGTTGACGAAAATGTAGGTTTTTTCCACATATGTATCTAAAATGCTCGTTCGAGGGTAAATTTTCATGGGCTTTACGAACAGAGATAGAGAGATGTTGCATTTTATATTAAACAATAACAAGATTAAATAATTTTCATTAAAAGCTACTACATTCTTTGTATTGCGAATAATTTTTAATGTAATAATGTCGTCTTGTCGTCCGAAGTTAATCCTGGTTGTTTGTTGATTACAGAATATTTACATATAGCTTCCTGTATATTTTATATTCAAAGCGTGTCAGTCCAATAAACGTCAACATCGGTGTATAAGGCAAGCTTTGAACACCGCTGCTTTTGTGGATCGCATGATTTCGACAATGATGCCTAAGGGGCGACTTCCACGTGTAAAAGCAATTACTTAGCTTGTCAACTTTGTCATTAAATTTGCACATCAATTTAGGCAACCGTTGGATTGAATACTGACCTGTTATGAATCGAGATACCTTCCTTCCCATGTTCATTGTTTAATAAGACAAACAAAGCATAATTGGTGATTATTAATCACCTTAGAAGTATGTTTTTTACTTAAATTTGTGCCAATAAGAATCTTTCTAATGTCAGGAAATCACAGTTAACTTAAAACTGTGTTATCCTCCACACATTGCATATTTTAATGAAATTTGATGAATTAAAATAATTCCTGATAGTTAATTAGGATGAATTAAAATTCTGTTTTATTGCTTTATTTTATTATGTATGTATACATATTTCTACTTAAATTCGTCAGAAGTGTAAATGTATTCGGGGAAACCCATAAAATAGGATAAATAGGCACTAGATTTTTTGAAAATAAGTTTAAATTATGTATAAAAATGCAAAAAACAAACGAAGTTGAAATTTAGGCCACAGTGTACGAAAAAGGTGAAAAGACAGGATCATAGAATTTTGCCTAAATTCCGGTCTCTGGTATTATGAATATTTATATTGAAATATACGAGTCCGTTCATTTTCATTTCATTTTTCTTCCCAAACAACAGACAGACACTAAGCATTTGAGGATATTTATAACAGATTGAAGAATACAAAACTAACTTTAATTTAAAATTACAAACGTTATCGATTTCAGGCTGCGGTTTCTGGAAAGATTTACAACATTTGGCGGATGCGCCGGGATTTAAGCGGGTGCACTTCATTTTAAAAGCAAAGGCCTTCGGAATAGCATATGTTCTAGCTCTCTTCTAACATGTAGATCTTGCCAACAAGTAGCTTATGTCGCATATTGCAAATTCCATAGCATTAGTTATTGAATTATGCATGTAACGGTCCTTTAGGAACCCTTATTCGAAGTCGAGTGATGTTGATTTTGCATCATTATAGGACCACTTAATAGACGCGTTCGACACACATTCACAAAACTATCGATCTCTGTTCTATTTGGATATATTAGGTTGTAATAACACGGTGCCAATCTAATAAAGAGAGTAAATAAAAAGCAATAAGAGCTCTTGGCACATTCCTCTCTAGAGGTCTCGAAAACAGGAAGGACAGGATGTAACGTAATTTTATCCTGATAAACAACAAACACATGATTCGACACACAACCTGAACCGACGTAATGAAATTGTGGGATAAAATTTAATGGACCGACATTTTCCTGGGACTTGATACAGCTATGACGAAACATATTATAAGCATAACAATTTACTAGAATTCTTTAGAAAACAGCAAGAAATCCGCGGAAACATTATTTTACAGTCTTATAGTATTTAGGGCAAATAAAAAACGGAATATTTAGCGCAAGTAATGTCGCTCATTAAGCTTTTGCAAGGTCAACAAGCCGATTTGGCTCTCATTGTTATTAAAGTATTTTACGAGGTAACTCTTAAATTGAAATAAAAAACTTGTCCCATGAAACCAAGAAAGATTAAAAAACACAAAAAACGTTGCTTCAACGCGGTTCGACAGCCTAGCTATCATCTTCAGAAAGATACAGATTATTAATTATTAATAAGAAAAAATTCAAATGTGAATTGGTGAATACTACCACTTTCCGAGCTGAGGAAAACAAAAACTTTAAATTTATCTCACTTCCATTTGAACCGTCGCTCACGCAGGGTTTAGGTGGAATTTTACGAAACCAGGGCTTTCGGAATATTTTTACTTCTAACGAAAAATTAAATTCGCATTTGGGTAGTTTAAAGGATAAAGTAGAGCAAACAGATAAGTCTGATATTTACCAAATTTCATGTAGGGATTGTCCTCAAAAGTATGTCGGGCAAACTAGACGATCCCTTAAAATCCGACTGAAAGAACATTTGGCTCATTTGAGGTACGGAAGAACTGAGAAGTCAAGCGTGGCTCGACATGCTTTTGAATTTAGATCATATTAAATTGTTAAATTGTAAGAATTATATGTTAAATGCATATGAGAGCTTAGCCATCCATAAGGCTGGAAACAACCTTATGAATGGTTGCGCTGGACCTTTAGACCATTCATCTCTGTTAAAAATAATTAAGGTCGATAGATAAGGAATTGTGACACAACGACGTGTATAATTGGATGCGCATGCGCGTTCGGGTGCGGCCGATCACGCATGAAGTGAATATTCTTAGTATATAAGGGTTAATTTTAAGCTTAGATATTAGTTTCCCTCTGAAGATGACAGCTTGGCTGTCGAAACGCGTTAGAGCAACCTTTGTTGTGTTTTTTAATCTTTCTTGGTTTCAGGGGACAAGTTCTGTATTTCAATTTTTACAGAGAGAGTATCTCTCTGAAGATAATAGCTTGGCTGTCGAAACGCCTTGGAGCCAACCTTTGTTATGTTTTTTAATCTTTTTTGGTTTCAGGGGACAAGTTTTGTATTCCAATTTTTGAAGATAACCAAGCACCAGTCCGTTCCACCAAAAAAAGAGGTAACTCTTACAATTTAATTATAATATGTGTATGTGTATATTGTTAAGAAAAAAAATTAGGAAGTTATGTGGACTTCCGGCAGAAGTGAAAACTTAAAACTAGGAAATAATAATGATAACATTTGATGTTTTTGAATATGAAGTAATCTAATTATTCTCGAACTAACCTAAAGTGTTTATATATTTTGATATATGCGGGGTACATACCTAAAATATTATATCATTTACATTAAACTCAGACGACAGGCGACTAACACTAGCTATCCTTGGTCCCGGGGGTATTCGCATCTTTCCATTATTCATCATAATATTAACGATTTTATTTATCACAATTATTCGATAGTTAAGTCTCTCATTTTATAATAGCAAAAATATACTCACATTTTACAAGAAATAACTGGGACACAAAAGCATAGAAGTCAAAACATTGAATTGTGAGTGTTCTACTCAAATCAAGATATTTAATGAAGATTTTAAGAAATGTCATTAAAAATATAACAGCGTCGTCAAACGCTCAACCAATTGTTACCAATTCTTGTCACTCTGTCCGGGGTTGTTCGCACTGCGCAGGCGAATTTATGTGCGGCGTGTTCTTCACAGAAGCTAGCTTATAAAATAAAAATGTCTATTTTCATTCATGTTTTATTGGATTCTTCTTCGCCAGTTATTACTTCCACAATTCTAGATTTTCATAAACCTTCTATTAAGGAAATGCTTCGCAAAGAAGATAAACAGAATATCCAAAATTGCCCATATTCATTTTATTTTAAAACCTCTTTTTTTACACAACAGCTGCGACAGGCACGTAGCCAGGAGGGGGGGGGGGGTTTAAGATTATTTTTTCAAAATTCCGAGTTGAAATTGAAAATTCCAAGTTATTTTCTTCCATTCTACGTCTCTATAAGCATATAGTCGATACGTATAAAAGTATAAGCAATTTTTTGCCGAATTCTGCTGTTTATTCTCAAAAATGTTTTATTTCTGAGTGATTTTGTGTATAAATATAGAACTTTTTGCAACATTTTAGCTCTCTTTTAGAGATTTTGATTGTAATTTGTGATTATATATTTTTTTTAAACTTCGAGCTTCCAGGAATATCTTTCACAAATGGTCTACTTAAAACTTAAATTATTTTCTAAAATTTGCAATTATTAATATTATTATTTTCGCCATTTATTTTGGAGGTTTGGGAAAAACTTCAACTAAATATTGGCTGCGAATATAACGCAAATTACACTATTTTTCACGTGCAGTTTCATAAATTTTCTATACATTCCAATGTTTTTCGAAATTTCGATTATTTTTAGAAATTTTCGAAATATCAACTTCTTTTGTAAAATTCTTTCCACTTTCTTTTAAATTTTGATTCAAATTCAACATTTCGACTCTTTTGATAAACATATTTATACGTATTTTGACCTTATTTTCAAAATATTCATTTTAGTTTAGTTTAGTTTCAAGTTTGGACTTTTAATTTTCCTTTTATTTAAACAAAATTTTGAGTTGACATTCTAACTTTTGATATTTTTGAGACAATTTTTATTTAACATTTTGAAATAATTTAGAAATATCTACATTTTTATTTTGCCATTTCGACTTTAAGATCGAAATTCCTAAAAAATGATTTTATAAATTTCCATTTTCTAAAAATTCTCTTTTCAGTTTAGCTCGAAATATTTGTTATAATGTTAGCGTTTTTTTTGTTTAAAACTTTAATTTTTTCTAAAGATTTTTACTTTACAATTTCAGTTTTTTATTTTTTTTTTTCTAAATTTTTTGCTTTGCACTAAAACTTGTGTTTTTTTTTCAAATTTTAATCCTTGTCACGAAATTATTACTTTTTTAAACACATTTCGAGTTTAAACCTAAAAGTTTTGCTTCATCAGAAAACTTTCAGCTTTTTCTCAATATTTAAATTTTTTCTAAATATTTCGGTAAACTTAACATTTTGAGTTTTAAAAAAATGTACCTTAAACTTCGACGCTTCTGGATTTTTAATGATAAAATTCTTTTCTTTTTTCATCCTTTTAATTTTTCGTCCAAATTTCTGCTTTTCCTGAAGATTTTTAAAATAAATTCATAGTTTTGACAAACATCGAAATTACAAATTAAAATGGAAGCTTCTATTCATTTTTTTTTATTTCATCTTTAATATCTAATATTCCTAATTTCGTCTTTGATCTGAAATTTTATGCTGCTCTGAAAAGTTCAAAAATCACTTATTTGGAAAAATTACTGGGTAATCCTAAAAAATTTTTTCAAATTTAAATTTGAAAGATTTAAATATCGAGACTTGAAGTCGAACTTTCGAGTTTCGAATTATAGTCCAAATTTCGAAGTTAAGATTAGAAATTTTATGCAAAAATAAAAAATGAGCACTAAGTAAAAGACCAAGACGTTTATTGATTTAACAAATTAGCTTTGTCTTTAAATTTCGCAATATTGCTCTTTTCGAAGAAGTTTCTGTGTCTCTAACATAAAGCAAGGGGGGAGTTGGCTATTTCTCCAAATTTTAACTTTTACTGAAAACTTCGACTTTTTTAAAAATTTGATTTTTCCTAAAATCTAGTTTTTTGTCGTGACATTTTGACCACTTTTTGAAAATGTCTAAGATTTTCGAAAATTCAACCTTTTCTAGAATTTTGAATTTTTTTGAAAATTTTGATTTAAAATTTCTAATTTTTTTTTTGGTGACCTTTTTTCAAAAAATTAAACTTTTGTCGAGATTTCGACTTTTTCTCAAAATTTCAAATTTTTTCTGAAAATTTCAAATTTTTCTCCAAATTTCGTCTTTCTTTCGTAATTTAAAAAATTCTTTGAAAAATTTAACTTTTGTTAAAAATCCTAATTTATTTTAATAATTCGTTTTTTTTAATTTAGATTTTTTATTAAGAATTTGGATTTTTTTGACATTTCAACATATTAGCTTTTTAAAACTTTCCTTTTTTTCAATATTTTAACTTTTTCTCGTAATGTTTGACTTTATTTTAAAATTATGATTTTTTAAAAAAATTATTTATTATGCTGAGGTTTTATATTCTATGATTCTATGATTCTATCGTTGAATATTTCGACTCTTAGAGCTTTTTCCCAAATTTTGACTATTTTTAAGAAATGTCAATTTTTTAGTGGTTTCAGCTATTGTAGAAATTTCTACTTTTTTGAAATATTCACTTAAAAATTTCGATCTTTTTGAAAATTTGAACATTTTTGGAAAAATTAGAATCATTCCAAATTTCTACTTTTTCCATCCATTACAAAATTTCCATTTTTACAATTTTTTTGTGACTTTAAAGTTTCGACGTTTTTTAAAAATTTCAATTTTTTTCTGTAAATTTTAAATTCTGTTAATAAATTTGAACTTTTAAAAATTTGAACTTGTTTTAAAATTTATTTTAAATTTTGCTACTTCTTTCGGAATTTCGACTTTTTTTGAAATACCTACTTTTGATAATCTGGACTTTTATAAAAATTTCGACTTTTTCGAAAAATAAATTTACATTTTCCTAAAATTTAGATTTTCTTTAAATGTTAAAGTTTCAAAGATCTTATAATTTAAGTAATATTAATTGCGATTTCAGCAAAAATGGTATGTATACCTCGTAATAAAAGCACATTCCTTAACTTCAATGTTTGTTAGCCTCGGCTAACGTTTTGGCCACAATTTACATCGTCGTCCGAGAATGTATTGCTTTTACTCCTAGATACACAATATACTATTTTAGTATTTCTTTTTTGAAGTAAAATTTCGAATGTGGAAAGAATTAGCAGAAAGAACGTATGCTAGATAATTGGGAACATAGGCAGAATCTAATTTAGTAAAGTTTAACAAGTAAAAACGTTTTTATTGAAACCGGTTGAGAAAACTTTGTGATTTGCATGAAATTAATGCATGACAGAGTTTCTGAGGGCATTTTTACGCTCTTATTAAAGTCAGGAAATTAAATGTACTTTTAACACTTTGACAGGTTCGTGCTTTTAATAAAAGTGCTCTTTTCGGTCGAAAATTCTTTTAAATATCAGCCCATTATCGCAGTTGCTGGAATATTCAAGCAGACTTTTTAATTAGAACATATTTCATTCAACTTGTTTTACAATGTTAAAGGTATTTGATAACAAAAACTACTTGTTTGGGTTTATATTTTTCAGATAATCGAGCAGTGAAATGGCTAATCTAATTGTAATCTCCTTTCATGTTACCCCATATTTTTTCTGCCACATTTTTGTTGGCTTTCAGATAAAAGCAGTGGTTTTGAATTCAACGTTTATAGTTAGTGATTCAAAGTTGCCTCAGTAAATTTGAGTAATGTTGTTTACCCCGGGATAAATCTGAAGAGCTAATAATGAATAGTTCCAGCTGAATAGATCTTTAAATCCGCTTTTGAATATAAATTAGCTCCATTTCGTCTCTCTGAAACCATTTGACATTTAAAGCGCATAAAACTCTTTTAATGCAAAGCTTAATTTCCACTTTTATGAAAATGACCCTATTGATAAGGAAAAAGTTACGTAGAAACGTTGTATAAAATTTCCTTGCAATATTTTTGAAGTGAAAACTTTTTTGGGCGATTTAAGCGACTTTTGATAGGGAAGGGGGGAATTTACGATTTGGCATAAAGAACATAAATCTCACAATTAAAGGCATAATAAACAAAAACTAGATCGAATAAAAATATAAAAGATATAAAAATTACAGATAATAATTTTAATTTATTAATTATGAAATTTTTGCTTTTGATAGTACAATTTGAACATTAAAAAAAAGCTGTTATATCATAGTTTTAAGTTTTTACTTCTGTCGGCAGTCCCCATAACTGTCCAATTTTTTTAAAGCTACACTGGCTAATTTTTATAGATTTGATTTTGATTATCATTTCGTTTGAATTAACAGCCAATCAGTTGGGAAGCTGCTGAAGTGTTCATTTTAATCTGCGAGGGTCTAGTGACCTCGTGCAGCAGTTAATATTTTTACCATATAATCCAATTTAGCTCAGGCGTCTACATGCTATTCACGCTCAGCTGTTATGATATCATGCCATTTAAATAACCGCTTTGCATTCCATTTCATTACTTGATGACATTTCTTAATGCCGAAGCGGAACCATCTCTTCAATAAAACTGTTTACCATCCTTCAGAGTTAATGATGTTTGTATAAAAATGCAACGCAATGCATCGGAGAAAATGTTTGATGTTTTGGCGTAAGTATGAGCAGATAGATAGAAATCGACGCGAGTTTAATTTTTAAAAAAAAGTAAATACATTTTAAAACAACTTGACGTTATGTGCTTTCTTCTGTGATTATAAATCTTATGCAGCATATCTCAAAACTGTGAGCATTTTGCAAATTGGAAATTTTTGAAAAATCGCTTGAAGATGTCAGTGACGTTTTTTGTAAGGGTGAACTTTTACTTTTTTTTTACTTTTACTGTACATCTCATCAGCTACTCACACTATACAAAGCTCAAGTTAGGTCAACGTTGAAGAATACTGTTCTCATGTTCAGCCTCAAAGCACAATTTAACTCTTTTGAATTCAATTCAAAGAGCGATTCCCCTAATTGTTGACGAGAGTTTGACTGATTCTCTGGAAACACTGGAGCACAGACGGATGGTTGGTGACTTGTCTCTTTTCTACAAGTACTATCATGGAAGATGATCGCAGGAACTAATATTGTAACGCAATGTAAATAGATGGAATAGAATTTAGAATAGAATTGTATAATTTAGTAAATAAAAAAAGTTTCTAGAAGGATCTGATAAGGGAAAAGCGGCCGCGATAACGAAACAAATGGCAGTTAAGCGTTCCAGAAATTTCGGCAAACGATAAGCCTTATCTGCCGAAAAGGTTCTAGAAGCCGGGGGCCAAAACTATAAAAGGCGGTCAGCTTTCCCTCGAGAGTCAGTTAAGAGTCAGTGTAATTAGTGAGTTAGTTAAAGTCAATAATAAGTAAGTTAATTGTTCAATTGTGGTGATCCAAGTCGAGTTCAATAATAAAGTGGGTATAATCCATCACGTGTAATCAATTCGAACCGATAAGCCCGTAACAATATGATAGATTCCTTCAAAGGCAAGATTCTTGAGGCGTACAAAACAGTCGGAGACAGCAAATTCCTGTGTGGTCCAGTGAGGATTTCTGTCTACGGAGGACTCTTTTTTCTATAGAATTTTCAAGCTATGGAACTCGTTACTGAAAGGAATTTTCCCCAAAAATTACAACCTATCCTTGTTTAAGAGAGCGGTTCGTCGCCGTCTATCCTTGTTTCCGCATCCTACACGCAGTGCTTTGAGGGCACAATGGGGTTACCCTTTGCGAGTGGATTAAACATTAAAAAAATCAAGAGTAAAATTAATTTCAAGAAAGGATATCCACATTTCACATAATTTTAGAGAAAAAAAGATGCTCAATTACAACACGCTCTCCATTATTAGCGATGGTAAAGATACGGGAATGCAAAATAAACAATTTCATTTGGTAAACGAATAAACCAATGTTAAGGGCTTTGAACTCGTAATTAGTTTATTGTTGTACTAATAAAATGGTTTCAGAATAATACAAGCG
Organism: Dastarcus helophoroides; assembly: GCA_028583605.1. Lineage (NCBI taxonomy): Eukaryota > Metazoa > Arthropoda > Insecta > Coleoptera > Bothrideridae > Dastarcus > Dastarcus helophoroides. Next base: position 253,817 of record CM053326.1, read on the forward strand.
ATAGATAAAAATATCCAGAAACGTGTCAGAGTACGATGTTCGAATTGGGCGAATGCAGCTGCACAATGACGTATTATTTTACGTAAACTAGTTGGAAATTGCTGGCTTGTTTCCCCAGCTGCAGTTTGTTAATGCGGTAAAATAATAAACTCAGCGGAGGTTTCGCTGTTTATTAGTGTAATACATATTTAAAACGGTTACATATGCCCTCTTGGAATAATAAGGATCTATATTAATACTACAAGAGTGTAAACACAGATAACGACTGGTATAGTCGGCTATGTTTTCTTGATATGTTTACAAACGGTTGCCCACATATTTAATTGAAACCTGCTCCTGGCCTTCTGCAAATTCAACAAGTGCCAGTAGACATGGGGCAATGCCTATTAATTTTTTTTTCATAACAAGATGGTTTTTTCATTGACTAACTAACATCGAGTGATGTATGAAAAGTTTCAATGGAGGAAGTGAAGCGATTGTCCTTTTAACGAGGTTAAAATTGTCGTAATATCCGTTTATGATATTTGCACACACTATACAGGAAATAATATTGTTGTGGGAGATTGCATTGGCCCGTGCCCATTGTGTGAGACGCAGGAATTCTCGGTCAACGTACCGTAATTAAAACTCTAATAAAAGAGTATATTGCTTCGAGTTTCCATGTCCAATCGCTTGCAAAATTTTAGAAACATGTGTCGACTCATTATTGTATGTAAATTAGGCTTTTTCGTTGCGCTTAATTTGCGAATGGGGGTCATAAAATTACTTTTGCAAATGCTAATTTCCTTCCTGATTACTAAGCTAAATTAACACAGAAAAAATATTTATTTATCCAATGGAACAGGTTGTTCGTCCAGCCTTAAAAAATTTATTTAAATTCGCCTAGTACTTGCTCCTTCAAAACCTGAAAAGTCATTACTGTAGTAGAGAGGTTTTCAAATGAATACCTTTACATTTGGAATAAAGAAGATATTGGAAACAGAACAAATGAAACTAAGGCAATAAATGTTAAACGAAAGTTAACTAATGATTCGATAGATTCGAATAGATGTAGCTGTGGTAGAATTTAGTTTGGAAAAAGTATGGTAATTTTGAATTGTCCCTCTGACTGCTTTTCAGTTTGGCAGCTTGATTGAAGTAAGTTACGTTATTTGCCTGATCACGATTAAGAAGATTCTTCTGTGTGTGTATTTATTTACTCTAATTATTATTACCTGAATTAGTCTTCACTTAACATCAATAGGAACCATCAATAATATCGATAGTTACAACTATCGATAGTAATGTTCGATAGTATCGATAGTTCTTAACAAGCTACGTTTAACATTTAATAAAAGTGTTTAATTTTGGCGAAAGATTTCCAGAAAAAATAACAAATATGCAATTTTGTTGCTGAAATAAAAATTTTACGTTTTGTACAAAAAGTCGAATGCTTGATATTTAAAAAAAATCGGAAATTAGACGGTAAGTTTTAACTCGAAAATTTCAGATTTTTTTTGAATTTTAAGCTTTTCTTAAAAAATTGAAATACAAATTTTGTCCCCTGAAACCAAGAAAAATTAAAAAAAAAACACAACAAAGGTTACTCGAAGCATTTCGACAGCCAAGCTATCATCTTCAGAGAGATAGAAATCAAGAAAGATTAAAAAATACAACAAAGGTTTCTCTTTTTTTTTGAAACTCACCTTTAGTCGTAAATTTCGATTGATTTTAAGTCAGACGTTTCTTAAAACTCCATTTGAAATTTTTGACTATTTTGCGAAATTGGGAAATTTTCTAAAAACTTGTACTCCTTTTCGAAAGGTCGACATTTTTTTCAAAATTTCGACTTTATGTGAAAACCTGACTTCTTGGAAAGTTTGACAATTTTTCTGAAATTTTAATTATTTATTTTGTTGAAAAATTCTAATCAAATCTTTGACTTTTCAAACAATGTTGGATATTTGTTTAATTTGAACCAATCACAATTGTGGCTATTTCTATAAGGCTTTTTACGAAATTTTACCTTTTCAGAATTTCAACTTTCGACTTTTCTCTTAATTTTTAGGAAATTCCGAATGTTTTTTAAAGGTTTGCCTTCTTGTAAGTTCTGGAAGTTTTTAAAAACATCCCAAAATTTTGACTCTTTTATAAATTCCTGTTTTTGAAAATTTTTACTTTTTATTCGATATTTAAACCTTTTGAAAATCTTGGATTTTCTGAAAATTTGATTGTAAATTCAATAAATATTTAAATCCCGAAATTTTTTCGAAACTTCGAATTTTTGTTAAAATATTCCAGAGAAAGTGGCATTTTAAGAAAAAAAAAGTCAAATTTGCAAGTAAAGTCGAAATTATAACAAATTTGGAAAAAAATAGACGAGTTTCGAGGAAACGGGCGAAATTTCGAGAAAAAACTGAATTTCTGAAAAATCCAAATTTGAGACATATTTTGAGGAAAAAGTTGAAATTTTCAGCAATATAAAAAATCGGATTTCGAGATAAATACGAAATTTCGAAAATGGAAGCATTCTAAGAAAAAAATCGAAATTTTCTCGAATTTACAAGAAAAAAATCGAAATTTTCAAATACAAAAACGAATTATGAAAAAAAAGAAAGAAAAGAAACACGACATTTCGAGAGAAAGATCGAAATTATAAGAAAAAGTTCAAAATTTCGAGAAAAAAGTGAAATATTAGAAAAAATGTGGAATTTCTTATAAAGAGTCAAATTTTGTCGAAATTTCGAAAAATGGGAAAGTTTTGAGATAAAAATCGAAATTTTCCACCTAACTCTTTATTTTCTGTTGACTGCTGCAGATATAGAGAGAGAGAGAGAGAGAGAGAGAGAGAGAGAGAGAGAGAGAGAGCAGAGAGAGAGAGAGAGAGAGAGAGAGAGAGAGAGAGAGAGAGAGAGCAGAGAGAGAGAGAGAGAGAGAGAGCGCGCAGAGAGAGAGAGAGAGAGCGCAGAAAGAGAGAGAGAGAGAGCGCAGAGAGAGAGAGAGAGAGAGAGAGTAAGAGAGAGAGAGAGAGAGAGAGAAAACACGATTTTTTAAATTTCGATTAGTTCTGAATTTTAATAAGATACTTAGAGAGAGAGAATATTTTAAAAATCTCGACGTTTTACAAGATTTCGTCTTTTTTCTATAAGATTTTGACTAAAATGGAAAAATCTAACTTTCGATTTCTCTTGAAACTTTGAATTTTTCGTTTTTTCCAAAATTTCAACTCTGAACACTTCAAGCCTTTTTTTCGAGAATTCGACTTTTAAAAAAAAAAATTCGACCATTTTCACAATTTTGACATTTTCCCGAATTTTGGAATTTTTGTAAATTCGAGTTTTTGAAAATGAGTTTACAATTCAAACATAGAATTTTATAAAAAATAATTCAAATTTCGAGAAAGACGATCAAAACTGATGGGCAAAAAAAGAAAAACCTTTCGGCTGAGTATAATTTTACCTAACTGCATGAAGTAAGAAGATCGAATTACCAGATTATAGTCGAAGTTTCAATGAGTCAAACTTTAAAAAAAAACCTTCCGGAGAACTGCGAGAAATATGGAAATCTCCAAAGAGTGCTAATTAAAAAAATCTCGAAACTTGCAAAAGTCGAGTTTTGAGAAAAAAAGCGATGATTTCCAGAAATTTAGAGAAATTTTACTTTACTTAGATTTGGTAACATTATTGGAATTTATAAGAAATCTTCTCAAAATTTCGTAATGTATCCTATTATCAGAATTTTCAGTTTTTTATTAAAATTTCGATCCAGTTTTAGAAAAATAATAGGATTTTGTAAGAAAGTCGAAGTATTCCGAAAAAATCCAATTTTAAATGGAAGTTCAGAAACAAAAAATAACTACTTTCGGAAATAAAAGTCAAAGTCGAAACGATTTTTAAAAAAGATTGTTAAAATTTCAAGAAAAAGAGTAAATTTTATAAAAAATATTCGAAATTTCCAAGAGAAAATCCAATATTAAAAGAAAATTTGGAATTTTCAGAAGAAAGCAGTTTTTCAAAAAAGCAAATTTCGAATAAAAATACTTTTAAAAAGATAGTCTTCCCAGTAAATCAATAAAAAATAAAAACCTTACTTTTATTAAAAACTTGAAAAATGTCCAAAATTAGGAAAAAGTAAAAATTGCAACTGGTTTTCTGCAAAATTCCTTAAAATATGATCAGTTTTACGGCGAGAAGTAGAGTTTTGACATTTGTCGATAAAAGTGAAATTTTCGATGGTCAAGTTTTTAGAAAAATTCGATTTCTGAGAAAAAAAGACGCCATTTCCAAAACCAATGTTCTCAAAATTATAAATTTAGTAAAGACGTTGAATTTACAAGAAATCTTTTCCTCGTAACCCCCAAAAATATTTTATTAAACATTTTTATTAACTTTCCGATTTAATTTATAGAAAGATCGGTCGAAATTTTCAGAATCATAAAACAACGCATTTTGAAATAAAAGTCGTTTGTTGAAAAAGTCAAATATGGCGGAAATTCGAAACCAACGATATTTGAAAAAAAATGAAATTTCGAAGAAGACGAATTTTGAGAAAAAGACGAATTTTAGGAAAGGACGATTTTAAAAGGAAAAGTGAAAATTTCGAAAAAAAAGGCGAATTTAGAGGAAAAGGTCGAAATTTCTAGAAATATTAAATGTCGAAAATTGAGATAAAAATTAAAACTTCGTGAAAAATACAAACAAACGTTAAAATGTCTGATCAGATTCTAAAAGAGCGAAATTTCAGAAAAATCCTAATATTCAGAAAAATGATGGAATTTGATGCAATTTCGAGAAAAATTTTAAATGGATATAAAATTGAGAATTTTCCAAAGAAGGTCGAATTTTAAGAAAATAAAGACGAATTTTGAATCATGGACAAAACAAAAAAGAAAAATTTTAAAAGGCAGAAACTTCGAGCACAAATGATTGCATAAAAATCCACTTTTGAAAAAATAGTCAAATTTTGAGAATAGTCGTTGAAAAAAAGAACAAATTTAATAAAAAAAAACGAAATTTGGAAAAATCGTGGAAAAAATGGAGATTTTCAGAATTGTATTTAGAGATATAGTCGACATTTTGAAATGTGGCGGAATTTGTGAAAATATCAAAATTTCGAAAAAGAGACGAATTTCTAATAAAGTGCGAAACGTTTCGAAAAAAATCGAATTAAAAAAAATTTGAAATTCATAGAAAAAGATCGAAATTTCGAGAACATGATCGATATTTCCAAAAAAGACATATAATTTGGAAAAAAGTTGAAAATTGAAAAAAAAATTTCCAGAGGGAGAGAGAGAGAGAGAGAGAGAGAGCAGAGAGAGAGAGAGAGCAGAGAGAGAGAGAGAGAGAGAGCAGAGAGAGAGAGAGAGAGAGAGAGAGAGAGTAGAGAGAGAGAGAGAGAGTAGAGAGAGAGCAGAGAGAGAGAGAAGAGGGAGAGCAGAGAGAGAGAGAGAGAGAGAGAGAGAGAGAGAGAGAGAGCAGAGAGAGAGAGAGAGAGAGAGAGAGAGAGAGAGAGAGAGAGAGAGAGAGAGAGAGAGAGAGAGTAGAGAGAGAGAGAGAGAGTAGAGAGAGAGAGAGTAGAGAGAGAGAGTAGAGAGAGAGAGAGTAGAGAGAGAGAGTAGAGAGAGAGAGAGAGCAGAGAGAGAGCAGAGAGAGAGAAGAGAGAGCAGAGAGAGAGAAGAGAGAGAGCAGAGAAAGAGAGAGAGAAAGTAGAGAGTAGAGAGCAGAGAGCAGAGAGCAGAGAGCAGAGAGCAGAGAGCAGAGAGCAGAGAGCAGAGAGAGAGAGAGAGAGAGAGAGAGAGAGAGAGAGAGTTTTTAAAGAAAATTTTCTAGAAATGTTTATCTCATAATTTGATGAAAAGTTCTGCCAAATTTTCAGGAAAAGGCAAACTTTTATAAACAAATCGAAATTTGATGATCGAATCTTGATAAATGGGGAAAGTTTCAAAAAATAAAAGATTTTCAGATAGAAATTCATAATGTAGAGAAAGTCAGATTACAGATTATCATAAAAGAATTGGAAATTTAAGAATAAACTAGAAATTTGAAAATTAAGAAAATTGTTATGAAAGGCGAACTTTGAGAAAAAAAAAATCGAGAAAATGTCGAAGCTTCCAGGAAAAGAGAATCTTTGAACAAAAAAAGGGAAATTTCTGGAAAGAGTGCCCTTAGTTGAATATAAATTTACCACTGATTGCTTGAGTTAAGGAGGTCAAGCGCCCTACCCTGCCCTATTCCAGCTACGTCTTTTTGTTTTGCAAAAAAGAATCTAAGCACTTAGGCTCCTCATGCACCTACCCAACTCATTCAGCTGATTACTAGATTAATAGATGGTACTGGGTTTGAAAATGAGACCTGGTTCTTTTTTGCAGCAAAGGTAATAACTTTTGATAAATTATGTGCTAAGATAGCGTTGTTATCAAATAAAGAACTTTTGCAACTGTGTAATGTTTTTGGAATTCATATGAATGTACAACGGTCGAGTTTAGTCAGTTCCTAAAGTGGGACGAACAAATAAAAAGGCATGCGAGAAACATCTGCATCATTTGACATCTGAACGACATCTAAGACCTCTAGAACGAAATCAATTACGCTTATTTTAGACTATTTATTTGTGTAAGGCAAGTTTGATTCCAAAGTCTGAGGGCTCATTAATGGTGACACCAAAATTATTGTTCTTAAATTTAAGCGTTGAAAAAATTCGATTCGGTATTTGGTATTAGGTTTATCGTGTTATTCAATAATAAAAGGTCCACGATAGAGTATAGGTCCGATTCGCGGGTAGTCTAGTCGTATGTTGTCTTAAAAATTAATTCAGATGCGGATTAACGACATATTAATCAATATTTGCAATAAATTAGTCTTTATTAATATCCGCATGGATGATGATGCGAACTATGTAAAATAAGCGCGCAAGGTCAAAGGAATAAATTTATACGAGTAGAACATGCAACAGTTGAAGAATGCAATTACATATAAACAAAATAAAATATTAGTGCATTTCCTGGCGTAGTCGAGAATATACCAGTGCATAGTCAATAAAATAAGCATGAATGCAACATTGTGTATGTAAAATAAAGTAATATAGGTGCATGTAAAATAAAGTAACATAAATCAGTTGAGGTAACAGTGGGATAGTTACTCCTCTTTTTGAAATTGATAGTTTTCTCCCACAAAAATACTAATAATTAAACAAACTCATTTCACAAAATCCCTTTTCATTGCATGAAAGAAGTCTACTATTCAAATTTTCTGTTATTAATTTTTATACGTTGATGATTAGGTTTTTCAATCAATAGGGAATTCTCTCTTCATAATATTAGTATAATAGAAGTGTAGACAGTGGACATAATAAATTTTGGGATGGAACATTACAACGTTTAAAAAGAAATCCTCCAAAATATTAGTAAATTAATTTTTATGCAAAGATAGAGTACTTTAAATATTTTCTGCTTTAATAATAAACACTGAAGATATGCCACATTGGAATAAGCAATCGAATATAACCATTCGCCCTTCGTTATTTCATGGTTCATCTTTTGAATTCCTATAATTGGCCCTGAAGAGTTCTTCTTGATGCACTTCATCAATATAATATCAATAGGAAGTCATAAATCTCTTTTTCTGTCGCCATTTTTAAGCGATTTAAACATATACATTTTTCCAATTAAAAAACAATTTTACGTGTAAAATTGTAATCAGTATTCGAAATTTTATGCTCGATGTTTACAGTATCGAACAAATGTGTATACAGCCAAAGGCAATGCACGATCCGTTATGTATGAAAACGAAATGGAAAATGACAGTGAGGTCGTGATGCTTTCGCTACAGCTAAAGAAGGCACGATTCTTCGGATGAACTTTTGTATCTTTGGTTATATAGCACCGAATCTAGGATTTTCCCTAACCGGGGCAAACTTTATATTGTTACGCGCTTATCGGTTCGAATTGATTAACACGTGAAATGAATAATACCCACTTTATTTTCTAACTCAACTCGGATCACTACAACTGAACAATTACCTCACTTATTGACTTCTGACTGTTAACTGCTAACTTACTACTTAACTACACCGACTACAACTAACTGACTCTAGAGAAAGCTGACCGCCTTATATAGTTTTGGCTCCCGGGTTCTAGAAAAATCACGCATATAAGGCTTATCGTTTGCCGAAATTTCTGGAACGCTTATCTGCCGTTTGTTTCGTTATCGCGGCCGCTTTCCCCTTATCAGATCTTTCTAGAAACTTTTTTACCCCCTAAATTCTATTCTAAATTCTATTCTATCTATTTACGTTGCGTTACAATATGTTCGTCAAACGTGGCCCTCGAAAATCCCTTTTGGCGACTAAAAAAAAGTCTTCGCCTGACACCCCCGCCCAAACCGCATGATTTGCCACCCCGGGGTATGTTCCCGGTTGCGTGCCCCCCTCCTTAGATCCAGCGTTGTTATGCAACGTTGAACCAGCATTCGAATTAAGTAAATGTCGGGGATAGCTCCATGTTATTAACTTAGTAACTAAATTTCAAGTATCACTCTAGAAATGACATACTAATGGCAGCTTTCCCGCTTTGTATCCCAAAACCTTGAAAGGTCAGGGATTCTATTAAAAGAGCAACGGCGGCATATGAATACGGTGGCTGCTAGTCGGTAGCTTACCAAAGGAGACGGTTAAAAATGCACTTAAAGACATTAGTCATCTTGAGAAGTGGCATTAATTTACAAACATCTGCTTTGCATTATTTTTAATATTCCTTTAAAATGGTTCAAAACTTGTTGACACGGTTTATTTTTCTAAAAATCAGTATACCATGCATTGAAAATAGAATATACAGAGTGAGCTATCAGCTAGTGGCAGCTCGAAGCCAAAACGACATATTCCACTTTTCATTTATTTTTTTTCTTTTCTTTGTTCCTGAAGAAGCCCCCTACGATGGTGGGCGAAACTGTCGAACACTTTTAGTAGTTCTTTGACACGGTCCAATCCCGGAAGAAGTATATCCTGTACATTTTTGATATTATGGAAAAACAATTTTCTAGTTTAAACCATCAGTCAAGAATATTCGTAGGCATTGACATAACTATTAACTTCCTATCAAGTTAAATATTGTTGCGTGTTATTGATTCGAAAATTAAAAGTTCGTGAATTGTAAACACTTTATTTCAAACTTATTTCGGAACACTACAATTACGATTCACTTAACAATCAGACTACGTAAGTATTTGACTATCTGAGTAACTAACTAACTGAGGGGAAAGACGACCTCGTATTTATACCGTTCTGGTTTCTAGAACGGATCTCCGTACAGATAAGATTATCGTTTGCGGAAACGTCTGGTGTGCTTATCTGCCGCATGCTTCATTATCGTGGCCGTTTCCATTATCAAATGTTTCCAGAAAGTTCCTTACACTACACAATTACTAATACAAATTTTATAACTACATTTTGTTATAATATTGAAAAAGATGCTTGGGTTTTGATTGGTTTAATATCTGACTTACATCTTCCATAACCATCTTCAACTTCATTCATATTAAACCATATTGAAACAGATAAGTAGAGAGCATTATTTTTTGTAACAAAATAATTCTCTTTATAAATTTAGTGCAATTTTTTAATTATCATTTTACAAAAATTTTTTAAAAATATTTTTTTTATATCTTTGTAACACAATATATCCAACTAGACTTTTTATAATATTTCAAAATTATAACCCTGGTTGCAAGTAACGCCTTCATAATTGTTTCATCGGATCGTCTTCTCAAATTTATCATTCTAATTTGTCTACATTGTTTATAGATGATGTACTTTTCAAATTCATTGTGTCACAGCCAATTCTGACTGTTTTGTTGTTGATTATGTGCAAAATAAACAAACCAGCAAAAACAAGAAGGGGCAAGGATCTTCCTAGCAAGACAAGAGTCAACCCAACAAAAAATTGGCAAGAGAAGAATTAAAGCAACTTCTTGTCTTACTTAGGAACACAAGACAAGAAGTTGACGAGCAAGACAAGACAAGACGAGACGAGACGAGACGAGACGAGACGAGACGAGACGAGACGAGACGAGACGAGACGAGACGAGACGAGACGAGACGAGACGAGACGAGACGAAACGAAACGAGACGAGACGAGACGGGACGAGCAAGACAAGAAATCTTGCTTTGTGCATCACTAACCAGAAGATTATCGTATTTGCTGACAGCGCGATGGACTAAAAATTAGTTCAATGCCAAAAATCCCTATATCTCAATCGTATTCGGATAAGTTTTTATAGAATCCTAGTGATTAAGTTTGAAAATTCGTAGCAATAGATGGTACGTGACTTCATTATTATATACCATAGTTAAAAACAGCAGTCTAAGGAATGGATACACCTTTCTTCCTTTCCAGCAGAGTGTTTTTGCTTTCCTTGGGCGTGGAAAATGCCTGCGTTTCCATTACAGAGATTCTCTATATTCAAGGGAAGCAAAAACAGTTCCGTCAGTTGGAAAGCTGCTACTCCCCGTTATCCCTACCATTGTCGAAAAACATTGTTACGGGCTTATCGATTCGAATTGATTACACCTATCGAATAATACCCACTTTATTACTGAACTCAACTTGGATCACTACAACTGAACAATTAACTCACTTATTATTGACTTCTACTAACTCACTAATTACACTGACCCTGACCGACCGAATTGAGGGAAAGCTGACCGCCTTTTATAGTTTTGGCTCTCGGCTTCTAGAACTCTCTTTCCTAACTTTCCTAACCGGGGTAAACTTTATATTGTTACGCGCTTATCGGTTCGAATTGATTAACACGTGAAATGAATAATACCCACTTTATTTTCTAACTCAACTCGGATCACTACAACTGAACAATGACCTCACTTATTGACTTCTGACTGTTAACTGCTAACTTACTACTTAACTACACCGACTACAACTAACTGACTCTAGGGAAAGCTGACCGCCTTATATAGTTTTGGCTCCCGGGTTCTAGAAAAATCACGCAGATAAGGCTTATCGTTTGCCGAAATTTCTGGAACGCTTATCTGCCGTTTGTTTCGTTATCACGGCCGCTTTCCCCTTATCAGATCCTTCTAGAAACTTTTTCTATTTACTAAATTCTACAATTCTATTCTAAATTCTATTCCATCTATTTACATTGCGTTACAATATATATGTTTTATTGCTCCTTGCGGGGTTGAGTGGGTTATTCAAAAGTAGCTCTCAAACTTGAAGTCCAATTTATTATTCGAAAATTACAGTGGGGGAATATCCTAGCAATTTCAACTATCGTGACAACTTTAACGAGTGAACAACTTTAACAGGTGCAGATTTCAGCGGGAGTTACTGCATACTAATAATTGGTTGTTTTCCTAAGGAAGAACCCATAACTGCAGAATAGTACGCAAACTTTTTAGATCAACTGAAATAGCAAATCTCTCAAAAAAAGACCAGATTTGCAGAGGAAGAAAAAATAGAAGTACAAATCGTGTCCCTTGAAACCAAGAAAGATTAAAAAACACAACAATGGTTGCTCTAACGCGTTTCGATAGTGAGTATCTCTCTGAAGATGATAGCTTGGCCATCGAAACGCGTTAGAGCAACCATTGTTGTATTTTTTAATTTTTCTTGGTTTCAGGGGACAAGTTTAGTATTTCAATTTTTGAAAATAACCAAGTATCAGTCGGTTCCACAAAAGCAAAAATAAGCTATTGATAATGCTTAGGCATATGACAATAAAAAAATCAATACTGATACTGTTAAAAGAAAACACGTTAGATACGGTTGAAATGTGAAATTAAATACGCTTTTAAAGAATCTAAATTAGTGTTAATGCAGAGAATTGGCATATGCTTGTATGTAGGTTTTTACTAGTGGTGGTAACTCCAGCGATAACCCAGATAGTTAAAGCTAAATTACAAATCAATATTTATTAAAATGTGTTTCCACTAACTTTTCCGCGAAAATATTTACTCAGAGGGATTCACTAATGAAAGGAAGTTTCGACTTTTTTTGCAGAAATGTAGACTCCATAATTATACCATATAACGTATTTTAATAGAGGGCGAATTAAATAATTTTCTTTGATGGTTGACAGATGCTATATTTTTTATAACATTGGTGATACCTTTCTTCTCGAAAATACACAAAATGTTACAAAGATTTCGTTAGATTAACATAAAGGTTAAAAAAATAATTCTACTAGGCCAAAAATAAATTAGCCTATTGTATTGTTTTTGAAAAAAAAAATAGATTTATGCTATCAAAAATGGAAGATCTATGATTTGTTATTAAGCGTAGAGCGTTATACAATTGGTTACAAATGGATATACCCACATTCTTGCTATATTCATTCTTGACGGATTGCTGTTTTGCCATATATTTTATTTTATAAAAACATTTAAGACGTTCGTCAGTTTCTTTCCGGAAATCCATTTAAACCTAATATAATGATTATATGATTCGTATTTATCAGATAGTACTGCCATCAATTTTCTTCCTTTTGACATCTACAGTGAGTGAAAAAGAAGAAATAACTGTACAACATATTTGGTTTATTTTTGGTGATTATAGAGCATAAAATAATGCAAAAGCTATTCCAAATGTATCATACATTCTTTACGTTCATACATTCAACTATCCATGTCATTTATTTGTTTCTGGAGACATCGCATTTAAGAGCATTCAACTTGCTAATTCATCGGTATTTAAATTTAGAGCTCTTCTAACATAACTTCATAAGTGACACTATAATGCACAGACCAATAGGTTTGAACATTTATTAGATTCGGAGTTTGGAAACCAAATACCGGTTTCGATCTAGCTAGATCTCGTCAGTTTGGTATATCCAACTCGAATGCTAACAAATGTTCCGACAAGTAAGTTTTTTAGCATTTGAGTTGGATATTCTAAACTGACGAGATCTAACAAGATCGAAACCGGTATTTGGTTTCCAAACTCCGAATCTAATAAATGTTCAAACCTATTGGTCTGTGTATTATAGAAACCTTGTCTTCTGGGAACTCTCCTAGAGAGCAACCGCTTCGCTAGGTGGCAGTGTTTCAACTGTTGGTAGTTCAGCTACCTATGATTCACTATACATGCCTGGGAAGGACTGCATGAATTTGTAGTCTAGGTTGCATTCTTCTTTCATACGTCATAAGTGACAGTTTAATGAATTTAGCCAGGGTATTTAAAGGGATGAAGGGCTTTATATCGTTTGTTTTTAATTTTTTATGGTTGAAATGCGATTGCATTGCTGAAATATCTGGTACCAATACCAATCCGTGTTAGCTAACGGTGCGTTTACACTAGACACTTTATTCCGTATATTTCTCTCTGACCTAAATATATTTTCTCTCTGACACAAGTGTCAACTATCCTGAGAAAAGCTATCTCCTCCCAACTGTGTAGATAAGTCTCAGATAGCTTCTCCTATCAGAGACTTATCTACACAGTTGGGAGGAGATAACTTCTCTCAGGACACTTTGTTTCGTAAATTTCTCTCTGACATAAATGTCAACTATCCTGAGAGAAGCAATCTCCTCACAGCTTTGTAGATAAGTCTCAGATAGCTTCTCCTCTCTGAGCACTTATTCTACACATAAGCTGGGAGGAAGATAGCTTCTCTCCAGGAGATAGTTTCGGACATTCTTCTGAATAAAATCAACATCTGAGAGAAATCTCCTCACAGCGTAAAAGTCTCAAGTGTCCTATCGAAATTAACACGCGACACATAGGTTCTCTAGACATTTAGTTTACGAAAATTTCTCTCTAAGACATAAACAACCCTAAACCAATATTGAGATCATCTCTCTGTTTTTTTTTTCAAAATTCAATCCACTCGCAAAGGGCAATCCATTTTCCTTTAGAGCACCATAAATAGGATGCGGAAACAAGGATAGATGTTGCAGGAATTTTTATATTAGTAAACATTTTCTTTGTTAAATTATACATACGAGACTGAATTTGAGTTCATTTTGATTGTGAATTTACAGTTAAAATGAACTCAAATTCAGTCTTATTATAACGAGTGTGCAAACAGTTTTCCCATCTAGTGTGCTGTTGTAGTTTTTTTGGCATCTTAACCTAGGTTCATTACGTGATTTATTAGGTTAAATTGACATTTAACCTTGACATAACGTCAACTCTAAGGCGGCTACGCACGCTCATGTATTCTTGACACTCTATTTTCAAACTGATTCGGGAACACTACAATTATAATTCACTTAATTAACTGACCAACTGACTAATTAACTGACTAACCAGCTAACTGACTAATTAATTCACTAATTTATTCACTGTTTAATTAACTGACATATTCATTGACTAATTGAGGGAAAGACGACGCTTCCGGATTTCTAGACGGATCTTCGTTAAGATAAGATTATTGCTTGCGAAAATTTCTGGAGCGCTTATCTGCCGTATGATTCATTATCGCGACCACTTCCCATTATCAAATATTTCTAGAGAGTTTCTTACAAAATCACTAATACAAATTCTATAACTAGGTTTTGTTACAATATTATCGTTCTGACAATGGAGATCTATCTAACAATCAAGAACAAATATAGTGTTGCTGTTAGAAAAAACGATGATAAAAGTTCACAGCGTTCCTCAAAAACAAATTATGGCTGAACATTAACTTTCATGCAAAAATGATACTCTATTCAATATTTGTTATTACTTTCATATCTGTAGTCACTTTCATATCTGTAGTCATCAGTTTTTGCTTTCAGGGCATCTTCCTTCGGATTAGATTAAATTAACAGCAGCTGCTCTACTGATTTTGAGCAGTCGCATCTGTCCAGAGATCTATCGACGTCAATGGGTTATATGGTTGAGTGAGTGTGTTTTCAACCACCAATTTAATAACACAATTAATCATCTAAATTACTGGCTTCCAGTCAGATGGTTTTTATTGCAATTCAACTTCGATTTCGTATTTACTTTGCACGTAGTCGTTATGAAATAATCCATTTGTTTCTATTAGTTTTAGTCTGTACAACCGCCAAGTTGTTATTATCGTATTTACAAGCAACAAACGACATATTTAAAAAAAATATGAAATCGTGATCGTGTAGTTTGATTAATTTTAGAGGTATTTTATTGTAAAGTGTTTCCACTTAACTTGAAATTTAATACAACTGATTCCTAAGGAATCAAGTCTCCTGGCTCATAATTATATCTCTCTTGTACCAGAATATTCGCCCTCTAGTTAGAGTTGTGGCATTTGCAAGATCGTTAATACATTGTGATACAAAAGTATTAAACTTTTCTGTTAGACTGATTGCATCATGGTATAATGTGTTGTCAAATTTTATTCTTGAAAGTAGTGTTCACTAAACATCGATAGGAACTATCGATAGTATCAATATTATCGATAGTTATGTACGAGAACGTTCGCGAAGTGACTCATATGTAGGTGGCTAGTCTGGAATCTACTAGAGGCTTCTCGACTGGAAACCTCGTGGATAAGTGCCCCGATTTATAATATGTATGATACACAACTGAAGTGACGCCACAAAATATGGAATCCTTAAAAAAATTATTTATACTGTTACAGGTTTTATCGATTCGAATTGATTACACGTGATGGATTATATCCACTTTATTACTGAACTCAACTTGGATCACCACAATTGACAATTGACTCACTTATTATTGACTTTTACTAACTCACTAATTACGCTGATTCTGACTGACTGACTTGAGGGAAAAGCTGGCCGCCTTTTATAGTTTTGGCCCTCGGCTTCTAGAACTTTTCGGCAGATAAGGCTTATCGTTCGCCGAAATTTTTGGAACGCTTATCTGCCATTTGTTTCGCTATTGCGGCCGCTTTCCCCTTATCAGATCCTTCTAGAAACTTTTTTTTATTTACTAAATTATACAATTCTATCCTAAATTCTATTCTATCTATTTACATTGCGTTACACTACATATTCATACACAAAGTTGTTTTTCATCTATTATAACAGATAATCAAGCATATGTTACAGCCAATAGAAATAGAATAAATCGACTAATGAGAAAATATTTGCATGTTTCACGTACGATATTTACCAATGTTGGGAAAATTCGTATCGTTTCGCCTTGTACAGCGAATTGGGGCTACTATCGCCTTCGCGGGGACGATAGTTGGCGCCTAGACGGCAACGGCAGGTCAAATTAAAAGGTTAATTTTATTGAATAAAATTAACAGCTAAATCTATCGATACTATCGATGATAGAAATTATCCTTAGGTGGTAAACGCTACCTGTAGTCTAGATATTTTTCCCAACGTTTGCGGCTGTAGCGTCGATTGCTTTTTAATAAATTTCGAATATATTTTTTTCTGGATATTTTGACTCTTTTGATTTTTCAAAAATTTATGCTTTACTCTCGAAGTGTCTAATTATTTTTAGAAATTTTAGGACCACTTTATTTTTATTTTCAATTTTTTTTCTTTTTAAAGTGAAAACTTCTCTAGATGCGTTGAGTCATTTCGGATAGGAAATAAACTTGTGGTTTCGCGTCACTATCACGCACTGCTATTACACGTTAATGCCCTAATGTTAAAAGTATATTGGCTACTGTCAACATTAGGGCATATTAAGTTGTATGTCATTATTAATAAATACTGGATTCGTTTCCACAAGATACAAGCATCCAAACCACAAATATAAAAGGTAGGTCAATTTGACAGCATTTATTTACAAATATTGCCAATATTCTGACTTGGCTATTAGTGTGGATTCGAACTGCAACACTACATATTTACTAGTTTTAAGTTTTCACTTCTGATGGCAGTCTCCAAAACTGCCTATTTTTTTTTTCCAAAAGTACCTTCCGTTGTATTAACGTTTGTAAATGCAAAATTATAAGAAATGGAACCGTATATTATATAGTTTTCCACATACATAGTAATTTCAAGAGGGTATTTTTTTATCTATGTGTAATATGCAAGTAGAATGCAACCTAGACTACAAATTCATGTAGCCCTCCAGGCGGCGTGTATAGTGAATCATAGGTAGCTGAATTACCAACAGTTGAGACACTGCCACCTAGTGAAGCGGTTGCTCTCTAGGAAAAATGTCCCTGAAGACAAGGATTCTAATGCACAGACCAATAGGTTTGAACATTTAAGAGTTGGATATACCAAACTGACGAGATCTAACAAAATCGAAACCGGTATTTAGTTTCCAAACTTCGAATCTAATAAATGTTCAAACCTTTTGGTCTGTGCACTATAATCTATGTTTAAGTTGAATTATTCTATGACATACAAAATGGGGTGTTCGCAGTCCCTTGTTGCTGTAAAAGGCGCGACTTATGTAATAAGATCTAATGTAGATGACTGACAAGTATAAAATGTTTTCTTTTCAAATCTGACATCAGAAATCGACCATAGCATCTTCTGGTTATTTATTCATGAGTTGCGACAGTTATTCCCTTTCCGGTTCTTCGTTCTGGCCGTATGTTTGGGTATGCCGGTACTATTTATGCGGGTGCAGGCCTCTGCCTCACCCACATATCAAGCTTAACGAAGGAATACTCCCAGTGGAACAACTAAAGGTCGCTTTTAACAGACGACCGTGGGGTTTTGTCAATTAACTTTCTATGTTTACATCCTATTCATCTGAAACGTTCGTTAAATATCCATGCGGAATGAGAACGCTGGAAATGACGAAAGGTTGTTTCATTTCGACAGATCACCTTCAAGTTATGTCTGAATAAAATAGGATACGATGCTTCATTTCGGCTTTCATAAACGTACGTATCGCTTCCTTATAAATTAGTAAATTTATTTGCAATTACATTATTGAAATGCTACCATTTACGCCGAAAGTGTAAATTGAAGTGCTCAGGAATTTAGAGAAATATAAATGTAACGAAAAATTCAGCCGAGAGCGAGTGGAGCTCACACAATTAGGGTTCCGTACCAATCACTGCAAAGAACAATTACTAGATCAAATTAATTCAGTTTACTTAGTAGGTATGAATTTGAAATGTTATCCAAATTTTCTTGTGTTATAATTAAAAAATAAAAAAAGGTCTATTTTTAGACATACACACTTTTTTGTACAATCGATCCAAATATTTATAGAACTGATAACTGTGCTGATAAAGTCTAAGATAAAAATCATTCATTCGCAATTCGCAGTAAGTCGATGACTAACACAGTTTATGAGATCTTCTCGGATCGCGCTAAACTGTTTGATTCCAACCGCAATTACTGGATTGCGTGAACTAGTGTTAACTCCGAAAATAATCATCTAAATGAAATAGTTTAAAAGACAAAGTTGATTTGCATTCTATCCTTAAGCTTAATAAAGTTTTTTATTTGAAAGAAAAATATTATAAATAATAATATAAAAATATATGGATTAAAAAGCCTTGAAATTCAAGCACCTATTTTTCGATAAAATATTCTTTTTTCTCAACAACTGTTATGATATGGAAAAAACACACACTTTTCCGATAATCTATGGCTTAATATCTACTAACCCTGTTAAAATCTAAATTTTATCTTTAGAAACCTAGAGAACAGAGGGGGGACGGTCATCTCTGACACATTTTGAGCTATATCTTAAGATGATTGGACCGAAAATTTTAAAAAAAATATTTTATTATTATTATATTAACAATTCAACTATTTTTTGAAAATTTCAACTTCCTCGAAATTTACTTTTTCTAATTTTTGCCTTTCTTTTAATTTCGATTGCTTTAAACGTTATTGACGTTTTTGGAAATTACGACTTTTTTTCGAAAATTTCGACTCTTTCAAAATTTTGACTCTTTCAAAATTTCGACTTCCTTCAAATTTCGACTTCTGAAAATATCTACTTCTGAATACATTGATTTTTAAAAATTTGGACATTTCAGAATATCTACTTTTTCAAAATCTTCGCTTATTTTACATTTCCTCATGTTTTCAAAATTTCTATATTTTTTTTTTCAAAACAGTAACAGCTTATCGATTTTGTTCTCGAAAATTTGACTCTTTTATAAATTTGGCTTAAGAAAATTAACATCTCAAAATTGGTCCTTTTTCAAATTTCGATTTTTATCAAAACTTTGACTTTTGCTCCAAATGAGTGTTTTCAAAAATTAACATTTCAACTTTTTTTAAAAATTTCGACTTTCTCAAAATTTGCTTCTTGTAATTTTTGATCCTTTCTTTTAATTTTGATTGTTTTAGACGTTAATGACGTTTTTGAAAATTACGCCTCTTTTCGAAAATTTCGACTCCTAAAATTTCGATTTCCTTCAAATTTCGATTTCCTTCGAATTTCGACTTCCTTCAAATTTCGACTTCTTTTAGATTTCGTCTTCTTCTGAAAATTTCTAGTTTCAAAAATTTTGACATTTCTGAATAGTTATCTTTTCAAAATCTCCGCTTTTCCGATTCTCATTTTTTCAAAATATTATTAATATTAAAATTTTAAGAAAATAGCTCAAATTTCTGTCTCAAAGTCTATATATTAGGAAAAAAGTTTGAAGAATTTCCAGTTTTTACAAAAACTCAATGTCAGTCGACTCAGTTGAGAAAAATTCTAGCTGAAATTTGTTTTCATAGTTCGAGGAAAAAGATTGAGTTAAAATTAGAAATTTTGTGAAAAAAAAATTGAACATTTCAGTTGGAAAACAGTAAAAAAATGACTTTTTAACTCTTTTCTTGAAATTATGTTTTTGAAATTTAAAATAGTGATGTTTCAGCTAAAATCTTTTTTGTAACGTGGACGGTAACCAGCGGAATTAGAATAATATTACAACTTCAAATATAAATTGTCTAAAGTTAAAGAGAGTTGTTAAATGTTAAACGGAGGGATCAATTTGTTTTGGATAAACGTAATGAAATACTTAATCAGTTATGTACAGCTTTAAAGAGTTCATGCAGATTGCAGAATGATGGTTTGTTCAAATTCATTGATACGTTCAACAGACAGATTAACTAACTTAATCAGCTTGCACAGCCTTTAAAGTGTTTGTGCCGATTGCAGAATGATGGTTTGTTTAAATACGTTCAACAGACAGATTAACTAACTTAATCAGCTTGCACAGCCTTTAAAGTGTTCGTGCCGATTGCAGAATGATGGTTTGTTTAAATACGTTTAACAGACAGATAAACTAACTTAATTAGCTTGCACAGCCTTAAAAGTGTTCGTGCGGATTGCAGAATGATGGTTTGTTCAAATTCATTGATACTTTCAACAAGCAGATAAACTAACATAATCAGCTTGCACAGCCTTTAAAGACTTCGTGTCGATTGCCGAATGATGGTTTGTTCAAATTTGTTGATACGATGATGTGTATATTCCCAGCTGTATATTGGATAGAAAAGTAGCGCTCGATATGTCCTATTGTTAGATTGTTATCTTAAAATTTTCCTAGTACAAACTTGCGTTAAGGTTATGTTCTAACGTTAAATGACAGAAACAAACAGGAAAAAAATTGGATGCTATTTTTTTTCTATAAATTTCGAATTTTTTTCTCGAAATTTTGACTTATGTAAATTTACAAGTTTAAACACATTTTGAGGAGAAAAAACGTAGATAAATATTACTTTTCTGAGGATGATAGCCTGGCTATCGAAACGTATTAGAGCAAGTATTGCTGTATTTTTTAATTTTACTTGGTTTCAGGGGTTAATATCAATTTTAGCAAGTCAATTGTATTATGCATCTATCTAACATTACCATAAAAATTGTGGATTAAGTTTTACAATTTTGAAAATGTTGCTCTTTTAACAATGCATTGGGCGATTGAAAACAGGATGTCGAAGTGAACATTTGCAATACATTTTTAATGTGTATGCCGTCTACATGTCAGTTTTGGAATGTTATGAAAAATAGCCATATTTTCTGCAGCTAATAGTTCTCGAGTGTCACTCACGTCGCTTAAAATCAACGGTCAGATGCGTGTGTTCCCAATTAGCTTAATTTCGTTTTTAGAGTTTGTTGCACTTGGGAGATCAAGTTCAAGGTTTTCAAACAATGTATTTTAGGATCTGGCTCTTAAAGAGATTTCAGACGGCGTATATTATGCGTCTCATGTTTTTGGATGCTATCTTTTTTTAGAACTCCAACCTCAGACGGAAACCGTAAACACATTTACATTAAAATGAATAAAAACGTATTTTTAGATAAATGCAAAATGTTTTCCATGCATTCGAGTTCGAATCGTTCGGATTGGAATTTTACAAATTCGGTTTCAGAGAGGTAAAAGTCGTTTACATGAATTTCCTCATCCTGTTGTGATAAGGGGAAAATATTTAAGCAATTTCAGTTAATCGACAAATACCGAATTCAATTTCGCTTCTAACGAGGCAAGTGATGTAATTTAATATTTGCTTTTTAACCTGTATCTGGCTGGCGTAATGGAAAATCGAACCCACCTGAAACAAAATACGTTTATTAGATCCACAAATCCAGCAAAATCTGACAATAAAACAAGAAGACAGAAAAACTAAAAAAAAGAATTTAACGCAATTTAAGTATTGCAAGTAATTAAATAGGCAGTCAAATATCAAATATACAGGGTGATTCAGTCATAATGGCATTAATTTTAAGGGATGATTGAGAAAAATGAGTAAAAAATACTACTTTAAACCCCTTCAGCTGTCACTGATTCCAAAGCATCACGGCTCAGATAAATAGAAAAAAGAAGAATTTACAGCTGCGTAGTTAGAACTCGCGCGAAATAAATAAACAAAATATTGCTAGGTTATGTTTGAATTACAATACGAAAAACATTAAATGATTGTGGCGGCACCGATGGTTGCGGAAAAGTCGTTGGGAGAATTGTTTTTTATATGAAGATTGGATAACAACGACTTGCAAAAGAAAGTTACGCCAAAATAAAAAAAAGTGAAATCGCAAGATGACATTGGTATCAATGCTGCGGGTAATGAATTAAATTCGCTGTTATGGGTGCAACTGTTAAAAGTGGTTAATACTCGAGAGTTATTTCCCGACGTTTTAATTTTTGTGACCCTCTGTGATACGACGGAAATTTTTTAAAGCATGTGTAATTTACAATCAAATTATCACTTTTTTCAAGAACCCGACACCTATAAAATAGTTCGGAGTATTAATGTAAGTACACACCTATTTTTACTGTGGGCTATCGTTGACATATTTTTTATAAATAACAACTTAACTGTTAACCAACGTTAATATGATTCAAAATTAAATCAACCAGTGCGTCGTATCGTTATTTATATTATAGAATTAATATTTTACTTTGAGTCGTTTGTATTCGTTTATTATTTGAATTTGGGTTTTACTTTTCATCAGACCGATTCATTAACAAAACAAAAGTAGCGACATTTCTAAAAAAGACTATTTTAAGAAAATCGGTAAAGAAAAAACAGATTTTGAAAAAAATTTGAATTTTCGAGATTAATATTTTAAAAAAATAAAAATTTGGAGAAAAAATTTAACATTTCCAGAGAAAGCTAATATTTGCCATCCATAAAATCAAAAAGGCAAATTTTGTGAAAAATCACGAAATATGGAAAAAATTGATATTATCAAAAAATGTCAAAATTTCAAGGAAAGTAAGAATTTTGAAGAAAAAAATGAAAATTTGAATGTAAATCTTCAACGACTCTAGGAGCCAGGGGGGCAAGGACCCCACCCTGCCATATACCAGCTACGCCCGTGGCTTTGTTTAAAAGCAGAGGGCAGAATAGTTTGTTGGCGTACGGTCTGGTTTTCTCATAAAGAGCGGACAAGGAGTGTTACGGCTGGCCGATCGTCAGATCTGCGTGAGTACATCAAGGTTATTTCTCGACCCTCTTGCCCTCCTGTGTCAGCGACAGCACCGTCAACGACCGCAACATACACACAGAACCAAAGGAAAAACGCATTGGCGCCGACTTTACAACATCAAACAAATTATCATTTGCAGCATTCCCTCAATAGTTTTATTTAAGTTGCGTTGTGTTATTGCATCGTAAAAAGGTTTTATATCATAATTATAATGTTCCAGACCTCAAGACTTTATCGCGCCCAGTTGCTAATTACACCGCTTCAAATCTTACAAGGTTAAGGCTATAAATTAAGGGCGTCGCTGGCGCTCTTGTCAGTAAGTATATATTCCTAGAGTTTGATTCGGACGTGTCGAGCTTTTTTGAAGTGAAAGTTTTTTAAAGTTGATGATTTAATTGGAAATGTTCAAAAAATATATATAAATAATACTTTGAAAAACTTCCAACCTTTAAAAGTCAAGTTTTCATAAAGAATCGAAATTTTTACAAAAAAGTCGATATTTCGAAATAGGGTCGAAATTTTTAGAAAAATTCGAAATTTTACGAATTGGTCAAAAATTTCAAAATGAGTTTTTAAGAAATGTCTCGCTTAAAAGAAAAATCAAAATCAAAAAAGGATCGATAGTTTGCAGAGAATGTTGAAATTTTGAAAACAGTTGAAATTAAAAAAATAGTCGAAATTGGTGTTCCAAAAATTTTTAATTTTGAAAAATGGGTAAAATTTTGAAAAATTCCAACATTCGAAAAAACCGAAATTTTTAACAAAGCGTGAATTAAATAAAGGCGAAAATTCGAAAAAAGTGCAGATTTAAGAGGTTAAAATTTTCAAAAAACAGTCGAAATTTTTTGACACTTTGATGTTACTAAATTTTGAGAAATATACGAAATATATAAAAAAAATTAGAATAAGGCAAAAAATTTCAAAAACTTTCGAATTTCTAAAAGAAGTCAAAATTTTGAAAATGACGAAAATTTAAAACAAATAGGTCGAAGTTTTATAGTCCAAATTAAAAAAAAATAAAAACTTTGAAAAAGTAGACACATTCAAGAGATCTGCGAATTATTATCGAGGTTTTAAAATAACTCGAAATTTTATAAAAGTTTAAATTTTTCAATAATTGGGAAATTTTCACTCAAATTATCAATAAAAACCAAAATTTTCGAAGCCGGAATATAGGAAACAAGTCAAAAATTATCAGATAGGTCAAGGTTTTCAAAAGTCGAAATACTGAGAAATTAAAATTTTGAAAAAAGTTTAAATTTTTGGTAGTTAAAATTTTGAAGTAGAGTTGAAGATTTTTTAAAAACATCGAAATATTAGGTTAACAAAATTAAAATTTTGAAAAAATGTTAAACTTTTCGTAAAACGTCAACATTTAAAAATTAATCGAAATTCTGAAACAATTTCGAAAATTAAAAAGTAGCCAAATTAAAAAAAAAACAAAAATAG
Organism: Dastarcus helophoroides; assembly: GCA_028583605.1. Taxonomy (NCBI): domain Eukaryota; kingdom Metazoa; phylum Arthropoda; class Insecta; order Coleoptera; family Bothrideridae; genus Dastarcus; species Dastarcus helophoroides. The sequence continues at coordinate 277,992 of CM053326.1, forward strand.
TCGAAAATGTGAAAAAAGTCGACATTTTACAAAATGTCTCCATTTCAAAAAATCGAAACTTTGCAAAAAGTCGAAATTTTGAAAAATGGTTGACATTAAAAAAAGCAGTCAAAATTATTAAGAATCAAAATTTTCAATAAAAATATAATTTTTCATTAAAAAAAATAATGAAATTTTGAAAAAAATCGAAAATTTAAAAAGCCAAAAGTCCAATTTTAAAAAATTTTACAATTTTAGAAAAAGAAAAAATGTTCAAAGGGTGAAAATTTTGAATAAATGTACTTAATTTTTTAAACAAAACACAAAAACAAAACACCGAAAAGATTAAATATTTTCGAAAATTGAGATATTTTTAAAAATAAAATAAAGTTGAAATTGCAAGAAAGAAGTCTAAATTTTGGAATACAATCGAAATTTGGAAAAAATCCATCCAGACTTTCAAAAAACGCAACATTATTCGAAAATTTTCATTGTCAAGTTTTCTAAGAAATCTAAAATTTTCGAAAAGTTACGTTTTGAAAATGTCGAAATTTTTAGTCGAAATTTTAAAAAGTTAAAATTTTGAAGAAATCAACATTTGGATTAAACATTGCTAAACATTGTCGCAGCACCCCCATTAGTTTTGGCTACGAGCCGCCACTGAGCTGGACATCTATAAATCTATTCCCATAAATCCAATATTTGTAATTTTCCTGTGGGATATAATTATAAATTAAATTTAATATTATCCTGATAGTTTAGATTACGAGTTTTATGACATACAAATACAAATAAATCTCCAAAAATCTATTGCTACATATTCGACACTAAATATAACCAAATGTTTATTTAAGTGTTCTTGCCATATTTCCACATAAATAACTTGGTTTGAAATTTCCGTGCCAATCTCTTACGGACGGAAAAAGATTAATAGGAACCTAAATCGCGAAATACCGAATAAAATCAGTCAGAGGAATTGAGTGCTACTAAATAATAATATTCGCTCAGCCCGTGAAGTATTTATTCGATTTTTACTGCTTTTCTGCTATTTTTACACGATGTTTGAAAATAAATTCAAGCTGTTTTGAGGTAATAAATTTTCATTAGAGCATTACGCTGCCGTATTATCAGTATTTTAGATAGTGTCGATATAAATTTTCATGTGAACGTTTCAATATCTAATGTCATTAGTTGAGCTTACAATATTACGTATTTGTCTATTCCTTGTATATTTTTATTTAACGACGCTCAAAAAAGGTTCACTGGAAAGCAACAAGGTTTATGTCACTTTTTTTGACCTCATGCGTATTTATTTATTTTAACACAATTTCAACACAAACTCTATCGCACACCCCCACTGGTTTGACCTACGAGCCGCCACTTCGAACGAAAAATAATTTTATTTTTATTGACGTTTCAAAAAATTGAAATTACAAACTTCAACTGAAGTGGAATGGTATCTACATGGGTCAAAGTTGGAAAATCTTTTTGGTTACTAGGTTTAATCCTGTCCAGTTAGGTTGATTTGTTGAGGATGTGTCACTCGGCGTAGGAAATATTTTCAGAACTGACATTGATTTGAACAAATTGGCGTCATCCTTGAAGATGTCCTCAGCACCAAGTCTGGCAAATACTTTAAGGGACTTTTTTCCGAAATGTAAAGAAATTCCTGAAACTTTGCAATCATTCCCAAATATTTATATGTCAAGACAAGAAAGTTTCAAGGCATTTCACATAATAGTTTGCAATAGACGGAATAGTCCTGAAGATGTCCATTTACGAGAGATTTCATTCTACATTTGTTTTCAAGTAACAAGAGTGCTTTCCTGTAAACTACGTAGTGTCAATATATTTTAATGATAAATAAGGATTTCTGTGATTTCAACGTCACATGTCAGAGCGGAGTATGCCACCAGCAGACTATATCTAAAAAGTTATAATTAGAAAAATGCGTGGTGAGAGATGATGAGGCAATTTTAACCCTCGTTCGGTATGATTAGCAATCTCGGTAATGTCGGGTTAAATAATTCAATAGTTCTTCCTACCTCAAACCGCCAACTTCCATCTTGATCATTAAGACGTTAATAATATATATTTCTCAGAAGCAGCGGCAATTTCCTGTTTATATTATTCAATCGCGTACGTCGTCTCCCCATTTGGGAACAAATTTGTTTTCATAAACATATCTGGAACATTTTCATTTAAACTTGTTAGATGACAAGAATGATTAACATAAACACGTTTGAATACTGTAAACAAAGGACCACGTGCGTATGCTTCTCGTGTAATTTGAGGATGTATTGTGTCGAGCAAAAGAAACAATGGAAAATATTGAAACAAAGGACAACTGCGTCACGTAACAAAGTTATTAGAAATTGATACACTGACCAGAGCTATATATTTATAAAGCTGCTATGAAAGGTTATTAAAGATGAAATATATATCGCTTCCGTTTGAAAACTTCTTACTGCACTTTACTCGAAACAACAGAATAAGGATCTTGTTTTTAATTTGAAGATGTAATGAAATCAAAATTCGATTATAGCGACGCCTGTTGTACAGACATACGTGATATTACATTGATCAGAGGTTTCAGTTGAATGTAACTTCATGTTATCTACATCATTAAAGAATTTCTAGAAATTTCTTTTATGTTAAAATTTTGGATTCAAGCAAAAATTGTACTTTAACTCGAAATTTCAAAACCTAAGTCGAAATTTTTTCAGAAAGCTTTGCATGTTAAGAATTGTGTATTTTTTTTAAGTGAAAACTTCTTCAGGAGCCTCGGAAAAAAACGAACGGTTTCGCGTTACAAATAACGCTCATTTGAACTACCAATGTGCTCTGGTGCCTCGTAGGTACATACACCTATGAACAACGATAGAATTAAAAAGACCCTAGGTTCGAACCTCTGATCCGCCACGCCCAAAGTAGTTGCTCTACCATTGCGCCACGATCGCTCGTCGAATTGAAAGCTAAACTTGCCTGATAATCTAACCCTACCCCTAAAGTTAAATTGAATATGCGAAACTGTGCACAATACAATTCTTTCAATTGTGTTTTCATTTGATTTTGATTATTCCTATTCTCTCTGTAAACAAAAGCTGACTATATCAGAAAAAAAGCTGGTAAATTACGGGCAAGCATCAATTCGAAAGACGGATTCGACGTGCGAGATTCAAATCGGCGTAATAAAGATACACGACGCACATAATTTCGCCTGCCCAGACAGAGCGACAAAAATTACATAGTAACATTTGGCTGAGCGTGTGGCGACGCTGTTATATTTTTAATGACATTTCTTAAAATCTTTATTAAATATTTTGACTTGAGTATAACACTCACAGTCCAATGTTTTGACTTTTGTGCTTTTATGACCGAGTTATTTCTTATAAAATATGAAATAACAGAGTTCATTTCTGCTATTATAAAATGAGAGATTTAACTGCGTAATAATTGTGATTGTGATGAATACATTGGATTATAATACCATGGATAAATGGAAAAATTCGGATAACACCAGGATCAAGCCTAACTAGTATTATTATTTTTTTTCCTAACTTATCAAAAAAACATTTTTTTTTCCATATCTAATTTTTGGTCTCATTCTATGTAAAACTAACCTCTTAATTTGTGAACTGTCATGAGGAGACGTTTTCAATAAATTTATTGTTTATTTGTGATATTTGCCCTCAAGTTTTCAATAAAAACCAAATTTTTGAAACCGGAATATTGAAAACAAGTGAAAATTATTAGGTAGATTGAGGTTTTGAAAACTGGAAATATTGAGAAATTAAAATTTTGGTAGTTATAATTTTGAATCAAACTGGAACATTTTTTAAAAAGTTGAAATTTTGGGTCAAAAACATTAAAATTTTGAAAAAATGTCAAACATTTCATAAAATTTCAATATTTTAAAAAAATCGAAATTTTGAAAGAATTTCGAAAATTAAGAAGCAACCAAATTTTTAACAAAAAATCAAAAAATAATCGAAACTTTGCAAAAAAGTCGAAATTTTGAAAAATAGTTGACCTTTAAATAAAAACCTGTCGAAATTATTAAAAATCAGAATTTTCAATAAAAAAATTATAAGTTTTCAAAAAAAAATTATTAACAAAGATGAAATTAGGAGAAAGTCAAATATTTAAAAATTCAAAAGTCCAGTTTTGTAAAATTTACATTTTCATAAAAAGTAGGAATTTTTAAAAAATTTAAAAAAAATGTAATAATTAATTTTAAAAAAATTAGGGAAATACGGAAATTTTTAAAACAGTATTCACAGTTTTTCAAAAAAAGTCAATAGTTCAAAATAAAAGAAGGTCGAGATTACAAGAAAAAATCTAAATTTTGTAATGCAATCGAAATTTGGAAAAACAATCCAACCTTTCAAAAAACGCGACAGTTTTCATTGTCAAGTTTTCAAAGAAATCTAAAATTTTTGAAAAGTAACATTTTGAAAATGTCGAAATCTTAAAAATTTTAAAACGCTAAACATTGTCGCAGCACCCCCATTAGTTTTGGCTACGAGCCGCCACTGGTCGGCAGTCCTCATGAATGCCTAATTTTTTTATATTTCTTATAGTTGTGCGATTATTGTAATTTATCTATTGTTAATATACATTGTAAAGAGGATAAAGTGTTATCTGGCGCATAATAGAATATTCCAATAACTTCGCTGGCGACACTTCATGTTAAAGCGTAGAAGCTGAAAATCGATAAGCATTTGAGCATTAATCGGATTGTGCTGAACAGCCACGGAATCAACAGGCAACTTATAATCTCTTACTCTTTGAATTAGTTAAATGCTTCATATTAGGAAAAACCGCTTCGCATTTCTAATTAAAATTCCTTATGTTCGCGCTTTACGAAGATTGACAGGTAATTATTCCTCAAACATATTCCTAACAGCATTACCGATGCTAAATAAATTCGTCAGAATT